>OZ020191.1:41669311-41872950 GCA_963971165.1 Philopedon plagiatum | reverse complement strand
TTTTGTATTTTCGTACCAAAAAGGAACTGTGTTAATAATAATGATTTATATTTAAATTTAAATCAGTGGACAATTAAGTTTAAAATAAAGTTTAAATAATAAAAATCGTATTTTATTTAAATTTTTTTTATTTAATGTAGGTTCAAGTCCTTTTTTAATCATTTTTGTAAGTACTTCTACGGCATTGTTTTTTTGAGCCACAACGGTAAATGTTTGGTTTGTGGTTAAAAAAGTAGTTAAATATTTTACTACTAACTAATTACTAGTTAGTAGTTAACTACTTTTTTTAAGTAGTTTGCCCAGCTCCGATTATGATTGCTAAAACAATACAAAACTGGCAGCTGGAAAGTGATCCCGTTGTCACTCAGTATAGGGTTTATCCTAATTAAAAAAAAAACGATTTAGTTTTCGTGTATGTATATCACATACTTCATTGAACTACAAACATAATAATACGATAACGGAAAGTGGTTTGGGTATCAATAGTTCAATCATCCGAAATCTAAGTCAACTTTAAGTATTTCCATGTTAATCAAGGAACGTTTTTTTTTCAGTGTAAACACACCCTTCAGTGTTTTTTAAGTGCTATATTGCGCGACATTACGCGATAAAATAAAAAGTAAGTGGCATGCATATCAATATTTAAGATAGTCAAAAGTAAGAATTCTCCCAAACATTTCAATAAGGAGTGATTTTTTCATGTTTGTGGGTTCTAATAGTGGTTTTTTAAATAATGGAATACTCTATAATATCTATCTTCTCAGGTAACTAGTTTCAAGTCGGGTATTTGATTTGATTTAGGTGTTCAATATTTTTCCAGTACAAGTAGTACAACTATGTAAAAAGCTACTATATAAAGATTACATTACTTTACTTTACTGCTCAATAGCGAAGTTCTATTTATTCTGGAGTAGCAATAAAAAGGTGATATGTTATTTAATCATAAACTTTTACCTGCGACGTCGCCCGCGTATAATTACCATCCTTTATGTAATATTTAACATATTTTATTTGTTTCGTATCCTGCATATGACTTATCATAATTAAATTAGCTTATGATTCTTCCTAAAGTTATAAGCTATGTTTGTGTATAAATAAGCTAAATCAGTTTAATGATATTTTGATCTCTAGTACAACACATAGCCATGACATGTATATGACATACACCAAACTATAAAACCGCTATTTATATTATTTCATACAGCGTAGAATTATTGACAGAACATAAATTTTTACGCCTTTGTCGCATAAATTTATGGCCAATAGTCTTCTTCCGGCACTCTCCGTATGAAAAAACTTTTAGAAAAAGCAATATAAACTCCTCTTAGCGAATTTTTTTTTAAGATTATTTAATTTCTAAGTAATAATTTATGGCCCACTTTTGTACCTTACTCTGTTTACAACAGATTGGGCTATTAAGTGCTCCTTAACTTCTTACTAAGAAATTTCTGTGGATAATTTAATGATAATATCTGGGAATTTTTTTTTTTTGAAACTTTCATCATTATGACACACCCAAGATATCGAGATAAAAAGTAGCCCATTTAATTCCTATTCCACGCCTTAGAGAAGCTCCATGCAAGATTTTAGCCAAATATTTTAAGTTGCTTTTAACGTGAATAAGTAGAAGTAGACATAAATAATTTCACATAATATATTAAAATAGTAGATCGCGGAAAAAAATTGTCTACCTAATCGGGATAAAAATTAGCTCATGTACAATTACATATATCATTAAACTTACTACAATTAAATAATATTTGTAATTATTTTTTGTAATGGTCAAAAACACTAAAATTTCTCACATCGGTAAAGTTTACATCAATAAGGTTCGGTATTCACTTAGATAAAAGAAATCAATAAAGGGGATATCTTTGATTTGTTTTTTGTTTACCTTATTTTAAGCAATTGCAAGGACCAAAAGGTATTAAAAAGTTAATAAAAAGCAAAAACAAAGACAGAAGGAGGCTACGAGTAAAAAGATCAAATCTGATCCCGTGATATACGAAGAGAGAAGACGGAAGTAAAGAGAGCGTTATTATCAACAATAGCTAAATTATTTCTTTTATATTTTGTTATCAAAGATATTTACCAAACATTATCTTATATCTATTTATTTCTGATATTATTAAGAACTAAAGTCTGTAATAACACTAACACAATACATGCAGCTCTTTTAGAAGCATTATGATTAAGTGGTACAAACCGGGATTGCAGAGTTCAGTCCGGTTTGATTTGTTCCTTCCTCAGCGCTTGCATGTTATTCATACATTTTAGATGGGATTAGGATTATAGACTTTGGACCCGGGACTGAACTCGATTATGCCCGTACAAACATACATATTTTTCTTACAAAATATTGTATTTTTTGTCGAAAATTTACTAAATTTAAACATTCTATGAGAATCAACTGCGTATAATTTACGAATTACTATAACTACGATTTTCATTAAGAGAATTTTACATAATATTGTTGGTACTAAAAAATATTTAAAAATATTATTATGGAAGGTCCTTAATTTATATCATTTTTAAATTACGACATGAACTACTTAAAATCATGTGTGTGACTGATTAGTATATTATGTACCTAACAACAATGTAAAGTTGTAATTATCTGAATAAAAAACAGACAATTTACGAGAACTGTATACTATTCTAAAACCTACAACTACTTTAATATTTCCGATTTTTTGCAATAACTACTGTTTATGCTTTTCACATCTTTTATTATTTATATTAAATATTCATGCGAAAGACGCAATGCAGTGATGCAATGTGAAATCTTAAAAATGATTTGAAAGATTTAAACATAAGAAGGGGAAGACATATTTTTAAATATGTTTGACATTTACCCGCTTCACATTTTGAAGGACGGGTAGCAAGTCTGAAATATCAATCAAGGTACTATATTGTTTCGATTATTTCACTCATGTGTTAAAAGTCCCGTAAGCTGAGTAAAGTTTTTTAAAATTACAGCGAAAATTTTATACCAGTTGTTTTAAGCCAATCAGATGCCTTGTTTTTGACAGGTTGCTATGGCAACAACCCGAATTTTTCGGAAATTTTTTCGGTCACGTGACCTAGTTGAAAAATTAATAAGTGATAATTTCCCTGGCTTGACAGCTGTCATGTGCAGATGTCAGAATAACAACAGAAGCGTAGATTAAGTTTTACAAATATTTATTTTCAATTCAATAATAAGTAGGTAGGTACATGTTATTTATTATTAACAACATCAATTATCAATTTCAAATATTTCTGAAATTCATTTTCCACTTCTTTTTTCATCAATGGCGAATAAAGTAAAAAGCCGTGGGTTTTCTTCACTAAATGTCTATGCTTCATGAAATGAAAGTAATACTTCGATATGATTTTGTTCTTCTCAACACTGGATTTATGGGTGAAATATGGAATAATTTCACGAAGAATATTGCTCATACCTCTGAATAGATCTTCTTGTTCGGGATTTAAGCCAGAAGTGTTCACCAAATATGTTAAATATTTTATATTTTTGTGATAAATTTCAATATGCCCAGATTCCGTACAAAAGGAACAAATATTGTACAATTTTCTATTCATTTTATGATATTTTCTTTGCGACAACAAAATTTAATATGACGAATAATAATCAATAAACAAAACAAAAAGATATTGGTGAAACGTCATTCCACCAATGCGCTGCAGCAGTCACAGCCAACTTCGCAGATTTTATGTTTCCTACCTAAATACTTACCGCGTTAAATTGTCATCGACTTTGCAAGAGAATAATTAATTTTCCCTTCTCATAGTAGTATAAGATTATTAGAGTATGAAGAAATGTGTTCATTTCGGGATTTTGAGAATCGTTTTTTTTTACTAGGGCAAAGGGAAAGT
Organism: Philopedon plagiatum; assembly: GCA_963971165.1. Classification (NCBI taxonomy): domain Eukaryota; kingdom Metazoa; phylum Arthropoda; class Insecta; order Coleoptera; family Curculionidae; genus Philopedon; species Philopedon plagiatum. Next base: position 41,869,074 of record OZ020191.1, on the reverse strand, counting down.
GAAAAAAAACGTGACATTTTATTTTTGTACTCAACTCAATCACAAACAAAATTTTACTAGGCACGCCTTTGAAACGTCAAAGTGTCAAAAAAGTAATTAAATAGCCACCTTATATTAAAACACCAAACTTCAAAGTAAAATAAACGCTTGCCAAATTGTCAAAATTTGTATTTTTTTTTTTTTAAATAATTTTTGGTATAAAAGTTTCGTATCGAATCTCCCGCAAGCTTGAATTAATCTCCGAAAATTTTTTCTCTGTTGCGAATTTTTATAAGAAAATTTCCCTCGGCTGACGCCTCGGGAAATTTTCAAGAAATTCGCACCTCGAAAAAATTTTCGGAAATAATTCAAGCTCTAAGGAGATTATAAGTAATAATTTTTGGACGTTACGTCAATTAAAAAAAATTACAACGATTATTTCACTCATTTGTTAAAAGTCCCGTAAGATGAGTGAAGTTTTTTAAAATTACAGCGATAATTTTTTTACGTCAATTAAAAAAAATTACACCGATAATTTTTTCCTGTCATTTTCTTGGTTGTCATATTAATTTGTGTTTTCATTCGTGAAATAATCCCCTAAATACCACTCGAGCTTTAAAATTACTGATAATTTTTCAGTCTTACGGGTTTTCTTTACAAATTTCACTCGTCCTGCGGACTCGTGAAATTATAGAAAACACGCAATCGTGAAAAATTATCGGTAATTTTTAAGCTCTCGTGGTATTATCCCCGATAATTTTTTCCTGTCATTTTCTTGGTTATCATATTAATTTCGATACAAACAAATGGCTTGCAATTTTTATAAACCCGTAGTTACTGTTAGCAACCATCGGCATGATTTGTTATTTACTTGTTTGTATCAACATTTTAAAGGTTTTTGTGTTTTCATTCGTGAAATAATCCCATAAATACCACTCGAGCTTTAAAATTACTGATAATTTTTCACTCTTACATGTTTTCTTTGCAAATTTTACTCGTCCAGCGGACTCGTGAAATTGTAGAACACGCAATCGTGAAAAATTATCGGTAATTTTTAAGCTCTCGTGGTATTATCCCCGAAAATTCTATTTTTGACATTTACATAAATTGTTGTATCCCTTTATTTAAAAATTAAGGAAAGGATTGGAATATTTGATATTATTTAGTTGAGGTACAGCCGTGAATAAAAAAAACTGTACAACTAATGCACAGTCTTAGTGCCAGTTACCTGAAAAGGACCAATAGGAAAGTGCAGTCTGTAAATTAGAAGTACGATTTTACTGACCACGACTGTACATGTGATGTAGGTTATAATCCTAAACAGTGAAATACGACTTCTAAAATCTTTAAAAGGGCTAACACAACAATTAATATTAATTAACCAGAGCTAAAATTAAACAATAGTAAATAAACTAGACCAAACCTACGTAAAACAAGGTTTCTAATCAAATCACTTACTCCACAAAGTGGCTACTATTTATTTAATTGTTACTTGTTTTATTTTTTAAATACATAAGTGCCATTATTATTTTTAATTACATCTATTGTACTTGGCTGTTATATTTTACCACTAAAAAATCACATATTTCTGCACTGACGTCATATAACTCGTTTCATTGTTAGATATAAATTAAATTGTGGACGAATGAAATTAAAATAAAATAATCAGTTTGGTATTTAACACATGTCATTGTTTATGACCTAAAAATCCTTAATTATACGTTAATTAACAGTACAAATGATAAAACGTTTTGATTTAGAGAAAAAAATGAGTTCAAGCATGACCGCCAAATAAAAGAAGCTGGAAAGGCTTTTTCGTAGAAACCCCTCACAAAATAAAAGAAAAACGCAGCTAATGACACAAAACTTATCTGCCAAATATTTTCTAACAAGTAACATTTGTTCATTCTTCCTCTGACAACATCGCTGTTAAATAAGAAAGTAACATTTTAATAAGCCCAGTTTCTTATATTATGACACAAATGGGAAAAATTAATTTCTAAATAGTCCACCCTGTATACTATGTTAAATCTACTATTTTAAAGCAAACATCCCGAGGTGCATTTCTCTCATGTTTGTTCTGGAGTCCCAGCAAAATTAAACAAAAAGTAATGTCATTATCCAATTTTAAGCGGAAGATTAAGCAATTTATTATTTTTCTCACACTTACTCTTTCGAATTAAATGAACAGCAACAAAATTTATTTCTTAAGCCACCCTATATAATCTATCAAAGTGCACCATACCCCATAATGTCAACAGTAAGAACTGAAACTATTACCTACATACAGTGATGGGCGGTGGGTATTTACCCAACGAGTAGGTAAATAAAATTTAGGCATATACCGGGCATATTCCGACAGGGTCGGGTATATACCGACGGGAGGTATATACCCATTGAGGAATATTGGATATACAGGGTGATTCACGGTGGATGGTACGTTAGACGTATCTGGCCAACCAGTCAACGAACCATTCTGAAAGCTTGGTCGTTTACATAAACAAACATGCTCTACCTGCCTAAAATATTTTTGACAATGCAGGGTTGCCGCTTCTACTAAAAAGTAGTAGCAACTGTGATATTTTCAATGTAACACCCTGTATATTACTTCATTTTCAAAGCCACTATCAATTTCTTAACAACTTCCGCTAACATTGATTTATACTTATCTCTTACCGTTTCTGAAATAATAATTAATTTCCAATTTTTTGGCGGAAAACGTTACCTTAAAGAAATGCTGATATTTTTGAACTTTAAAATATTAAGAGCCTGAAACATTGTGGAGAGTTAAATAATAACGAGGGGCTTTTTACTCTATGCCCAAATCTTAGTTACAGTATACAGTGTGGATTAAAAGACAGTCATTTTGGTTACTTGAAATAGTGACCAGACGTATATTTTTTTAAATGTATCACCCTGTGATTATTACTGATTTAAAAAGCTACTTAAATTTGCTCGTTATTTTTGTCTGTTGTACCTATACCTAACAAGTCAAGTTTCTGATTTATAAGCCATTATTGGTAAAATTTTCTCAACAATTTAATTTCCATACAGATTTTAGTAAATATACCATGACAAACTATTGTTTGATATAAAAGTCATGTCACTTTCGTTATCGGTTTGATATCTTATTAAGTATTACTGATACAAGTGGTAAAATCATGGAAGAAAACTATTCAAATGCAGTTCTTATGAATTTATTTATTTTATTTGGACAATGTGATGAAATTATCGCCAGAACATGTATAAAGTTTAATGAAATGTTCCCAAACCTAGTACCTACTGCCAATGAACCTGCGAACATTTATACGAATCCAGAACAATTTTACTGAGTTTGGTTCAATTTTAAAAGCGCCGTAATTTCTGACGAAGACAACCAGATTAATGTTTTGGCATATTTTCATGCATCTCAATCAGTCTTCAACGCGATGTGCTAAATATGATTTAGGTCTAACATGTTCACGATGTTAAAGATTTTTAGAACAGCATAAATAGATGATTATAAGTTTACTAAAGTTCAAGCCATGAAGCCTGAAGATCGTCAACAGAAAGTCAAATTTTGTGAAATGTTGTTGGTGCACACCCAACAAGATCCAAATTTTTTAAATAAAATAATTTGGATTGATGAATCGAAATTCTGAAGGGAAAAGATTTTCAATAGAAGAAATAGTCATATTTGGTCAAGAGATAACCCTCACGTCACCAAGGAAACTGGATTTCAAGAAAAAAATAGTTTTAACGTTTTCTGCATGTTAATGGACAAACAATTACAGTACATAATAACAGTTGTCGAAAACTTCGTAGATAAATAATCTCCCCTTGAAGATTATCGAAGCTGTTGAACTTGATGGGGCTCCTGCACATTGTACAAGAGACGTTACAGTAGAACTTGAAAGGATTTTTGACGACCGTTGGATAATACGTTTGGGATCTTGGAACTGGCCTCCAAGATCATAGGATCTCAATCCATCGGATTTTTACTCGTGGGGCATGTTTAAGGAAAAAATTTACAAATCACTAGTAAATTAAAAAGAAGAATTGCTACTTCAAGCTACCCAAGCATTTAGAGATCTAGATCCAAACGAAATTAGATTTTCTACGACGAATGCAGCGAAAACCCGCATTTTAAAGTGCTTGGATGTAACGGCCAGCGTTTTGAACGGCTGTTAAAATGATCTATTCAATTATTTTAATAATTTTTTATTATTTGAATAGTTAAGTATGGGTGTGTTACACAAATACTCCTGAGTTAGTATAAATTTTCTGAGGTTTATTGGCGGTAGATTTGGGTACATTTCATTCAACTTTATACATGTTCTGGGGATAATTTCATTACATTGTGCAAACAAAATAAATAAATTCATAAGAACTGCATTTGAATAGTTTTCTTCTATATGATTTTTAACGGTATTTCCACTTGTATCAGTTATACTTAAAATATCAAAACGGTAACGAAAGTGACATGATTTTTATATACAACAATAGTTTGTCATGGCATACTAAAATCCGAATGGAAATTAAATTGTCGAGAAAATTGTACAGGGTCTTCCAACGAGGACTGAACAGGGGCTCATTTTTGAGCTTCCTTGTATTTAAAGAAAAATCTAAAATAGCCAATCGATGTACTTTTTCCTGCAGAATTCAAAAATGAAACCAAAAATTTATTTGAACCAGAAACAAAAGAGTTACGCTATGGATAAGGTGTTTTTTAAATGGAACATAGCTTTTTTTATACGATTTTCGGAACGAGTGATTTTTTTTATGTCCGTTCTGATTAAAATATTTAATATTGTGACAGCTATTTTTATTAAATTTTAATGTTTTATCCAGTATAATTTAACTTTAACCTGTTTGAAACATACACTAGGTAATAAAGGTATAATCACCTTGAAATCCTTCAAAGTCAAAAAATTTGACAAATTTACTATAATATTGCCGAAATGAAATATTCATTAGATGAGAGATTGCAGATTGTTATCTTGTTCTACAAATGCCAAGAAAATGCAAGAGAAGCAACGAGAAGATTTATTGCAAATTTTCACAGAAATATATCCGTCAATACTATTCTAAGGATAAAGAACCTATTCGAGGAAAATAAAACATTACATGACAGAAAAAGAATTCCAGAAAGGAAAAGAAATCGAGACCGTGCCATTGTGAATTATTTTCGACTGAATCCAACCAAATCAATTTCGGACGCAGTTCGGGACGTTCAATACGGCGGCGGTGCAGTGTAAGACGCAGAAGAGTTACCCAAGGAACTGTTCACAGGACGAAATCATAAATTTAAGCCTTATCATATCCTTCCACTTCAACATCTAACACCGGCACAAAAAGAACTTCGCTTCCAATTTGTTTCCCAAATTGTGATTCGGCAAGAAAACGAAGACCCTAATTTATTCAGAAATATCTTATGGACTGACGAAGCCACATTCACAACATCGGGGGTTTTCAATAGACATAATAATCATCACTGGGCCGTTGGAAATCCAAGAAAATTTCAGACAACTAAATTTCAGGGAAGGACTTCAATCCATGTTTGGTGTGGCATAAAAAATAATAGAATTTTGGGACCAATATTTTTTAACGGCACTTTAAATGGACAGAGATACTACGAGTTCTTAGAAAACGAAATTGAGAACTTTTTGGAAGATTTACCATTGGAAGAATATCAAAATTTAATTTGGCAACATGATGGTGCCCCTCCGCATGCCGTGCGTGAAGTTATTCAATATTTAAACGGACGCCACGAAGAATGGATTGGTAGAAATGGAACCTATGCTTGGCCACCCAATAGTCACGATATGTCAGTATTAGACTCATTTCTTTGGGGCCATTTAAAGAACGTAGTATACAAGCAGCGAAACCACGATATTGATGAGATCATGCAGAAAATTGTGAACGAAATAAATCGCCTTAACCAGGAAAATCACATTATAAAAGCAAGTTTGGAAAGGCTACAAAGAGGTTATCGCACTTGTTTCGAGAACAACGGAGGTCACATTGAACATTTAAATTATTAGTGTTTTTTTTTAGTTAGTATAGAGTTGGATTTCTTTTTCTGTCATGTAATGTTTTATTTTCCTCAAATAGGTTCTTTATCCTTAGAATAGTATTGACGGATATATTTCTGTGAAAATTTGCAATAAATCTTCTCCTTGCTTCTCTTGCATTTTCTTGGCATTTGTAGAACAAGATAACAATCTGCAATCTCTCATCTAATGAATATTTCATTTCGGCAATATTATAGTAAATTTGTCAAATTTTTTGACTTTGAAGGATTTCAAGGTGATTTTACCTTTATTACCTAGTGTATGTTTCAAACAGGTTAAAGTTAAATTATACTGGATAAAACATTAAAATTTAATAAAAATAGCTGTCACAATATTAAATATTTTAATCAGGACGGACATAAAAAAAATCACTCGTTCCGAAAATCGTATAAAAAAAGCTATGTTCCATTTAAAAAACACCTTATCCATAGCGTAACTCTTTTGTTTCTGGTTCAAATAAATTTTTGGTTTCATTTTTGAATTCTGCAGGAAAAAGTACATCGATTGGCTATTTTAGATTTTTCTTTAAATACAAGGAAGCTCAAAAATGAGCCCCTGTTCAGTCGTCGTTGGAAGACCCTGTACAAATAATGGCCTATAAGTCAGAAACTTTACTAGTTAGGTATATGTACGACAAACAAAAATAAAAATCAAATTTAAGTAGCTTTTCAAGTCAGTAATAATATACAGGGTGTGCCATTTAAAAAAATATTAGTGATGTAAGGATACGTATTCGAAAATCCGATGGATACGAATATTAAAAGAATCCATATTATCCGTAACCAGCCGACAACTTGAATTCGGATCCGGAATCAAAATAAATACGCATTCGGGTGGTTACTAATGCAAAGTGCAAAGAGAAAACGGAATCGGGATCGAGTGTAAGCGAACAACACGGTCTGCGATTTGGCATATTTGATCTCATGCTTTCTCTTTCTAATGTCATTCCCTTAAAAAAGAGAGCATACTTATCGGGGTAACGGGTATCATATGGGATGAGACCCATTGGTTAAACATGGCCCGCCTCACCCGAACCAAATTCAAACGAGAACGAACGACGGTGCCTTACTATCCCTAGCCTTAGGTTTCGAATCATATGATACCCTAGCCACCTATCTACCCGTATCCGAAATAATTCCGTATATTTATACATGTTTCGGAAGAAATGGATACGTATTCGGATGATGGATACGGATGCTAGCTGATTCCGATTCCGTATTATCCGGATATATAAAGAATACGGATATTGACAACACTAGTACAGATATACTTATGGCCACTTTTTCAAGTAACCAAAATAACTGTATTTTAAACCACCCTATATACTGCAGCTAAGATTTGGGCATAGGGTAAAAAGTCCCCCGGTATTAATTTAACTCTCCACAAAATTTCAGGGCCTTAATATTTTAGAGTTCAAAAATATCAGCATTTTTTTAAGGTAACTTTTTCCGCCAAAAAAATTTGAAATTAATTATTATTTCACAAACCGCAGGAGATAAGTATAAAACAATGTTAATGAAAGTTGTTAATTAATAGAGGGTTTGAAAATGAAATAATATAGAGGGTGTTCTATTAAAATATCAAAGTTGCTACTACTTTTCAAGCAACACTGCAACACTGCATTGTCACAAATATTTTAACCAGGTAAAGCATGTCGTTTATCTAAACGACCAAATTTTCAGAACGATTCGTTAACTGGTTCGTCAGATACGTCTAACGTACCATCCACCGTGTATCACCCCGTATATCTGGTTTATATCCAATATATGTATATCTGGTTTATACTCGACATTTACTATTAGTATCTCTATACCAAACAGCGCCGCTGTTACAGCGACAAGCCGGAAATTTTTTTAATAAAAATGTTAATTTTGTTAAAAATTATATTTATGTAGTTATGCTTATGGATTTTTTGGAAAAAATATTATAGGGCTAAAATTGATTTGTTAAAAAATAATCCTAAAAAAATGTGGCAAACATTAGGCCAGTTGGTCGGTAATAAACGGAAAAAATATGGAAAAGGTAGAAATTAACGGCAGGGTTATTACCATTTCTAACGATATAGTAGAAAACTGAAACGAATATTTTGTTGAGAGTATCAATATGATTATAAAGGATCTCGACAAGGGAGTCAAACCAATGGTAGGTATTAACTTTAGTAAACAAAATTTAGTTTCATTTCGTTTAATTAATTTTAAAGAATTACGGGATATTGTTTTCTTGCCGAATAAAGGGAGAAACCTCTTTTAAATCTAATAAACACTTCTTTAGAAATTGGTAAGGTGCCATCGTTACTGAGAATCTCTACGGTTATTCCAATTCAAAAAATTAAGGGTTCAGTCAGGGCTGATGATTTAAGACCGATAAATAATATGCTAGTCACGGTTGAAAAAATTTTGGAAACCTCGTATATAATCAGTTAGTACAACTCATAACGACAAACATCTTAATTGCTAACTAGTCAGGATTTCGTAAAGGTCATAGTTGTGAAACTGCAATCCAGAACATACTATATGATTGAAAATAGCTGCTGGATGATAACTACGCTATAGGGGCAGTTTTTCTTGATTTACAACGCACGTCCGAAACCATAGATAGGCAGGTACTCATAAAAAAATTACAGGGGTCTGGTATAATTAATGAAGCACTAAATTGGCTTATAGATTATCTGGAAAACAGAAAGCAGGTGACTAAAATTAATAATAGTATATCAAGGAAAATGTTGAATAATAACGGTGTGCCACATTGAATCACCGCTAATGTTTTAGTTATATAATAACGACATAACTAAGATAATGAAAATGTGTTCAATACATTTATTTGCAGACGATACGTTAGTTTACTTCTTTTCAAGCGATCTGGATCACTTAATAAACATCATTAATTTAGAACTAAATCAACCTAACAAATGGTTCAGTATAAATTTATTTAAGCTAAATGCTAAAACAATTAAGTTTGTGTTAATTGGCAATAGTAAACATTAGGGCGAATTTCAACAAAGTAAACTAAGTGTGAAAATGGGCAGTAATAATATTGAGTTGGGAGAAAAAATTAAATATCTTGGGTTTATTGCTAATAAAGTAAACTAAAGTAAAGTAAAGTAAAGTATATATTCGCTTTTCTGAATATTACAACAATACAAAGTATGATTGAAACATTACAACAAGCACGTCAATATTTGTAAATACACAACATAGAAATAAATCACATAAATACAACGTCACCCGTCATTCACAATCCAAAATCCGCTGACAATAATAAACAAATACATGTACAATAGACGGATTACCCGTGTACCTTAATTAAAGAATTCATCCGCCGAATAAAAACATTTATCTATAAAGAATGTTCTGACCTTGCGCTTAAATGTCGTCAGGTTGTCTGTTTCTTCGAAGCATTTGTGGTGGACTAGAGCCCAATTATATGTTTTTAGTCCCATATATCTTGGGCTATGTTGTCCAATGGATAGTCTTGAATAGGGTATGTCAAAATTATCTCTATTACGAGTATTATGGTTATGAATTTGAGATCTTTTATCCCATAATTTTATATTATTTTTTACATATAAAAGAAGTGAGTACAAGTAGAGGGATGGGAAGGTCATTATTTGTAGACTTCTAAAGAGGTCCACACAAGATTCCCGGTTTCGTGCCCGAACCATGTATCTTATAGCTCTCTTTTGGGCCACGAACACACGATCTGTACCTGAAGCCGATCCCCAGTGTACTATACCGTAAGCCATCACCGACTGGAATAACCCGTAATATATGAGTTTTAGCGTGTTCTTTGAGACTGTGTCTCTGATACTTTGTATTAAAAAGGAGCACGAACTAAGCCTAGGCAGAATTTTTCCTATATGGGTATTCCATGTCAATTTTTGATCGATGTTCAATCCTAGAAATTTTGTTGAATCTACACATTGTACAGAGTGCCCCTCTACTCTCAATAAAAGACTTGAGTTAATTGTAGTATTTTTTGTGACGATTTCCATTGCCACTGATTTGCTTTTGTTTAGCTTTATACCATTATCCTTACACCAATTGTTTACATGATTAATTCCGGCGTCAGAGTTTTTACTCAGATCCGATCTCTTTTTACCTGTTACAATAATGTTTGTATCATCCGCATATAGTACAAAGTAAGTATCCTGAATGTCGTCATTGGGCATGTCATTGATATAGCAGTTAAAAAGCGTGGGAGAAATGCAGGACCCTTGGGGAACTCCCCTATTTACGACCCGCGGCGATGATCCGACACCGCCAATCACGACCTACTGCGTTCTGCTTGATAAATAATGTCGTATCCAATTATTTGCCGGGCCTCTGATGTCCATATTATGTAATTTCTTAATAAGCTGGTCATGCATGATCCACGGTGTCGAATGCACGACTCATGTCCCAAAATAGCCCCAATACAGATTCCCTATTATTTAAGCTGTCATATATATGCTGAAGAGCACTATCCAGCGCTGTATTGGTAGAGTGTTTGGGTCTAAACCCATTCTGATATTTTGTTAAGATTAAATTTGATTCCAGAAAATCCGTTAGCCTACTGTTGAAACAGGATTCAAAAATTTTTGCGAAGTGACACTGCAAAGCTACAGGCATATAGTTTTCAACATCAAAGTGGCCACCTTTGTTTTTAAAAATGGGTAAGATTTTAGAGTTTTTTAAAGCGTTGGGGTATACTCCTTGTAAAAAACTAAAGTTGATCAGTTGTGAGAGAATGGGCGCAAGGAGATCCCTCACCAATAGACACAAAGTCCCGGGTATCTCGTCAATACCCGATGATTTCTTTTGGCATACCTTGGCAATAACATTTTCTACTTCGTTCGGTGTAGTGGGAAATAGAAAAAGAGATGTGTTATGTATTGGACTTTTAGTATTGTCCGCCCAAGTTCCCTGTAACTGGGACGAAAGGGAAAGGAAGTCATAAAAATGCATAAAAACTATGTTAAAATAGCACTACTCAGTGGCGTAGTGTCAACTTATCCGTCCTTATAAAAAATAATTAAAATGTATTGACAATCAGGTTCGTTTAATATATAAAAGACTTGTAGGAAACTCCGTTAAAGAATGTAGGGAATAATTCTTTTATAAAATGGGTTAAAAAACCTGATTAGTAAGCGTTCGCCTATGCTTTGTTTCCATAATATAATAGATGGCAAAAAAACGTTTTTGGGGGTTCAGCTTCGGCGTTCTATTAATTTAATCATACAAATTCAAACTAACCTGTTTAAAAACTTAAATATTTATATATCTGTGGCAATTATTCAAATAAATTGTTACACAATACCTTCTTTGAAGGATTTAAAATGTAACTAAAAAAATAAAAGAAAACTTGGTGGAAAAAATGGGTTCTGTTTATATTACCTATAATGATTATGAAGTCTTGTTTAGTCCATTTTACTCAGAATCGGAGTCGTTTTTGTTCGTTCCCGTTGTTTTCTTGGAGAAGACAATAAGTTTGCGGGATTATGTTGTTGTCTAAGAGCATCTTCTTTTCTAATTCTTGTTATAGATGATCTTCCTACTCCTGTGTACAACATAGCCCTTTCTGTTTTATTTTTTATTGGAATTTTTATCATACTATTCCCTGCCTCTTCATCGCAAACCCTAATTACGTTTGCAATTATCTCACGCGCCTGACTGTGCAAAATTTTTCCCTTCAAATTTTCCATTTTTAAACACCACGACTCTCGACCGATGATGAGACGGCTATGAGGCAACTCACAGACATCCCGACCCGGAGAGGCAATAAATCATTTACAAAGACGGAGACCGACTTCGCAATCAGCCAAATAAGTTCTATCTATTATTTTTCTATTCAATAAGCGTGTTACCGACGCGGGCCAAGTCACCGTTCAGTCGACGAGGCGAAGAAGACACGGAAATAGTGCAATGTTGGTAATTTCTTGCTAAATATTTTGTGGTGAAATAACACCCCGGAAATTAATTGTTGAAAACAGAAGATTTATCTAATTCTTAACGACAGGTATTATAGAACTCATTTTATGATGCGGTAAGAAAAGTTTAAATCTTATTAACGAAAAATTAAACAGTTTTTAAAACTGGTTTACACACAAAGTGGCAACGTTGTTTAAGCCTCTCCTTGCATTCTTTAAATTCTTCTGCCGGTTCCAGATATCTTGGGCGGACTTTTTTTTTAATATTACTGCTTCGGGGTGGATCGCTGCTGTTGGCGAACCCTGCAAAATAATCATTAAAAGCCTCCCTAATTTCGGCTTTCTCAGTAATGTTATTGTTTCCCAATATAATTTTTGATATTGTGGGTTTTTTATTTTTGTTACCATTGTTTTCCTTAATAAGTAACCAACTCTCTCTACTCAAATTTTTTGCATTTATTAACCTATTATCATTAAAAGTTTTTTTAGCCTTTTTTGTTTGTTTTTTATAATACTGTTTTAGTTCCCTATATCTTTGACTATACGATGGAGAATTTATCCTTGAATTTATTTGATGCATTTCGTGTAGCATTCGTGAGATATTCCTTAGTTCTGGTGTAAACCATTTATTTTTTTTATTTTTATGCGTTTGGTGTTTATTCTTAATCAGCGGAAAAATTGACTGAAAAATACTCTGTATTCTAGTGTAGAAAACATCAAAACAAACATTGACATCGTTGCAGTCTACTTCGCTATATAGTCCAGTCCAGTCAGTATCTGATATGGCAATTTTAAAGGCTTGAAAGTTATTGTCACTAAAATTTCTGAAATAATAATTTTCATCAAGGTTGTTAGGGTTTGAACCCTCAAAGAACAATAATTGATAGGTGTGGTCGGATAGGTGCGTCTCAGTGACCTTTGATTTTAGGTAGGTAAAATTTATAAAAATATTATCTATGCAACTCTGTATGTTGTAAGTAATTCTCATTGGTTCGGATATGGTAGGTGAAATATTATACTCTAAGAGCAAATTAATTAGAGTTTCGGTTTGTTTACTATTTTCTAATATATTGATATTGACATCTCCACAAATAATAATTTTGTAACCAGGGTGGTAAATATTTTCCAACATTGAGCCCAGCCCACTCACAAATGCTTCGAAGTCCCCGCTGGGAGACCTATAAATAGAACATATGATTACAGTTTCATTCTCAGCAATATTAAATTTTACAGCACACATTTCAAAATGTTTTTCGACTGAGTTATTAAAAGACACCTTAGCAAAATCTAGATTTTCCTGACCCATTATGCAAACACCTCCCTTCTGAAAATGTGATCTAGAGAAAAAATTTATTGTTTTGTACTTTCCAATATTCAGATATTGTATGTCATTTGACAGGTGATGCTCCGATAAACATATTACATTAACATTATGCTCGTCCAACAGATGTTCCAGTCCTTCCTTCTTGTTGAGCAATCCTCCTTGAAGGTTCATATTCATTACTACAAATTCGGTGGATTCCCTACAGTCCTGTTTAAAAAAATTTCGTGATCGTCATCGGGGTTGGTTGTGTTACTTGTGGTCATATTATCCCGATTTTTTGGGAAAAAATATCTACCAATCTGAGCACCTGGTGGCCAATTTTTTCCATCCATAATGGCATCTTTGAAACGGAAAGGCGCGCACAATCTGAAAGAGTTCCACTTGTCACTATGACTTAAGGTTAACTTTTCGCATTGAACTTCGCAAATATGGGCTGGTAGCGTCTGTAGTTGATTAGTGGTTGTGCCTTTATCCAGTCTGGTCACGTAGATCCAAGCATTTTTAGTAATTGCTTTAATAGAACTAGTAGTATTGGTTCCTTCAACAAATTACGTTTTGGTCGTCGTCTTGGCTGGACTCCCTGAAAGCGATCTGTATTATCATTATTTTCTTTGTGTACTTTTTTGTTTCTTTGATGGGTCACTGACCCCAATGTTTGTATTTCTGTACTATCATGTGTTTTGTTTGCATTCTGAATTGTTACGTTTTTTATTATATTTTTTGCTGATGCGTCTGCTAAAACGAGGTTTGGCTGAGTTCTACTATCAAGGCTATCCCTGTTCTGCCTTTCAATACCAGATGTCGCTATATTGTCCGAGTTTGCATCTACATAGTCATGTCTTTGTTTTATATTTGAGGTTAGTAAGGAAAAATGATTTTCCAGTCTATGAGTCTTCTCATTCTGCCTGTTTATTTAATAACAATCTTAATCTTAATTTTAATATAAGTACATATTCATTATTGACAAAATAACAAAAAACAATTTTTTTATCTAGAACATCAACATGTCTATCGCAGTGAACAAAAGTTACTATCTATAATACCTCATCTAGTTTTTAGTTTGTCTATATTATATCTGGCAAATAAAAATGCAATTTCCAGACTTCAAAAATTACAAAATAGGGCGATGCGGATAATTATTGTTGGGAAAAGACGAGATACACCTCTAAGAAATATGTTGGAAAGACTAAATTCGCTCCCAACTGAAACATTTCTTGAATTCCAAACATTAATTCTTATATCTAAAATTAAAAATGACTCAAAATTATCTGACTGAAAAACTTGCCACGAATGAGTCTGTTCACTCGTACCCAACAAGAAACAAAAATAACTTTCGTGTAACAACAAAGAGTAAAAGTAGCAAGCCAGAGTATCATAAATGTTTAATTAGTTTTAATTCCTTACTAACAAATATTAAAAATGTAAGAGCTCTAAACTTACTTAAAAATCAATTAAAACAACACTTAAAGGGAGAGGGAGAATGATTCATGCTGTGTGTGACTTGGAATGTGTAAATGTGCGTAACGTTTAATACGTGTCATAAATGGTCAAATATAAGCTATAAGACTGCCAATAGTTATAAGATAAGATATGTCAAAAATTGTTATTTTATCAAATGTATGCGTCCATTATTATTTTATTTATGACTTGATACTTGTTGACTGTTGTTTTTTTTATTTAATTGTAATATCTATTGTTCCGAGATTTTATTGTAGAATTTTACTGTTTGTGTATTATATTAGCCAGGTGCTAAATAAAATAATTAATAATAATAACAATACCCCTGTCGTTATGATGTAAGAAATTAAAATGTATATTTCAGGAAAGGCAAACCTATTTTTATGATAGCATAATAACCAGAATGCGGAAGAATTAAACACAAAAAATTAAATGGGCTTTCAAGCAACCGTTATACAAATAAGGTTTTCGAAAATAACTATACAATTCTTTACATGTCGTGTAATATTTTAAGAAAAATGAAATATACATACAGGGTTATTGATTATATCTGGACCAATAGATAACATTTTATATGAAGAGATAAAAAAATGTTGAAATTAGAAAAGTTACGAGCTCTATTTTGTAATAAGTTACCTTCACCACAAACTATATAACTATATTGTCGGTGCCTACACCAAGGTTCGACTGTTTTCCTATAATTTATAAAAATAAAACGAAGCTCAAGCAACTCTCCATACCCCTCGTATATGAGTTAATGCAAGTCGTATACGCTTTCCATGGAAACATCGCCAATCTGTAATTACATGACAGGTGCTCTAATGTTTTTTATTAATCCATATATTTTAGTTTAATATAAAGAACACTGTAAAGTATATCAACTTTTTCTTGCTGACTGTGGCCTATAATAAATAAACTAATAATAAACTGTTTTTCTTTGAATCACTGAAGCACTTGGTTAGAGCATCTGTCAACTAAAGATTGTCGACGTTTCCATAGACGAATAGGGAATATGCATATACCCCAAATAAATCTGAAATATTTTTTTTATATTCTCTACATAAATTAAAAGTTCATGGCGGTTGCTGTTATCCATTTATTTTGGTCTTTATTAATAAAAAAAATGGATTTAAAACTGCAAATTTTCGCGCGAATTTCGAAACTTGTAAAACGTGATCCCATTGGCTGTGTCGTCAAAACTGAACTTATGACTCAAGTTAAGGGTTAGTGACGTCAGAGGTACTTTTTAAAAAGACCCTTTATTATCACTACTTAGGTATAGTAATATATTTCGAGTTTTTACAACTGATTATTACAAACTTCAAGCCTACTATTTATATATAAATTATTGCTAATATTGCATATCTAAAACTAGGTTAATTAGGTCGACGCTGGCTGCTGCTGATGGTGCTTGTACTTGTGAAATGATGGAATGCAACCTATGTTATGGGTTCACCGAACCGTAATTTCTCCATCCCCTGGGGAAGTTTTGTAAGGGACGAACAAAACTGGTCTGCTGGGATCTCCTTCATCCTGGGTTTCAAGTTGGCTGTCTTCACTCTGGATCTGTTTGTCCGCGTTTCGCATCGTTTCTTGATATTGTAGCATCCTAGAATTAAGAATAAGGTGAGAATTATGTATATAGGGGGTGTCCAGTAGTGGCTGTAGGTGGATGACCATGTTTCTGTCTGGGTTGGCTGTTTCTAGGTCGTTCAGGATCTGCAGGATTACTTGAAGTGCTAGATTTAGCTGGTCCAGGATTTTTCTGGTTTGTAGGAAGTGGTTGAAGTCGAAGATGAATTTGTTTAGTTCTGAGTTGACCTTGTTTGTTTCTATTGCGATTGTTTCTTCGTTGAGATTTATGAGAGAAATGGCTTTGTTAAAATTTTCCATGATTTTCTTGTTAAGGCTCATGTGAAGGTTGACTTGACTGATGATGTTATTTTGGTTGTCTTCCAGGGATTTAATGGCATTCTCGTATTTTTCAGCGTCTTATTGGTCTAGGTTTCCTGATATAGCTTTTACTAGGCTTCCTAGTCCATTAATAAGTCCTCTTCTAGATCTAGGTAAGGGGTAGATGGTTCATAGTTTTTCCTTTGCTGTTTTCAGTAGGTATTGCAGGCTTTGGTCGAAATTTTGTAGGCTTGAGAAGTACGGGTGGCTCAGGCCGTTCTTGATTGCTTTATTTGCGGCTTCATATTCGGCTTCCAAGGAATCGATTTCCTCGGCTGTTGGTTGGAGGTCGAAGTAGTGGATGAAGTCGTGGGTGCTAGTCTGGATCCTTGCTGGTCCCAGCTTGAGGGGTAAAATCCTTGGGTTGTCTTTTAGGTCCTGGATTGTTATCTCTTGAGCCACTCTTGAGGTACATCTGTAAAGTGTTGGGTTTATTTGGAAGGTGTTTAATATTCTTTTTGTGGACTGTAGTATCCTGTGTGTCTATAGTCACAGGATTGTCATTTTTGACTGTCTTTGGTGAGAATCTTGGCAGTAGTTTGTTGCGTTTTATTGTTTTTCTTGTGTAGATCTTGGTGCTTGGTTTGTGTGATTTGGGGACTTGTCTAGTAATGTTTCTTCTTTCAACGTAGTTTTCTTTGGCTCCTTGTAATTTTTCATTAAGTTCCCTGTAGATTGCTTTGGTTTTTTCTCTATGCTGCTGAGTATAATTGTTTATTAGTGTTCTTTTAACATCGAGGTCAAATGGATCTTGTGAATCCAAATGTCCATTTAGGATGTCCATGGGTCGCATTCTTGTCGTGGAGTGGATGGAATTGTTATAGCCCAAAATGGCGTACGGCATTTGCTCTTTGATGTTAAGAGTTTTCAATTTTTCACGTAGTATTCTGAGGTGTTCGACGATAGTTGAATGGAATCGCTCGATCATTCCATTGGATTGTGGGTTGTCAGCTGTGGTATAATGAATTGAAATTTTGTGGGTGTCGATAAATTCCTGCATAAGCCCATTCTTGAATTCTGTTCCACTGTCGGATACTATCATGTGGGGGATTCCATGATGAGTTATAAAGGTTAGAAGGGCACTGAAAATGTTTACTGCGTTGGAGCCTTCTATTGGGTATGTGTCAAGGCCCATTTTGCCTTTTGTTATTTTTTAAGTTAATATAAGTTTGGTTCTAAGACGAAAACAGTATAACAACAATGTAACGTGTTGTCATGGAAGTCTTTACCAACATGTCTGACAGTTTGACGTACCTACAAGTTTGTTCTCTAAAAAAGTAAAAATAAAACGTATTTATACAGTCCACAAAAAGAAGAATTGTTTTATTGAAGGGCCTAAACATTGGTCATTCCCACCGGATAAAGAAATCAGCTACCGAAGAAGAATAGTGTTGGAAATCGGAAGAAAATTAGTACATGTTCCACAAAGGGTTTCCGGCATTCGGTAAGAGAATCAACTTGTTATTAGAATAGGTACTGTTCGGCCTGCACGGAAAAGATGTCGGACGAATCAGAGTTAAAGATCAAAAAAGGAAATTTGAAAGGTAAATTGACCAGATTCAAAAGTTTTATTGAAAAATATAATAAGAATAGTTTGACAGAAGATGTAGTCGCAGAAATTGAAATTAGGTTAGAAAGTATAGAAACCATTTTGAGCGAATTTAATGAAATTATTTTACAATTAATAAATTTAGAAAGGCTAATAAAGCGGCGTTCCTCAAAGAAGAGGAAGAATTTGAAGATAAATATTTTAGTGTTGTAAGTCAGGCTAAATTATATTGCAAAAGTTTTAATACTGTCGGTGATGAATCGGTGGCAGGTTCGAATACAAGTAGTCACAGTGTTGTTTTTAATAGGTCAAAACCTGTAAAGTTACCACCAATATCCCTACCGACATTTGACGGCAAATACTGCTCGTGGCTAGAATTTAAAGATATTTTTGTTAGCTTGGTAGATCAAAACGATACATTGAGTGATGTTCAGAAATTCTATTATTTAAGAGTGTCATTAGATAAAAATGTCCTTAAGGTAATACAGTCTATCGAAGTTTCTGGGGTAAATTATCCTGTCGCATGGCAGTTGTTAGTCGATAGATATGAAAATAAGGCTCTTATGATTCATAATCATATTCAAAGTATTTTTGAACACCCTAATCTGATTGGGGAGTCACATTCCGGCTTGAGAAGTTTGTTTGATTCAGTTACGAGTCACCTTAGGTCACTAACAAGTTTGGGCGAAAGGACTGATTCGTGGGACCGGCTTATTATTTATATATTGGCAAATAAATTTGATTCGGTGACGCGCCGCGATTGGGAAAATTATATTCATCAAGGTGACCTGCCAGATTTGAAGGATATGAGCAAATTTCTCAAAGCGAAGTGTGACATTTTAGAAAAATTAGAATTTACCAAACAAGATAAACCCACAGTGATTACCAAACAAGATAGACCCACAGTGCAAAGGTCAAGAAGACCAGGAAGCTGTGGTTTCCCTGTCTTAAATAATCAAAGTAGAATTAAATGTTATTATTGTGACCAAGACCATTCAATTTTTAAATGTGAGACATTTTTAAAATTGACGGTCGAGCAGAGAATTAAAGCAGTAAAAGGGCTAAAATTATGCCTAAATTGTTTACGACATACACATCCGTCATGGAAGTGTAAATTAAATAAGTGTCCAAAATGTCGTAAAACTCATAATACCTTACTCCACTTGGAAAATATTGAGAATAAAAATTCTGATGCAAGCAGTCCCGTGCCCGGAAACCCAGGTGTAACGCAGCAGACTGCCGCCACCATTTCTGCCGAGTCTACCGTCGTCGCACACGTGAAGGAGAGCACTGTTGCCGCAAATTGTACATTTTCTGAAGTGCTACTTTCTACGGTTCTTGTTGAAATAAGAAAAGAGAATACAAAAATAAGGTGTCGAGCTCTATTAGACAGCGGGTCTCAAAGTAATTTTAAGATAAAATAAAACATGCAGTTAAGGGAATCGGGGAATCCTTGTCAAATATAAGTAGACAAGCAAATATTGAAATTAATTCATGCATTAATAATCGTTTTAAAAGAAACATTAGTTGTCTAGTATTGAATAGAATCACAGATAGGTTACCTAGTTTGACTTTTAATAAAAATTTAATAAATTTACCGTCAGACTTAGAACTTGCTGATCCGGAGTTTAATATATCTAAAGAAATTGATCTTTTACTGGGCTCAGAAATATTTTGGTCGGTGATTAAACAAGGGCAGAGGTCACTTGGCCCGAAATTACCTGTACTTCAAAATACGTCATTTGGTTGGGTAGTTGCAGGCAATATGTCAATAAATTCTGGTTTTGCTAGTAATTCAATTAATTGCTTAAGTACTTCTTTACAAGACGCTTCCGTGGATAAGCAAATAATAAAGTTTTTTGAACTTGAGGAAGTTTCTAATAAGAAAATAGTTTTTTCTGAGCCAGAAAAATATTGCGAAGAGTATTTTGGAAAGACTACTTCTAAAGATGAGAAAGGCAGGTATGTAGTGAGTATACCTTTTAAAGATAAGGTTTCGGATTTAGGTAAGTCTAGAGACACTGCGCTGCAACGATTTTATTCATTGGAAAGGAAATTAAATAATAACCCTAGTTTGAAACATGATTACATAGAATTCATGACAGAGTATCTTATATTAAATCATATGTCCGAATATAACGACGAAGGTGAAGAAGAGGAGGGATATTATTTACCTCACCACGCAGTGGTAAAAGAAACAAGCCTAACGACTAAATGTCGCACAGTATTTGACGCTTCATGTAAGACTACATC
Source organism: Philopedon plagiatum (assembly GCA_963971165.1). Lineage (NCBI taxonomy): Eukaryota > Metazoa > Arthropoda > Insecta > Coleoptera > Curculionidae > Philopedon > Philopedon plagiatum. Next base: position 41,848,600 of record OZ020191.1, on the reverse strand, counting down.
TGGACTATCACTAAATGACGTACAGTATACAGGACCGACGTTACAGCAGGATATTTTTGATATTTTAGCTAGATTTAGGATTTACGAGTATGTAATGACTGGTGACATTAGTAAAATGTACCGTCAAATATTAATTAATGAAAACGATCAAAAGTATCATAAAATATTTTGGAGGTCAAATATTGAGGATGAGTTAAAATGTTATAAGTTAAAAACAGTCACATATGGAACCGCGTCAGCTCCCTATTTAGCTGTTAAATGTCTATTTGATATAGCTGAACAAAATAAAAATAACAAAATAATTAGTAATGTAGTGAAACGCGATTTTTATATGGACGATCTGTTGACAGGAGCTAATTCAGAAGATGAGATTTTGTATATTCAAAAAAACGTTTCGAATATGTTGGCTCAATCAGGGTTTGAATTACGTAAGTGGTTGTGCAACAACCAGAATATATTGAATAAATTTCAAGTAAATAGTAATTTAGATATGAGTATATTAAATATTGGAGATAATGAACCTAACAAGACCCTTGGCATATTTTGGGATGCAAACGGTGATTCAATAAATTATAAAATAAACTTGGACATTTTTACAGTAGAAAGGGTTACTAAGAGAACTATTTTATCAATTATTTCCCAAATATATGATCCCTTATCATTGTTAGGGCCTATCATTATTGTCGCGAAATTGCTAGTACAAGAGCTTTGGAAAAATAGACTGGAATGGGACGAAGATTTACCAGAACAATTGCTTAAGGTCTGGGGGGATTTTCAAAATAATATAAATTTAATTAATGACATAAAAATTCCTAGGCATGCAGCATGCTCAGAGTATGTCGCTATTGAACTGCACGGTTTTAGCGATGCTTCTACTCGGGCATATGGAGCATGCATTTATTTGCGCTGTGCGATGGCGCCTGGAAAATATGTTTGTAACTTGCTCTGTGCAAAGAGTCGCGTTGCCCCCCTAAAACAGGTAACCCTACCTAGATTACAGTTGTGTGCTGCACAACTACTTTCGAATTTAGTAAACAAGGTGATATGTTCCTTGGAAATAACATTTAACAAATATTATTTTTGGTCAGACTCTACTATTACATTGTGTTGGATTCGCGGCGAATCCTCTACCTGGAAAACCTTTGTTGCTAATAGAGTCAGTGAAATTCACTCGCTTACAAATAAAAATGACTGGTACCATATAAGCTCAGGTGACAATCCCGCAGATTTATTATCACGAGGTGCTACACCCGAAACTCTTATAAATAATGTATTGTGGTGGCACGGTCCCCAGTATCTTTTAAAGGAACAGTCCTGTTGGAATATTTCAAAATTTTCTATGCCTCGTGAAATTCCAGAACAAAGAACTGTATCTTGTACCGTGCTCAAGTCCTGTAATTTATTTGATAGATTATCACAGGATGATTCAACCTTGTTAGGAATGTTGCATATTTTAGCCCATGCTTTGCGATTTATTAATAATTTAAAAATTAAGGAATATGATCAGAGCAGACGACTAACTGGTGCCTTAATGCCAGAAGAACTTGACCGATCCCAAAAAATATTAATAAGGTACGCTCAAATTGAAGCTTTTCCTAAGGAATATGAAAATTTAAAATCAGGTAAACCCATTCCTATGAAAAGTACAATTTTATGCTTAAATCCAGTTTTTATGAATGATTTTATTTGCGTAGGTGGGCGGTTAAAAAAGGCAAATCAGTTAGATGAGAAAAAATACCCAGTAATATTACCCAATGGACACGCGTTAACAAAATATATTCTAGAAGCTGAGCATAAAAGACTGTTGCACTGTGGAGCGCAAGCATTATTATATTCAATTCGTGAACGATATTGGCCGGTTTCTGGTCGCAGCGCATGTAGACAAATTGTCAGAAAGTGTTTAAACTGTTTTAGGGCTAACCCCAGGGACAACAGTTATCTGATGGGTAATCTCCCAGAAGTTCGTGTAAATACCTACGGCGTGTTTGAAAATGTCGGTACGGATTATGGTGGTCCTTTTTATATTAAGGAAAAAAAGAGTCGCGCCCCCAAACTCGTCAAGGGTTATATTTGCCTATTTGTTTGTATGTGCACAAAGGCGGTGCATCTTGAACTTGTCTCCGAACTAACCACGGAATGCTTTTTAGCAGCCTTTCAGAGATTTATCGGTAGAAGAGGTATTCCTAAAAATATTTATTCAGACAACGGTACAAATTATGTAGGTGCCAATAGGGAAATTTGTGAAATTTATGAATTTTTAAAAGAAAATTGCGACTACATCGGAACTAAACTAGCAGATAATAGGGTAATATGGCACTTTATTCCTGCGAAGTCTCCTAATTTCGGAGGGCTTTGGGAAGCAGGGATAAAGAGTACTAAAACGCATCTTAAGCGGGTTATTGGAGCTAAGTATTTAACTCATGAGGAATTCGGTACCTTATTAGTGCAGGTTGAAGGTATCCTAAATTCTCGGCCGCTATGTCCGTTAACCGAGGATCCAGAGGACTGCTCCGCTCTCACTCCAGCCCATTTTTTAATTGGTCGTACTATGACCGCATTACCCGAGTACAACCTTGCTGAGGTAGCTGAAAATCGACTGTCAAAATGGCAACATATCCAAGCAATGGTTCAACACTTTTGGGCCAGGTGGCAGAAGGAGTACCTTTCCGAGCTACAGGTTAGAACTAAATGGAGGAAGAACCATATAAACATTATTAAGGTTGGTTCGTTAGTGCTAATAAAGGACAATAACACTCCAGTATTGCTGTGGCAGCTAGGGCGTGTAACCCAGGTGCACAAGGGTAGTGATGACGTTGTAAGGGTTGTTACAATAAAGGTGCGGTCTGGAACAGTAAAAAGAGCTGTTAACCAAATTTGCGTACTTCCGATAGAGACTGGTGAATAATGTTGTGTCTTAATGAAAACGTCTATTGTTTTACATGCTGTGTGTAAAAATTTGTAAATAGAGTTAAGCAAACCCATAAGGGTTGAAGATTTTGTAAATCTTTATAACATTTATTCAAAATCTGTGTATTTGTTCAATGTAGTTTTTTTGAAAGCCCACACAATTTCCTTTCAAGGCGGGCGGTATGTCAAGGCCCATTTTGCCTTTTGTTATTTTTTAAGTTAATATAAGTTTGGTTCTAAGACAAAAACAGTATAACAACAATGTAACGTGTTGTCATGGAAGTCTTTACCAACATGTCTGACAGTTTGACGTACCTACAAGTTTGTTCTCTAAAAAAGTAAAAATAAAACGTATTTATACAGTCCACAAAAAGAAGAATTGTTTTATTGAAGGGCCTAAACAGTATGCTTGTCCATATTTGGAAAATGCGTCGATGACGGTGAGGAATTTCTGACCTCCAGCTTGAAAGGTGTCCACATGTATGATTTCAAGTGGCTTTGTTGGCGTTGGAGTTAACATAAACTTGGGCTTTTCTGGGTTTCTATCGTATTTGTTGGCTTGACAAATGTTACAGAAGTTGATGACATCTTCAATGTCTTTCTTGAGATTTGGCCAGAAGTATCTTTTCCGGATCTGGCTTTCAGTTTCGTTGATTCCCCTATGGTTGGTCTTGCCTTGGCGGTAATCGAGGATGATCTGCTTCTGTCTTTCTTCAGAGTTGACGTCTTCTAGCAAAATGTTGCATTTGGTTAAATCAAAAGAAGAATTTTTAAAAGTTTTTCTTATTATGTTGGAAAGGGACTGGTATAATTCGTCAGAATCGAAAAGTATTGCGTATTTCTTCTTGGGTTCTATGAATTCCTTGAGTAATTTGATGACATCGTTTTCTAGGTTGTTCTTCCCCAGTTGGGCGTGTATCCTTTTCTTGTTTGCAAAGATTTCTTCTTTTATTGGTTTTGCTGGGTTATAGTTAACGGTCTTAAGAATGATTTTATTATTGTAGTGGTTGAGTGGTCTCTCACTGATGGGGATTCCTAGGATAGGTTCTTCTTGTGTAGTGTGTCGGGTTCCGTTATCGGAGTCGTTGCTATTCTGAGCTAAGGGTCCGTGCGGCTTTATCCTTTCCTCTCCTTCCAACAATTCGTTAATAATCTTTAGTTCGTCTTGTGTGGGATTGGATCTATTCTTGCCATCTTCTCCAAGCAGCTGATTAATGACTTGAAGTTCATCTTCGGGTGTTAGTGCAGCTTCTGGGTCGTAGTAGGTCGAAGGTGGGTTGTTATAGAGGGATGCTGTGTCGATTTGCTTGTTCTCGATGGGGTCCAATATTTCTTTAGTATGGATCTCGATTCTGGATAGGGCGTCTGCGTTGGTGTTGGCTTTTCCTTTTTTATATACGACCTCGTAGTCAAATTCTTCTAGCTTTAATCGCCATCTGACTAATTTGGAGTTGGGGTCCTTAAGAGAAAACAACCATTGTAATGGGCGATGGTCTGAGAGGATCCTAAATTTTCGGCCAAATAAGTAAGGCCTAAAGTATTTCGTAGCCCAGACTATGGCTAACATTTCCTTCTCAATGGTAGAATATTTGAGTTCGGTCTCGTTCAAAGTTCTGGACGCATAGGCAATTGGCTTGTCATTCCCAACAGAGCCTTGGGAAAGAATGGCTCCAATGGCAAGGTTGCTTGCGTCAGTGGTGAGGTTAAATGGTTTGGTGAAGTCGGGATATTGGAGTAATGGCTCGTTCGTCAGAAGATTTTTGCAGGTCTTCACGCAGTTCAAAAATTCTGGAGTGTGTTCGATCTTGGCGTCTTTTTTGAGGCACGAAGTCAGAGGTTTTGTTATCTTTGCAAAATCTCTAATAAACTTCCTGTAGTAACCAAGTAGGCCAAGAAATCCTCTGATCTCTTTTGTTGTGCGTGGAATGGGGTACTCCAAGATGGCTTTAATCTTACTTGGGTTTTGCTTTATACCTTCTGGTGTGATAATGTGGCCTAGGAAGCTAACTTCTTTCTTCAACGTCAACTTGTATCTTGAAACCAGTTTCTCTTAGTCGTTGGAAGATTTTGGATAGGTTTACTAGATGTTCTTGTAATGACGTGCTGAAGATGATAATGTCGTCCATGTAGACTAAGCAGATTTCTCCTTGTAGTCCTCTTAACACATTATCCATCACTCGCTGGAAGGTTGCTGGTGCGTTCTTCAAGCCAAATGGCATTCTCAAGTATTCGTAGTGACCATTTTCTACATTAAAAGCAGTCTTCTGGATATCTTCATGTGCCATTTCAATTTGATGAAATCCACTTGCAAGATCCAGGGTGGTAAAGTACTGGCATCTACCAAGTTTGTCGAGAATGTCACTGATGTTTGGGATGGGGTATCGGTCGTCTATCGTTTTTTCATTGACTTTTCTGTAGTCTACCACAAATCTCCATTTAATTTTTCCAGAGGCATCAGGATTCTTCGGGACTACCCATATAGGAGATGACCAGGGTGACTGACTTGGTCTGATTATTCCTTGATCTAGCATTGATGAAATTTGCTTCTTAACTTCTTCCTTATGAATATGGGGGTATCTATATGACTTCGTAAAGACTGGGGCTTCGTCCTTTGTCCTTATGTGGTGTTTGATCTGGTTGGTAAAGGTCAATGGGGAGTCTGGATGATGGAAGATGTCGGTGTATTTCTTGCAGAGTCTCTTGATGGCATTTTCTTCCTCTGGGTTGAGATGATCTGTTCGGATTTGTGGTTCTGCATTCGCTGTGGATTGTTCGTGAGCTTGAGGTATGATGTCCGCAGAGTAGAGGTTGTACTGGTCTAAGTCGATCTTGCAGCTCTTGACAGGTTTAGTTAGGGCAATTTGTAGCTGGTCGTCGGTGTCGTTGATTAATTCGGTCCATGCTAGTTGATTACAGGCTTCGCTTAGGGTTTCTCTTAGAATTGCTCCTTGAATTCCTTGTCGTGGGAGTGTGATAGTGCCTTCTGTTTCCTGGACAGGGAGTCGGACTTTGGTAATCGTGTGGGGTTCCAATTGAATGGAGTAGAACTGGGTTATATTGGTTTCGTAGTAATGGATAGGCAGGATCGAATGTTCGGTAATGAGTTTGGAGGCTGGTAGATCTAATTTGGCTTTTACGTTGTCAAGGCCTATAAGACCATCAAAGGTTTCGTGAAATTTGAACAGATAGAACTTGAAATCATTCTGGGAGTTGAACTCAGGAAAGATCGGGATTTCTGCACAATATTCCTGGGAATGATTTTGAAAGATAGAAGTTACGGTGAAGGGCTCGTGCTTGACGTTATCCCGATAGTATTTGAATGCTATGTCGGGGTTAAGGAAAGATTTGGTAGCACCGGTATCGATGAGGAGTTTAAGAGGAGGATTTGATATGGATATGTAAGGAAGTTCTTTTTTGTCAGTGTAGCTGTGTAGCTCAACTACGTGTCTTCGTTTGCCTTTGCGTCCTCTTGAAAATTTGCTTCTTCACCCTCGTATTCGTTTTGTAATTCTTCTTCATGTTGGTAGTAATTCTGTACATCAGGGGGGTAGTAATTCTGTACATCGGGGGAGTAGTAGTTCTGGTTTTCGTAGGTGGAGCTGTTGGGGTCATATCCTGTAGCTTCGTCTTGTTCAATGTTGAAAAGTTCTTCGAAGGTAAATCTAGGAGTGGACTGCGGTGGTGCTTGCGGGGGTCTGAATGCCTTGTTGGAGATGGTGTTGGAAACGATGCTCATGGGCGTTGCTTTTGGTTGGTGAGATGGTCCTGGTCCATTAGACCAAACATTAGGCCTATTTTGGTGTTGGTTGGGCTGGAACCTTGGTGGCTGGATAACAGGTCTTGGTCTGCTAAACGGCTGTGGTCGTGGATCGAAGTTGGGCTGTGGTCTAAATGGCTGGATTGGAGGCCATGGGGTGGAGTGCTGAGGTCCGGGTCCAAATGAATTCCCGTTGGGTGACATAAATTGTGAAGTGGGATGGAACGTTGGTTGTCGATGTGGTTGAGGGGCGCTCTTGGTGCTAGATGGCTGGGGGATGCTGAAACCTTTCTGAAGATATCTGATGTTATGTTCTTCTTGGATGAGCTGCATGGCAGAGGCGAGATTTGGTGGTCTCATGGCTCTAATCGTGGATCCTAAAGGTTCTCTTAATCCTGCTAGGAAGGTCGTAAGGGCTTGTTGTTGGAAAAAGGACTTCTTGCTAATCTTTATGGCATCGTTGGTGTTGTGCAGCTTTATGTGGTTAGAGATGGTATTCAACAGGCCCATAACTTTCTCGTAGAACTGCTGTGGGGTTTCGTTGTGGTTTTGGCGTAGATTGACGAGATCTCTGGTTAAAGAATTTTCATTCCTTTGGTCTGAAAAGTTTTGAATTAGCGTATCTTTGATGGAAGGCCATTCGTTGCAACCGTAGATGGAGATGACTTCTTTTGCTCTTCCTTTTAGTTTACGGATGATGCCTTGGACTAACATGTGGTTCTGGAAACAGGTGGTATCGGTGGCGTTCTAGTGGTGGTTCAGCAAGAGGGTTGTCACATGGATAAAGTTGTAGAGCTCGTTCGGGTTGCCGTCGTATTCTGGGATGATGCTAAGGTCTTTGCTGTCAAATGTTGGTGGAGCCATATTGTGTGCTGTACTGTTGGCTTCTTCTGTTTCGGTAACCGTCGAGTTAATGTTTAGGGCACTAAGGGAAAAAATTAAATTTAAATTTTCTTCTATAGACATGGATTGCTTACACTGTAAAAACGATGATGCTTAGAAGCATATCAATCTTCTTATTTTCTAGTCTTGTTTTCTTCTTTTCTTCTTGTCTTATTTTCTTCTAATCTTCTTTTCTTCTTTGAAGTGGACTTCGGGTGAACTCTTTGGTGGTTTCCCTGGAAGTAAGGTTCTGAGTAGTGAACAAACGTTCAAAAACGGCGAGGATCTCCTGAAGGACTCTTCCACTATGCTAACGACTGCGCCAGTTAAAGGTTAGTGACGTCAGAGGTACTTTTTAAAAAGACCCTTTATTATCACTACTTAGGTATAGTAATATATTTCGAGTTTTTACAACTGATTATTACAAACTTCAAGCCCACTATTTATATATAAATTATCGCTAATATTGCATATCTAAAACTAGGTTAATTAGGTCGACGCTGGCTGCTGCTGATGGTGCTTGTACTTGTGAAATGATGGAATGCAACCTATGTTATGGGTTCACCGAAACGTAATTCTTATCATGGGTATATGGCGAATTCCAGTGTTGTAGGGTCATCGAAAACTCAATAAAAATGGCATTTAGTGCGCAACTCATTCAATGAATTATCCCTGCACTTAAAGTAGAAGGTTCCTAAAATCTTATTCATGAATACTTTAAGCCGAAATCGGTCCAGGAACCTTTCAATTTTGCAACAAACTTTGGCATTTTTGACATATCATCTTAATAATTTCAAGTAAATAAACTGCAATTCTTTATTTTCATGGCAATCTTGGAAAATTCAAAAATTTTCAAATTTTAGAAGTCCCCGATGCAAATAAACCTTTTTATTTATAACTTAACCAAATAAAAATAAGCGATTTAAATTAGTGGGAGGTATTCTTAGATAATTAATGGATAAAATAAACCCAAAAAGAATTCCTAACCAGGGTAAATAATAATATATAATAATAATAATAAATGGAATAATGTCGGTTAAAAATAGGATTTGTCGGAAAAAATCAAGAAAATCCGATTTTTACCCCCTAAGTACGCTCCTGGATGACCCATTCGGTATTCATTTTACAGTGTGATTATCCCTTTATAAGATAGTGTTGAAAAATTGGGGAAAAATAGATAGAAAAAAATACAGAGTGATTCAAATATACCGATATCGAGGGCAAAAAAAGTAAAAAAATCTAAATTTAATCGGCGATTGCTCCCTTCCTATAGAGATTGAAGAAACTAAAAAATGTGGATACCACATACTTTGACGAGCTCTTCCAATGACGTATATGGGATTTTAATTTGAACCATTTTGACCCCACAAAAAATTAAAAACCGCGAAATATTTGAGTCAAAAATCTAAATTTCCAGTCTTTCCAAATATTTCCATTTTCCAGTGATTTTAGGTTTAGGTAAGTGTATTGCAAAAAAGTATTTGAGATTTTAAAGTGTTCCTTATAAATCCGTTTATCGATCTGACGTTTTGTTTTCGAGTTATTAGGTACCAAAGAGGGGTCTGGAAATTGGCATTTTTCGACCTAAAAAAATTCAAAAGAATTACTTGCTATTTTCTGATCCTCACCAGTTTCAGTGTAGTTCTGAAGCTCCGGGTCCCCTACAACCTCCGAAAATTTACATCGATTTAATTCGCATTTGCGACCTGTACCCGATTTCAACGGAAATCGCGGAAATATCGACTTTGACGTTTAATAGCTCCGAAACGAAACATCCTGTATAACTGAATTTTTTACCGAAGCTAGTTGAACTATCCCTCTATCAACCCAAAAATTCGATTTCTCTCCCTCTGACTGTTTTCGAGCAAATCAAACCTGTTCGACTTTAGGTTAAGCTTTATGTTAACATGTAGATTTTTGCTGATCTCCTGACGTCACTTTTCAAGGACAAATGTGGCTGCTTTTTAAATTGTAATAAATTATACCGAAAAGTAAACATTTTTTGTAGCTAAATTGTCCTAGTAATTTTCTTCAAAATATTTTTTTGGGGTTTGTAATGACTTGCTTAAACGATTTATGCAGTAAAAAAAATATGTGCATATTCCCAAACTCAAACTCAAACTCTTTATTTCCTTATTGCTTTAACTCATATTCGAGGGGTATGAAAAATTACTTAAGTTTCGCTTTCTTTTTAAGATTATAGGAAAACAGTCGATCATCGGTGTTGGTAACTTAACATAAAAAGTCTTAGCAAATATAATTTCAAAAACCAAAAAACTGATAGGGCGAACCATCTGAAAAAACAAGGTTAGTTCAAAACTCGTTTACCTGATGTTGAATTGTTCCTTCAGTTACCTTTTCTGATTGTTCTTGTAGAAATCTACAATTTTTCTAATTTAAACATTTTTTATCCCTTCAAATAAAAAATGTATCTATTGGTCCAAATATAATCCATAATCCTGTACTACATTACCAATTTATCCTAATTTAAGCACAATTACTGATGCGAAAAAGAGAAATAATTTATGCTTCTATTTCAGGACTTATTCTCGCATTTATTACCGGAACCTCTCTCACATGGACCTCACCTGAAACACCAAACCTCAATAGTACTGATACGGGACCTTTTAATGGAACTTTAACAGATGACGAGGCATCATGGATTGGAGGTATATTATCACTTGGAGCAGCACTAGGCCCATTTATAGCTGGATACCTTGCCGATAAAATTGGCAGAAAATATACAATGCTAGCAATATCAGTACCATTTTTATTTAGCTCAATCTTTCTTGCATTTTCAAAAATTGTGGCAGAATTTTACGTTGCAAGGTTAATCACAGGCTTGTGTGTTGGAGCCAGTTTTACTATTTTACCAGTTTATGTAGGCGAAATGGCTTTGGATAAACATAGAAGTTTTTTGGGATCTGCAATAAACACCTCTGTCTGCTTTGGTCTGTTTTTTACCTACGTAACTGGTTCACTAATAGAAAATGTACTGATTTTTAATATTTTCCTTGCTGGGCTTACAGTAGCATTTTTTGTTATATTCTGGTTTCTTGGGTATGAATCTCCACATTGGTATGTTTCAAAAAGTAAACATGAGTTAGCCAAACAAGCCCTTTCAAAAATTAGAAATGCGAGTGAGGAAGCAATTGAAAAAGAATTAGACAATATTAAAAGTTCCTTAGAAACGGAACAACAAGGTGGTATTTCTGAAATATTTAAATCCAGAGGCAGTACCAAGGCATTGATAATGGGTAGTGGATTGGTATTTTTCCAACAGACTTCAGGTATCAATGCAATACTTTTCTTTGCTCAATCAATATTTCAAAATTCTGGATCGTCACTTAAAGCAAGCTATTGCTCTATGATCATTGGAGGGGTGCAATTTGGAAGTAGTTTTATTAATCCCTTAATATCCAATCGTTTCGGACGTAAACCTTTGCTTATATTCTCAGGCATAGCCATGGCCATTTTTGAAACTTTATTAGGCATCTATAGTATTATTGATGACAACGATCATGAGAAAGTTAAATCACTAAATTTTTTACCAATCATTTTATTGGTTTTGTATTTAATTGTATTTAATACGGGATTTGGACCAATACCCTGGACAATGATTGGAGAGATATTTCCTTCGAACGTCAAAGCTATAGGAAGTGCTTTAGCTACTTCAGTTTGTTGGATGACAAGTTTTTTTATTACTAATTGGTTTAGCAAAATAGTCAAAAGTGTTGGACAAGGACAGTGCTTTTTAGGATTTGCAGTTGGGTCACTCGCTGGTGCGATATTTTCAAAATTCTTTGTTTTAGAGACTAAAGGTAAAACTTTAGCGCAAATTCAAAAAGATCTAAATAAATAAAATACTAATTTAGGACTATAATGAATTATTGACAGTACACTTGGATTCATTTGAAGTGACCATCCTAAATACCAAATTCAAACCGTCATAACTTTTATACTAATTTAAGTAAATCGTTGGTCCCTTTTTATTTAGTTTGTCGATCATTTCCCTATATTCTTAATTTTTTATTTGTTTTTTATATCTGAATACCTATACACAGGATGTTGTTAAGTAGGTTGTTAGGTGTTTTTTTTATATTTGTTAGCTACAACACTGGACTCTTACTGCCATCACAAAAAAATATGTGCCTCCCTGTTTGATAACACTTCCTCGACGTATGGAACACCTTGTAGTTTTTAAATTTAGGGAGTAAAGTTCAAGTTTTTTTTAGTAATGACTAATTTATTAACATTAATATATATATATATATATATATATATATATATATATATATATATATGTACATATACAGCGTGTCTTCGGAAGTTCTTACCATATGGTAAAAATTTTTATTATTGATTTTATGAAAAAAAGCGCCTCTTTATAAAAAGTTCTGCATCATGAGAAAATAGCATCGTCATTCCAAAATTTGATCTTGGACATCCAGGGTGGCTCAAAAATGTAAAAGTTCCAATCCACGTGAAGCTAAAAAGACACAAAATCGTTATTTAAAGGTAAACTGCCACTGTAAATGTACTAGAGTTAACTTTTTGTATGTTAATGAATTAGGTTTGGAACATACAGGAGTCCCAAAAATAAAATTATTATCAACTTTACAAAAAAAGTAAATCTTCATAAAAAGTTCTACCTTATAAAAAAAGAGCATGGTTATTTATAAACTTGATGTAGGACAATACAGGGTGGCTTAAACAGCTGAAAGTCACAATTTAAATTTAAAGTATTTTGCCTCTTGTATGTCCTAGATAAATTTTTTGAATAACCATGCTCTTTTTTCACAATGCAGAACTTTTTATGAAGATATACTTTTTTTGTAAAGGCGATAAAAAAAATAATTTTATTTTTGGGACCTCCTGTATGTTCCAAACCTAATTTACTAACATAAAAAAGTTAATTCTAGCACATTTGCAGTGGCAGTTTACCTTTAAATAACGATTTCGTGTCTTTTTAGCTTCACGTGTATTAGGACTTTTACATTTTTGAGCCACCCTGTATGTGCTAGATCAAATTTTTGAATGGAAATTCTATGTTCTCACGATGCAGAACTTTTTATAAAGAGGCACTTGTTTTAGTAAAATCAATAATAAAATTTTTTTCCATATGGTAAGAACTTCCGAAGACACGCTGTATATGATATATATATATATATATATATATATATATATATATATATATATATATATATATATATATATATATATATATATATATATATATGTATATATATATATAACATCATACATATATATATATATATATATATATATATATATATATGTATATATATATATATATATATATATATATATATATATATATATATATATATATATATATGTATATATATATATATATATATATATATATATATATATATATATATATATATATATATATATATATATATATATATATGTATATATAGCATAAAATTTATGACGGTTTGAGTTTAGTGGACACTTCAAATGAACTAGAGGGTATTTGTTAAAAAATTAAGTGATAAAATATCATAGATGGTACATTATATATGTAACATGAATAAGACTGTTGTAAAAGATGATATTAAATCTTTTTTATGGTAATTGTAGATTGAGTCAGGTTTGGTAAAATGACATTTAAGTTCCTTTGCTTGTTGATTTAAAATTTAAAAACTTCTTTGTATTTTAATAATACCTATGTGTTTTTTGTTACTTTGGTCAAAGAAAATAATAGCTATTATTTTCTTTGCTTTGGTTAATATTTCCATTTTTATTTTAATAGTACCTTAATATTTTGTTAAAAGTCATTAAATTTTGCAATGTGACGACACTTTAGTTGTTTGACTAAAAGAAAATAATGTCTTAATAATATTGTTATATTTCGTACTGTTCGGCAGGTCCGTGGTTACGTCATTAACGTTGGTCTAGTAAATACGTTATATTAGAGCCGCACGGTGAAGCGATCTTATGGGAAATTTGGACAAAAATCAGAACTCGGAAACAAATTAGTATTATCATACAGTGACCGGCAAAAAGTTCGCAACATATGGGAAAAATTTTTATTAGGAGAGTATTGGAAAAACTTTTCCGGGGGATCGGTTCTGCATGTCCGATAACCTAAAAATCGATTTTGACATACGTCACGTGACCACTGGTATAGCGTCAAATTAAAAAAAAAATTGTTAATTTACAAAAAGTGAGGTTAGTTGACGAGATATCAAAAAAAGTTATTTGAAAAAATTGCTTAGAATTAAATTCTAGGTCCTTGTGCAAAATTTTAAGATTTTATTTAAAAAAATTGGAAAACTCAATTTTTTTTAAATATTTTTTTATCGATTTACAAATTTCCAGTTTTCTTCGTTTAGATAGCTTGGCTAATGTAAAGCCCATGTATCTGGATGAAAATAAACGAATGTAGTAGTTTTTTCTACAATTGACAGGACAAAATTAAAAAAAACAGGGTTTCGCCGGACGCTAGCTGTTGCAATGATTTGTATCTAGCAGCAGTGTCAAAATTTTAGAGACATTTCAATGAGATTACATTGAGAAAACCTTAATCGTCTTAAATATATCTGAAGTTCGACTTTTTGTAAAGTTAAGGGGAGTAAAATAGATAATAAACAAAAAATTACCTGTTTATTTAATCGAAATTTCATAAACGAAAACCAATGTAAGAAAAACTTAAAAGTAGTCAAATTCTGTACTAACAACATAAAAAATCATTGTTTTTCCTTGGGTGCACAAAATTTAAAACTCAGTATGACCACCATTTCTCTCCATACATACTATTGTTCTCGAGCGCAACTCTCGATTAACATTTCGGAGCATTTTACGATTTATTTGCAATACACAATTTCTAATGACATTCTCTAAATTTTGTATATTCCTAAAGGGTCGATGTTTGTACACAGAGTTCTTTAGGTATCCCCACATAAAGAAATCTAACGGAGTCAGATCTGGTGATCTCGCAGGCCACGGATTTTCAGAAAACCGTCCTATCCACTGGTTTCCAAATTCTTGATCCAGCCATCTCTTCACCTCATTTGTGGAATGAATGCTAGCTCCGTCTTGTTGAAAGTATAAATTTCTTCTTTCGGCTAATGACAAATTGTCTAAAAAGTCAGATATCTCAGTTTGTAGAAATTCTAAATATCGTTCTGAATTTAAATTGTCTCTAAAGAAAAAAGGTCCCACTATTCTGAGGTTGAAAATTCCGCACCACACATTAACCTTAAAACTATATTGGTCTTTACTCTGAATTACAAAGTCTGGGTTTTCGGTGGCCCACCATCTACAGTTTTGTGAACTGACGGTTCCGTTAGAGGTAAATGTAGCTTCATCCGAGAAAAGAACGTTCTTTGGGAAATTAAAATCTTCCTCAATCATACCCTGGAACCAGGCACAAAAATCGAAGCGGGCGTCATAATCCCTATCTTTTAATACTTGTACAAATTTAGGTTTGTACGGATGAAATTTGTTTCTTTTTAATATCCTCCGCACAGATCTTTCGTGAATGTTAGTGATCTCCGATATTTGACTAACTGCTAATTGGGGTGTTTCTGTGATCGACAAACACACATCCAGAGAACCTTCGTCACCTGTTACCGGTTTTTCATGGGAAACTTTATACTGATTTTCTACCGATCCCGTTTCTTTAAATTTATTGACTAGACGAGATACTGTGGAATAATGGAGGGATTTATCGGGGTGCCTCTCATTAAAAATTGCTGCTGTTTCTCTATGGCTTTTGTAATTATCTCCAGAAATTAAAATAATTTCTATCTTTTCCTGAAGAAGTAGTGTGGGTGCCATTTTAAGGAACAAAATATTAATAAACTTATGTAAAATATCAAACTTAGTAAGATGCGAGACATAAACCAATGACATAGGTTGAAATCAAACAAATTATAATTTGTTTGACATTTTCTGTTGTTTTTAACCTACTAGATTATTTGGTTGTTTTAATTTCAGAGCCTGCTTTGGTAGTTTTAAGTACAACTAAATAGACCTGGTTGTTAAATTTATGTGCGAAAAATCTTAATAAAATCTTGATACAGTCATTTCATTAGATTCAAACCATTGCAACAGCGAGCGTCCGGCGAACACCTATTTTTTCGATTTTGTCCTGTCAATTGTAGAATTGTAGATCTGACTCCGTTAGATTTTTTTATGTGGGGATACCTAAAGAACCCTGTGTACAAACATCGACCCTTTAGGAATATACAAAATTTAGAGGATGTCATTATAAATTGTGTATTGCAAATAAATCGTAAAATGCTCCGAAATGTTAATCGAGAGTTGCGCTCGAGAACAACAGTATGTATGGAGAGAAATGGTGGTCATACTGAGTTTTAAATTTTGTGCACCCAAGGAAAAACAATGATTTTTTGTGTTGTTAGTACAGAATTTGACTACTTTTAAGTTTTTCTTACACTGGTTTTCGTTTATAAAATTTCGATTAAATAAACAGGTAATTTTTTGTTTATTATCTATTTTAATCCCCTTAACTTTACAAAAAGTCGAACTTCAGATATATTTAAGACGATTAAGGTTTTCTCAATGTAATCTCATTGAAATGTCTCTAAAATTTTGACACTGCTGCTAGATACAAATCATTGCAACAGCTAGCGTCTGGCGAAACCCTGTTTTTTTTAATTTTGTCCTGTCAATTGTAGAAAAAACTACTACATTCGTTTATTTTCATCCAGATACATGGGCTTTACATTAGTCAAGCTATCTAAACGAAAAAAACTGGAAATTTGTAAATCGATAAAAAAATATTTAAAAAAAATTGTTTTTCAATTTTTTTAAATAAAATCTTAAAATTTTGCACAAGGACCTAGAATTTAATTCTAAGCAACTTTTTCAAATAACTTTTTTTGATATCTCGTCAACTAACCTCACTTTTTGTAAATTAACAATTTTTTTTTTAATTTGACGCTATACCAGTGGTCACGTGACGTATGTCAAAATCGATTTTTAGGTTATCGGACATGCAGAACCGATCCCCTGGGAAAGTTTTTCCGATACTCTCCTAATAAAAATTTTTCCCATATGTTGCGAACTTTTTGCCGGTCACTGTATAACTTACCTACCGCTAATTTGTCGACTATTAGTCTATATTTAAAACAACACATACTTATTTTCTATTGTCAGGTTAAAAAAAAGTGGATATGAACTTATGCGTCCAAAATAACATATTTACAGTAGAAATGATACTTTAAATAAATAATATTACCAACTGTAACAGGTAATTAAAAGAATATAGGAACCCAAATTAGAGGAAAAATAAGTATATACATAATGTAGGTATAATATGAGTCTTATTCTGCCCCTGAGTCACTTTCATTTGCTTCGCTATCATTAAGAGTAGTCATGATATTATATTCTGACAAAGGATTAGTGTCTTCTGTAAACCCAATGTATTCTTTAATGGTACCTACTGTCATTAGCTTAACGTTTCGATGAAAAGCTATAGTCTATCCACTGAACGTACGGAGTAATCACGAGCAGACAAGGCGGTGCCGGACGGCCCGGTTCACACTGCACAAGTACTTGCAGAAGTGATAATGCGAAAATCATCAGTGGCGTAGTATATAGGTAAATTAATGAAAATATATTAATTTGTTTTAGAAGGTTTGCCACAATATAATGGTTAATATTATAATAGTGACTTTACTACTAAATTAAGCAGGCTGAATAATTGAAATGATTTTCTTTGTGTTGTGGACTTTTGTTGTGCCACGATGCCAGATTAACTCGATAGGATTAAATTCACAATGGTACGGCGGCAGGCGTAAAATTCTGCGATTGGTGGATTTGGCCAATTCATCAATGACATATTTGTCAGCACCTTTATTTTCTTTAACAAGAGTTAATAATTCTGCCTTGACCATATCTTCCTCGAATGAAATAATATGCCTTCTTAGCCATTCTTGTATTTCGGCCTTTCTTGTTCCGGTGTTCGGAGCTTTATCAATACGCCTACTGTGGTAGGAAGCATTATCCATAACAATGACAGCGTTCTCTTCTAGATGGCTTAGAATATTTTTGAACCAATTTTCAAATAAATCAGCATTCATGTCTGCGTGGTAGTCACCCATCTGCTTTGACTCAAAAACTAATGAGCCGCCTTCTACGAAGCCGCCATCGGATCCGATATGTAAAATAATCAGGCGTTTCCCTTTACCTGAAGAATTTTTTAATCCTGTCGAAAGATCTTCCAGAAAGGCTTGCCTGGGATGCTCTATTGAAGCATCCACCTATACTTTACTAACAGTGTGTCCCGCATTGGCCCAAGTCTCCTCTAGGTAATATATCTTCCTACCTTCCCTTTCCCTTCCCTTTTTCACAAACGGACAAAGATCGTTTTATCCGTTTCTTTGGTGGTAATTGAGGCTCATTCAATACGATATTCATAGTGAATGTTACTTATTCAAATAGAGCTGCCAGATATCTCGATTTTAAAGAAAGCACACCGAAAAAAGAAGCAACACAATATTTTTAAAAAGCACTCAACCAACCAACAAAATTATAGACCGTACGCCACAGAACTCAGAATATAAATGAAACACCCGAACCAATTGAATATTGTAGGGTGTAAAGAGGACCGCTTAAATTCCGAAAATTTGACCTGATTTTACCTGAACCTGAATATCAGGGAGTTTTGTTACTCCGTACGTTAGGTGTTCAGACTATAGTAAGGAATCCGATGTAATGATCAAGCGATTCATTAAAGAAAGGCAAAGCCAAATGGCTGCCTGCCTGTATTTTTTGGTTGAAGTGGCCGGCGGTCGACGCAACCTTGTCCAGCCATTGTTGTCAACTCCAAGGTTATATCTAAAAGAAGGCTGTTCGTTAAACCCTGCTTGGAGCGGCTTAGCTAGGTCTAATTCGAAATTTTCATTAATTTGGGAAATTTATAATATTGTTATGGTCTAAACCATGTTATTTACACAAATATTGCTAAATCGTTTTAGTTTTTAAAATGCAGTGATCGGTTGCTCATATTTGCGTTAAGAAAACAAGGAATAAACCAAACGAACACCTCGATCTATAGGATAGGTAAATCTAAGTTGAAATAAAATTTATCGACAACAGTGGTAAAAAAGTTGTGTCCCAATAGTATATTTTTTTAAAACATTAACATCTTACGTTTTCTTTGCTTCTGGCCACTTTAGAAAATGTCTTACAAATAGCAAATTATGTACCTACATCTCACTGACTGATTTTTAAAATGTTTCTGAACCATATTTTTAGGCATAGTTTATAGGGAATATTTATTTCGTAAACTTCTAGGTTGTACCAAAGTCATTTAATATATTTTCTACAATGTCTATGGGCTATTCAAATCAAACCCTTTTTTTCTGTCACTCAAATTAAGCCAAACATTCTTGTCGCAGCTGCAAACAGCTGATATTTAGTTGGCGAAATGGGCTCACTAGACGATAAAATTGATAAAGATGCGAAATAACGCAATAACTATTATGAAGACGAAGATGAAACGAAAATATTACGCACTATGGTAGTTAGCAAATTGGCCGATACGGGCGCAACTTTGTTAATTTGAATCGCCAAAATGCCAGCGCAAAATTAGGGTTTCTATTATTTTAATAATTGGTTTTTATACTAGCCATAGTCACTCTATTTATGTATGTAGCAAATTCATGAGATTTTTTCAGTGATATTCTCTGAATGTAGAAGAACATATTCTTAAACTTTGCGAAAAACACACTCACATGCATATATTGAGTTGGTCATTAATCAAGTCAGTACACATACTTCCATCCCTTGTTAACCATATGGAATAACATGGGATGTAAACAGACTCAACACCCACTGCAGATTCTTTGAATTATAAAAACGTAATAAATGCGGGAGTTACATTAGAGCCGCATTTTCGGGCGTAAGCCGCTTTTTAACGTCATATTTATATTTAAACTGCTCGTCCTCTTAAATTTCTGACACGCCCACTTCATGTTTAAATCAAGACACAAAATTCAAAAAATCTATTATGTACATTTATGTACAAATGTTATATGAGCTATATTCTAAAAATTCGTAACCAACGGACGTTTGCATATTTTTAATGTAGGATATAATATGTGAAACTACACGGAAGTAAGTAAAACATATTCGTGTATATAATACTTGTTTGGTTCAAAGCACTGACCGCAGGGGCGAATTGATGGAGGAAGACACGATTGCATATCATAAATATATTTTGAAGAATATTTAATACGTGTTACCTCCATGGATACACATTTTGCGAATATCTCATGGTATTGCTTAAAGTATTTATAATAAATATAATTTTATAAATAGTCATTAAATGTTATCTCCACGGATATGCGCTGCCTGACATCAACGTACATTCTTTGTTAAATAAATAATGAATATGGTCTAAATAATACCTATTAAATACACACCTCTGAATATTACGAAGGTGTATATTTCATGAATATATAAATGCATCAAAATGAACATATTTTTACAGAAATCGCATGCATATCCACACAATGTGAATATCCATAGACTGGATGCCTGTATTAAAAACAGCAGTTTCAAAATACAATCGTCCACAACGCAAGCAAAATTGCAACTGATCAAATACCTGTAACTTACCGCTCCTTCACAACCATAACGATACCTGATAATTTTAATTAGGATTTCTTGAAAACTCTCAAATGGAATTTTTATTACCCTATTAGCTGATAATTACCTCTATAATAATGGGTCAGTATTTATATTTTTGTCCAGGGGTCGCTTCACCGTCAGTCGGTAAAGGATCGCTACAAAAGTTACCGAACTAAAATAGTGTACAATAAAAGCAACTTGTTATGACAATATCTATTTTGCATAGGGACAGAGCTTTACTGCTCTGGAATTTCCTAAGGAAGTTAATTCCCAGAATATCGAAATCAAAGTATGAATTAAAATAATTTACATTACATCAACCTTAAGTAATTGTTACACTATGATTAACTTGTATTGTAACAAATCAATTACCGAACTTGTATACTTAATACCCTTTGTTTAACGTGGCATTTTCATAATATCAAAACATTTATTTTTAGAAAATATCAATAAGTCCAATAACTTATTTATCGACAAACATTTTGCCTCCGTACCACACCTTACTTTGAAATTACGTATGTAGCTCTAATGTTTTTAAGATGTTTAGTTAATAATACTCAATTTTAAGTATGTGTATGTATAGAGCCCGACCAAAAACATAAAGGGACAGCCACGTGTTGGGCGATGGGCGAAGGTGCGACGTCAAAGTCAGTAGCGGAGCTATTAAGATTT
Source organism: Philopedon plagiatum (assembly GCA_963971165.1). Lineage (NCBI taxonomy): Eukaryota > Metazoa > Arthropoda > Insecta > Coleoptera > Curculionidae > Philopedon > Philopedon plagiatum. The sequence goes on along the minus strand of OZ020191.1, from coordinate 41,827,746 downwards.
GAGTAGATGGATAACGATTTATATAATATAAAGTAGGTACCTATTGTATTTTGTTGGTGTCAAAAATAAAACAGAATAAAATGTAAATCAATATATTTATTCCAGAATTATAGAGAAAAGAAAAAGTAATTATTCCAAACTAACAAATGTGTAGTTCATTACATGGAGTGACAGTATACTTCATTTAATAATAATAATAATAGTACTGAAATCATGGGCGTCCGAAGAAACTTTTCCGAGGGGGGATTTTCATCGGAAATCGATTGCGTAAGAGAAAAAAATTTCAAAATTTAAAAAATATGTAAAATATTTTATTTATGTAGTTCAAAATGTTTCTATCTGTAAAAAATTATAATTTTTTCTATGGATTTTAAAAAACATAAGCAAGTAAGGCTAATACAAAAATAGCGCCACCACAAAAGTTTTTTAAAAAATGAATCGAAAGTGTTACCTAAAATAAATTAAACAAACCACACTTTTACGCAATATTTTTTTTTAAATTACCTTTCAATAATTGTTTTAAGAACAAACTTTGCTCTATGATAACTTAACATACTCGAATTTATTTTATTATAGGACTTAACGTATACTGACCTATAATTTATTAGAGGAATTTGTAATCCATTATTTGCTTCATTCTCCATAAATTTTGCTACATTGTCTATAATTTCCCGCACTTAGCTCTTTCCCTCCAATTGTCTTTGGCGACATCAGGAACAAATAATAATAGGTACGTACTAAACAAAACAAACACAACTCGCACACTACCTCCTGCAATCACTATTTTCACACTATTAATTATTTCTACCACTCTCTAACGAAGTTACGACACTGAATTGCTGTAACAGCCGTGTCCACCTGCCGTCGCTAAGCGACGAGCCTAAACAAACCACTGCGCAACTTCTGACAACGCCATTTATTGTACCTTTTTGTTTTGGTCGGACTCTATCCACTTATTTATTGTTTATAAGTTTTAAAAAACTTTTAACCTGTTACGTTAACAGTAACTTGCTATACTTTACTAACAAACAATGTAAAACAGATAAATAAGATAATAGAATTGCTAGATGCATTCCTAAGAATTTTGTTAAGCTCAACTGATTTTTGTTTTATTTAAATCAACACGTTTTTGTATTGCGCAGCCTTTAGCTTTACCAAAAATTTAAATCTGTGTACAATCTGTTTAGATGACAATAAAATGATAATTGAAACAAAATGCTTTTTTCTAACCCTTATAAAATGTTTTATTAATTTTTGCAGAACAGATAAATTCAGTATTAACAATGGAATAACTTTACTGCCTACAGATACATACTAAAGATCTTTCACTTATTTAATACTAGAAAGAAAAGATTTACGTCTCCACTTTCTAGAGGCATTTCCGCCGCCTTATGCCCTTCATTTACTGAAAACGACCCTGTTTGACACCATTCTGCTGATAAGCCGACTAAGATGTATCTAAGAAGAGGGTGCAAAACGACCAGCTATTTGCCAGTCTTATAGAAGTTAGCCATCATTATAGGTTTTTATAAAAAAGCGTCATATTCCCAAATTTGATACGTTACTATATACCTACCTTAAAAAAGTAACAAATGTTTAAATATATAAATACTATGTATTTTCTGAAATACTTAATTATTTGGAACATAATGTATTTAGTATTCAAATATAAAGTCATACAATATTAAAAATACTATTCAGTCGATAGTATAATTAACAAAAATACGAGATTATTGCACTTATTTATGCGTAACGCTCAATATCAACCTGCCAACTAATGTATAATAGTTATTTATGTAACTAGTGTGAAAAATTGTTCAACGAGGCGAAGCCGAGCCAATACAACTAATAAAATGGTGTAAAAATTTGTTACAATTTTAAAAAGCAGACCTAGCTTAAGAGCAAAGCTATATTTATTTTTGGATTACGGGCCTTATATCCGTTTGTCAAGTGTATTTATACGTGATTAGGTCAAAATTGCTTTTTCTAGTGGCAGAAGAGTATGCAGCCGGCTATTAAAGAATAAATAGAACTTTGCTATTAAACTAGTTCTCCTCTTTAAGATGGTCGCAAATTTTTACATAATCCTAGCGTTTTTGCTGAAAAAATGTTGAAAAACTTAAAAAGCAGCTAATACTCGTTCCCTTAAGCGAGAATCTGAAGGATATCAGAGAAAAGACAAAAAATAAATGTGCAACCCGAAAATACAGTATCAATGGATACCGTCATAACAGTTCATCGGGATTTAATATTTCCACAATTCAGAATTTTGTAATAATTAACGTTTACAATAATTAAACATGGGAATGAAATTAGTTTTGCCTAGGATGAACGCGTACGAGAAAGAAGTCCGAAAGAAATGTATTCGCACTAGTGCGAAAAAGTGATTCATTTCGGTACTCAAGTGGATGTCTAAAAACTGCTGTTATAACATGATTTTATGAGAGAAGCTATTTCTTTAAGTTTAAATTTTATTTTTTGTTAATAAACTCAGTTAGAACATATTTTTTTGGCTTTTACGCAAAAATTACTAAATATATCAAATTTAAAAAGACAAAGAAAAATTCTACGTTGTTAGTATTGGAAGAACTATATCTGTTCCTGCACAATACTTTAGATATTAATTGCTTATTACAGAAAAAAATCTTTATAAATATCTGAGAAAATGTAAATGTACATAGAAATGAAATTTTAGATTATTATTGACTTACATTTTTATTAACTTCAACTTCTACTATGTGCATTTAGATTTTCTCAGATATTTATAAAGATTTTTTTCTCTAATACGCAATTAATGTCTAAAGTATTGTGCAGGAACAGATATAGTTCTTCCAATACTCACAACATAGAATTTTTCTTTGTCTTTTTAATTTCTATATATTTAATAATTTTTGCGTAAAAGCCTAAACAAATATGTTCTAAAAGGAATTATTAAACCATGGATTTATTAAGAATTGATACGGGATGATTTAACATTCTTTGAAGCCAAAACAAACCATTCTAAGCGACACTGAAAACACAATTTGTAAACATTGGCCACATCTTATTTAACCTTGTATTTTTGTACAAAAAATACGTTAGAAACATCATAAGATTTACTAAAAGTAATAAAAGGCCTAAAATATTTTATTTTTCTGCTAAATAATAATAAATTTAAGTTAAAAAGGTTTTATTATTTATAGGTTATATTATTTCTAAAGGTTTATTTAAAGTCGCTCCGAGTCATTTATAAATCTATCAATCGCACTTTTTCTTTTCTAGTTCATTAGACAAAGGCGTATGTGTAACCGAGTGTTCAGACGTATTTCCTAAGCAACCAGCAGAGACAGGAACACTTCTGAGATCCAACACTCCAATGCTATTTTATCTCTTTCTACTACCATTCTTGATTCAATTACATATTTCCTTAAAGTTCGTAAACTAGACCTCTAGGGGAAATGTTTTCATAACAAACAACAAATAAACAGGCTTCACGTTCAATACGCTCACAGTATACGGAACATCGAATCCTTTCTAATTCATCCATGTATTAAACAATGTATAGTCTTTTCTAGTTAATTATGATTTTGTTAAAAGATGCATGATGTCTGATGTTGTGCATGGACTAGGTTTTCTAAAAATGATCCAAGTGCGTATTTTGGAGGGAGGCGCAAAAGGGACAAAGACCCAAAGAGGAAATTAAACACTTTCTACAATTAAAATTTTTTAAACTCTAATATAGTTTTTAGAATTCCAAAAATTTAAATTTGTTTTTACAACACTTATGCATTTTGGGATCATGCGTTAAAAACTTTTATTTTTATGCTAATGCCTAACAGACGGTAGACATATCAGGAATGAATTGGTCAACTGCTCAGACAATTCTTGACGCTAGAGCGCCCAATAATGCAGCGGGTTAGATGTTAAAAAATAATTCTCTATTTGTTTAAAAAAATTTTTGCTCTGCCAAAAATAGTAAAATTCAACCAAGTTGTACGAAAATTAAACAAATTTACAACAAATTTAGTTTATAAAAATTTACAACAGATATAAGAAGGGAACCGTTAGCTGACTGCAAACAAGAGTGACTAAAATTAGGAAGGATCGTTAATTTTTTAAGTTCTGCAGTATGAGAAAGAAGAAAATTACCGATACGATAACTTGACCGACTTTAGAAACTTATTTTACATTGAGATTGAAAGTTCTCTCTATAAAGCAAAGTTATACGCATATCAGACAAAAAACTTGCTAATATTAAAAGCGCACTTAGCGCTTATTCTAACAACACTAGACGTTAAAGACCAGATTCTCCAACTCTGGTTCGGTCTTATTTGACAACCAAAAGTTTTAAACTGACAAGTGTAAGAATAAGACATCTAAGTTTTATACTATGAATTTGTCTTTGAGTTTTTTCGAAAATTTATAAAGAAAAGGGCAATTTTAGTATATACGTACTTTCAACAATATTAGAACTAAATTAATTCTAGCAACCCGTTCCAAGATGCAACCCGTTCCAAGATGAAAATCATTCGGAAACCAAGCAAATCGCTGAAATATCAGAATAATTTATGTTTTTAATGATGACTTATTAACAGTGACGGGGCCAAAACCTGTCAAAACCTAACTGATCAACTGGAAGATCTTTATTTCAACAAGTACTAAATCTTAAACCTTCTTAGTGAATCTAAACTTCAAGTTTCCAAAATATTAAAATCTAGAAATTTTAAAGATGATTTCAGTATCCAGTACAGAGTACTTAAAATGATCAAAAAACAAGAATCACAATAAGTAAAAGGGTCTTATTCACTCAGCAGTTTAAAAATTTTTGTTTCGTTCCTTCGCAAAAACGATATTCTATGCGGTATTTCCCGTGCATGCGCAATGCACATGGTCAAGTCAGTGCGCACCATAGAGAAAATATATAATAGAGAAATAATGTCATTTGCGAATGTGGCAAATTTACCAAGCTGAATCCGTAAATACAGACGGTCTTCTGCGGGCTTGCGCCTTGTCGAACGTTTGCCTTGTGATAGACAGGACCGTACTTCAAAATTTATTTCACGTTACGTGAATCTTTTATCGAGTAATAAATGCTAAATATATTACTTGTAATTATTCTTTTTATTGATAAAAATGTAACCATTAGTGAGATCTAAACAAAAATTGTATAGTTTGTTGGCTTAAATCTGAGTTTTCTTGCTATACAAAACTGTCGATAATTCCTCAAAAATAGCTCAGTTTATACATATACAGTGCGTCTCTTAATTTTTTAGTCGTTACATTTACAAAATTGAAAGTTGAAATAAAATATAAACATAGTATTCTAAACAATAGAAATAAAATATGCAACTGTTTTAAGAAGTAAAATAGTAAATCAACAAAATTACATGTGTATATTTTATTGGATTGGCATCCCATCCTGTATAATTATTGAACAAACCAAGTTCTATGATAAGATGTAAATATTTTTACACCTATTTACAGTGTGTGCACTTGATACTTTGGTGAAAGCGCTACTTACTTACAGCCCCATGTCAATCTAATCCACTGATATCTTAGCGATCCTTTGGCAAAACCGCTTTTTTCTTTCGTCATCCCTTTTAAAATACTACTAGTATTTTTAAAGGGAAACGCAAATATGCCTTTTGGACACTCACCCTTCTAATCCACCGATGTCTTAGCGATCCTTTGGCAAAAGCGCTTTTTTCTTTCGCCATCCCTTTTAAAATACTCCCCTCTACCCTAATCCACTAGTATTTGTAGTGCCCCTTTGGCGAAAGTGCAAATATGCCTTTTGGACACTCACCCTTCTAATCCACTGATATCTTAGCGATCCTTTGGCGAAAGAGGTTTTTTCTTTCTCCATCCCTTTTCAAATACTCCCCTCTACCCTAATCCACTAGTATTTTTAGTGCCCCTTTGGCGAAAGTGCAAATATGCCTTTTGGACACTCACCCTTCTAATCCACTGATATCTTAGCGATCCTTTGGCGAAAGAGCTTTTTTCTTTCGCCATCCCTTTTCAAATACTCCCCTCTACCCTAATCCACTAGTATTTTTAGTGTCCCTTTGGCGAAAGCGCAAAAATGCCTTTTGGACACTCACTCACCCTTATGCAATATAGAGGAAGGAGGCATAGACACTATACCGGGTGCCCACGAGATTACTGGCCAGGTCGTTATTTTGTTAAGAAATAATATTTCGATTTGAAATTTTGGGAACTCGTATGGTTGCTTTAGATGCAGATTTTGAGTGCTCGAACATCTGACTATCGTTTCCGGTTCAACCGGAAATACAGTCAACTTTGTTATTTTAAACGAAACCCCCTGTATATTTTTTAAAATTTGGATTCTACGTAAAATTCTAATTATAAAACATGTATCATACCCCATACCTATCTTTAACAGTTTTCAAGAAAATGACGTTTGAAAATGCCGAAAGAGCCGCAAACAATACTGTTTTAACATAAAACAAATGAATCTGGGAAATGTTTAATATATTATTCGTACTTCTTTTTAGGGGCCTTGTATGCTTGTGTCATGACAATCTCACTTCCGGTGCAACCGGAAGTGCTACAAAATATGACATTCAGGCACAAATTACTTCAATAATTTCAATTGAACGACCTACTTTAAACTCTAAATTCTAATTTACCTGACTCTTCTCTATAATTTTTGTATACACCATCCCAGGTCTAAAGTTGATAGTTCTTGAGATATGGACAGCTAAAAATTAAGATGCATTCCAAATTTCAATATTTTCAATTTTATCTAGGCGGCTATGGAGATCATTTGTCGCTTGAATTGCTTCATGATCATAACCATGTCAATTTCCAATTATTTAATCAAGACGGCTATGAATACAAGACACTTGTCATATTTTCTGTTAATAATATCACCCCCAAAACAAATGAACAACGTGATCAGGGAATTTCAAAGAGTTCGTCTGAGAGAAAACGGTCAACAATTCGAACACTTAATTTATGGCTAATTTCTTATTTTTTAAAATGGAAACCTAATAAAATTATTACTTCAAGCACTACTCTGATATTGTTAATTATGTGTATCCTTTCTACATTTTCTTAATGCAAATGAGCTCCATAGCCGCCTAGATAAAATTGGAAAGATTGAAATTTGGAATGCATCTAAATTTTTAGCTGTCCATATCTCAAGAACTATCAACTTTAGGCCTGGGATGGTGTATACAAAAATTATAGACAAAAGTCAGATAAATTAGAATTTAGAGTTTAAAGTAGGTCGTTCAATTGAAATTATTGAAGTAATTTGCGTCTGAATGTCACATTTTGTAGCACTTCCGGTTGCACCGGAAGTGAGATTGTCATGACACAAACATACAAGGCCCCTAAAAAGAAGTAAGAATAATATATTAAACTTTTCCCATATTCATTTGTTTTATGTTAAAACAGTATTGTTTGCGGCTCTTTCGACATTTTCAAACGTCATTTTCTTGAAAACTGTTAAAGATAGGTATGGGGTATGATACATGTTTTATAATTAGAATTTTACGTAGAATCCAAATTTTAAAAAATATACAGGGGGTTTCGTTTAAAATAACAAAGTTGACTGTATTTCCGGTTGAACCGGAAACGATAGTCAGATGTTCGAGCACTCAAAATCTGCATCTAAAGCAACCATACGAGTTCCCAAAATTTCAAATCGAAATATTATTTCTTAACAAAATAACGAGCTGGCCAGTAAACTCGTGGGCACCCGGTATATGACCTTCTTACACCATCTTACCCCTTATACAATGCCCCTAATACACACACACCCCATCAGTGCCTTTCTGACACCTTGACCTCACTCAATATACGTCACTGATAAATATTTCTACTTCTCCGTGTGTGTGTTCACTTCAACACCGGGGTGCATTTAAGATAAAAGTTAGAAAATTTATTTGGTTAGAGTTAATCTTAATAACTCAGAACTTAAAAGTATTTTTGCAAATGGAAATAGCAACTTCAGCATTTACAACAGCTGTATTCCATGTGTTTCCTTCAGTGATTACAACTGGGTCCGGTTCTGATCGCCGAGTTGCGTCATTGAGTTCAACAACCACTTTTGCTAGACGTCCCGAGTGCGCATGCCTCGAGAGGACCGTCGTTTAAAAATCTGACTGGCGCCCAATGCGTACAAACGCACTTTTTCGCCCATACATTGGACGGATTCAGCTGGTGTCGCGAATACGTTTTGATGGTCTAAATATATTTTGTCTATGGTGCGCACCTAATGAATTTCAGATTAAACATTTCAAGCGCACTGGCTTTAGACAATCATGTAAGACAATATTTTAAAATGCGGTTTTCAATGTCATATTGTGTCGTATGTGAACATGAATGAAAACATTTTATTTGCCATTAAAGCGACGGTGAAAAGGCGAAGAACATAAAATATAATTCAATTTTCATGGCACCATTTCCACAAATTTGAAGAACGAGATACTTGTTTCGAGAGGATTCGCCTTTTATTTATATAAAAAACAATTGCGCATGGAAAAATGTCCGCATCATAGGTTGAGAATCTCAAGTATCACATATTGTGTACTTTAGAACATAAAAATCCTTATCAAAACAAATGTTTACGTCGTGATTTCTGATTTCGCCAACTGCGAATTCCACTTTTAACATGACTTGGCACGCCTAAAATAGTTAGTCATTTGATGTATTTCTTATGAGTTTATTAACGACCAGAAACAGTTTAGAATTATTTAAAATTTCTAGCCATTTAATGAAACACCACTTTATCTCACGACGGCAGCAATAATTTATGAACCGTCTAGATATTTAATAAAATACCTAATAACACTAGCAGAGTTACGGCATGGGATGTAGTTTGAAGAATCAAACTATCATCGGTTTTTACTTGCAAAAATAGCGATAATTGAAATAACAATAACAAGACTCTAGTCCTATACAAATTTGAATAAATATGGAAATATTAAATTAAATTAAAATAAAAAAATTTAATTAAATCAGCATTTTGTTAAAGTATAAAATTGAAATATGTTATAGCGTTGCGACACAAATAGTATATTACATAACAAGTGTTGTAAGTGACATTTTTCACACGAGTGGGAATGTTGTCGCACGAGGCGAAAGCCGAGTGCGATAATCCCACGAGTGTGCGAAAATTACTTTCACACGAGTAATGTACAATATTTTTCCTACGACCACAAAAATATTTCCAAAAAAACCGCAATTTCTGTCTTTTAAAACCCTCACTTTCAACACTAATATTTTCATCAACTGTGCTGAAAATAAAACAAATGAAATTAGCACCAACTATTTAAATGTCATGTTGACAAGTACTTTTCAACACACGTGTTGTAAAGTACTTTTCAACACGCGTGTGATATAAGGCACTTTCTCGCCAAGTTAACCGTGTTTTTTTACTCACTTTCATAGGTGGTCGTAGGAAATAGTATATTGTACAACGAGCATGGAATGACATGCATTTCCTACGAGTATGACGTTTGCAGCACGATGCCGCAGGCGAGTGCTGCAAATCATACGAGTAGGAAATGGTCATTCCATGCGAGTTTTACACTATACTTTTTCTACGAATGTTACTGTTAATAAAATGGGATTAGTAATGTTTTTTTCTACGAATGTCAATAAAAACCTTTATTGTATGTTCAATATTAATTTCGGAACATGGTGCATTGTGTTTTACACATTTTCATTGTGCTTCAATCACCATGGTGATTGAACTACAAAGTTCCCATTGTGCACGGGTATTTTTTACAAAGGTGGCGTTGACATCCAAAATCTTTATAATTTTTATTTGTGGAATGTCAGATTGACATTTTTTGACATCTTAAAAGGAAAAATATTACTAATCCCATTTTATGTAACAGTAACATTCGTAGAAAAAGTATAGTGTAAAACTCGCATGGAATGACCATTTCCTACTCGTATGATTTGCAGCATTCGCCTGCGGCTCATGCTGCAAACGTCATACTCGTCCATGCTCGTTGTATAATATACTATTCTTTTTAAGATGTCAAAAAATGTCAATGAAATTATAAAGATTTTGACGCGGCACCGGTCAACGCCACCTTTGTAAAAAATACCAGTGCACAATGGGAACTTTGTAGTTCAATCACCATGGTGATTGAAGCACAATGAAAATGTGTAAAACACAATGCACCATGTTCCGAAATTACTATTAAACATACAATAAAGGTTTTTATTGACATTCGTAGAAAAAATATTTTTCGTACTTAATTATGTATTAAAGGCAGATGAGATGATGCCACAAAATGTCTACTTTAAAAAAAAGTAAAAATAATTCTATTTACATTCTTGTGTTTGCAGCTGAAACTCTTCGTACCAACACTAGATAGTATAATTTACTCATTTAAAACTAATTGACAGGGTAATTTTAAAATTAACCGACAGGCTAGTTTTAAACGAGTAAAGGGGCAAATTATTACAGAATCAACGGAAAAGTTATTTTTCTTTGATACTGGTTTAAATGTGACCTCTTTTTCAACCAGTCTGAGTATAACGTGTGTCTGATGAAAAAAGTACTCACTTTAAAGTCCTAGTATACTAACAGGCAAACTAGACATTTCTTGTATATTGTTTATGCAGGGTGAGTTTTTAAAGGGTTACAAGGCGATATCTCGAAAACGGTTTAAAATATTTTCATGAAATTTTCGTGAGATAATAGAGAGATAGGAGGACATATTTAAACATATTTTTGACATTTACCCCCTCTACCTATTTTGAGGGGTGGGGGTAATTTTGGAATTTTAAATGGGATGATGTACTTTTGTTTATAAAATTCGACTCTACGTAAAAAACTACGTATGTGTACAAAATTTTTTTGATTTCCTCTTTCGGTTACGAAATTTACTATTAACTATATTATTTCGATTGAATTTAAAAAATAAATAAATTGAATCAATAAATCCGGTTCACTTATTTCAGAATTACTATTCGTTTCCATGGAAATACGTTATTTTTACTTAAGCCAGTTGGGAATTTTAACTTTTTAACGATTATTTCTCAGTTTATGGCTCAATTAAACACGGAAGCGAATTTTAATGTGCAAGTTGATATATTGTTAATTTTGGGAAAGTGCACAAAATACTACAGAGAAACTGCACTAGTGTGGGCGGAGAGGTTTTCTAATAACCCGAAATCTCACATGGCATTTAAAAGGCTGGAAACCAGAAGTCGTACTACTGCCAGTGTGAAGACGAAACCACGGGTTCGGAAGCCAGCTAAATGGACGAAAATGGGGCAGCTGGCGTTTTAGAAGCGGTAGCTATTAACCCGCATGTAGGTACCAGTCGGCTTGCTGGACATGCTGAAATGAGTCAAAAAACTGTTGTGACCATATTGTACTAGTACAATTTTCATTCATACCACGTTACACTCCACCAAGAGCTATATGGGCAAGACTTTAAAAATTGCCTTACATTTTATTATTGGGTCACAAAAACGGAAAGGAAATAACAGGTTCCTAATGAATGTTGTTTTTACTAGCGAAACTACTTTCCATAATTGTGGGCAGGTAGGATTTTAAATTATCCCTTATCAGCAGAAATTTAATTTCTTTTTTTTTTGTTAGGCTGTTTTCTTTAGGCAAATAGACACAATTGGTACTACTGGGCATCGGAAAATCCCCACTGGATGAGAACTTTGCCAAGTCAACATCCCTGGTCAATTAATGTCTGGTGTGGTATAATCGGGGATAGAGTTATTGGTCCGCAATTCTTTGAAGGGCATTTAAATGGAGAAATGTATACAGATTTTTTAAGAAACCAACTAACCCAATTATTAAACTAAAACATAAATCCTGGCATGTGGTGTCAACAGGACTGGAGCTCCACCCCAATATGCAAAACAGGTCCGTAATCATTTAAATGAAATATTTGAAAACAGGTGGATTGGATGATCTGGTCCGGTCAACTGGCCTGCTAGGTCCCTGGATTTGACCCCCTTGACATTTTCTTGTGGGGTTTTATAAAATACAAAGTGATGCCGAGTGCACCGACAATTTTAGATGATATGAAAGACCGAATCCGCTTTGCCTGCTTATTAGTGACACCGGAAATGTTACAGCGGGTACAAAATTCATTTAGAAAAAGAGTGAGAAATTGTTTGGAAGTTAAAGAGGGACATTTTGAACAACTTCTCAAGCACGATAAATAAGTTGAAATTAAATGTTAAATATGTTTTTAAATTTTATAACCTAAATATTTTGTTTTATTTTATGTTATAACCTAATAAATCACAATTCCGTAACCGAAAGAGCAAATCAAAAAAAAAATTACGCATGCATAGTTTTTTTACGTAGATTTAAATTTTATAAATAAAAGTACATCATCCCATTTAAAATTCCAAAGTTACCCCCATCCCTCAAAATAGGCAGAGGGGTAAATGTTAAAAATATGTTTTAATCGCCCTATTAACGCACCAAAATTTCATGAAAATTCATTAAACCATTTTCTAGATATCGCCTTGTAACACTTTAAAAAACTCAACCTGTAATTTTTTAAAAATATTTAGCACAAATGAAACATAACCGATGCTTATATGATCCACATTTCATGTAGATCTGTTATAGTAAGGTAGCATACATGGAAGGCGTTACAATACATGATTGTCGTATTTCCGACTATTTCCCTCCGAAGATCAACACACCCGTTGATTCTGGCCGGGTCGGTTCGCAAATTAATAATAAAAAGGAATGCTAATTTTCAAACACCACTGTATTCCTTAACTACTCATGTACAAAGCATGTGAAATATTGACCGTTCTACATTTGTTTCCAAACAACCGAAACATGAAGTGGTTTAATGTTCAAAACATTATAAATTATATTAATAAAGTAAAGGCCGGGATTCTAACGCCTTCCATTCTAAACAAGAACTGTCAACTTCAACTTTCGACCAAAGAAAATAAAAGGGTTTGAGAAAAGACAAAACAGTGTATTTCCGTCGAAACACGAATATCAGCCGGTTTCAAGTGGGCTGAATTGCAACACTGTTTGTTAACCAAAATGACAGATCCTTCTGTCAAAAACTGCTGGCAAAACAGCTAACCTCTTTACCGACTGAGATAACTTTGCGCGGGAAATCCATTCAAAAATTTTTAAAAATTTACTAAAGGTAACGCTTAAGCAACGCACAAAAAAATAGTGTTGATCTCAAAATTTGTATTGTGTTCTAAAGACCTACTTAAACATTTGACTTATTCATAGTAATCTATATCAGGGATAATTAGCAAGTAGTTTGACTTACCCGATAAAACAATTTCCCCAAGTTAAGAGAAAAATAGTTAATGTTTATTTTTGTCAATGTTTTTACTACTTATACCTGTTATTCTGTAACATACAATGAGTAATACATTTAAAAGGCCTTTAGAACTCATTAAGAATTTCGAGAACCACACTAAATTTCAGTACGATGCTTAAAGCGTTACCTTACATTTAATTTAGAATCTGTTCAGTTTAACATTTTGAACGATGTTTCAACCCTAATTATTACATTTTAACGTTAATTAAACATATGACTTAATTAAAAATCTTGAGCTGTAACATGTTTCTCAAAATTTTTAATCCAGTACTAAATTTAATTGACGTTTAGGCAGCGACATCAACATGAGTGCTGTCACATTAGTCTAATTATTACTTCAATTCTTGATTAAATTGTCTGTGCAACTGAACTAAGACTCTTTAAATGAAGAAAGGGTAAATAAAATCCAAAAGTTATAAAAAAGTAAAATTTATTTAGAACAAGCTAAAACTGGAAATCGTAAACAAAAATCCGATTGAATAATAATAATAAATGCTTTTGTTTTTGGTAACAATTAACTACATACACATTTTGTTTTCGATAAGTACCAAATATTAATATTATATCTATACGAGTACATATTTTGCGTTGCAGCATCTTCAAGGGGCCTTTTTTCATCTTTAGTAGTTCTTCAAATTTTTGGTTACGTGGTACAAAATTATAAAAAATTGGAACAATACAGTGCTAAATAATAAAATATTGCTCTCAAATTCAAAAACTAGTTCCCTTCATCCCAATAGCAATTTAAATACAACAAATAATGCTAACCTCAAACTCCACATAATATGAAATAATAAGTTTGGTAATTTTATGCCAAAAATTAGTTTTCTAAAAAAAATTCTTACCTTAAGGCACAAATTATGAATATGAGGTTTTTAGGATATTTCTATTAGACCCTTAAAACACTACAGCTTGCTAACACACAAAAATTCACATTCATAACCTGCATCTCAAAGTAAAGATTGCATTAAAAAATCATTGTTTGATGTAGGTATTCCAAAAAATTTTACCAATCTTTTTGTTTAGGAAAGCTCGATATATACAAGATTTAATAATATACAATGTTCAACCTAAAAACTTGAAATGATGGAACTCTATCTCTGAAAATTCTCAATAATTGATGATCAAACCCAAGTAATAAATTCACAATTTACACTTACATTACCTGCCTGCAGTCCTCCCTCACGAAATCCTTAACCAAAACGAAGGCCCGCGTAGAGGTGGACTAAATTTTCAACTTCTAGGATAAAATCAAATTCCAGTCAAACAAATGTGTTATCAATTATTATCTAACTTACCTGATGGATAGGAAGAATCCCTTTTAACTTTAAAAAGGCCAAAGAAATTTTAAAGATTCACGAAAAAGCACTTAGGCTTACGAATTAAACATTAAAATGAACAATGGCGGTTTGACAGCGTTTGAGATGGTCTCAAGTGGGAGCCACGTGGGAGCAGTGCTACCAAGATTAAAACTTCTTTGAAAATATCGACATAATTTTGAAATTTCAAACAGTTTCTTAATTAATAAAATTAGTATCCTGACGTTAAAATTTGTACAAGTGTTTTTATAAATTGAATAAATCCAATTAAACTTTTAAACTTGGTCCGAAAAGAAAAACCCCAAAAATGTAGTGTCATTTTGTGGGTTCGGATATTCATCAGCGAGCGTTTAGATGACAGTAATGGCAGCTGGTCACGTGGTTACTTATCAAATGATTGGTAGTAATCCATCTCTAGATAGTGTCAGCAATGAATAAAGAAACTTTCTTTATTCATTGTGTCATCAATGAATATATTCATTGAGTGTCATCTAAACGCTCGCTGATGAGTTGCCGAACCCACATATTCTCAAGTGGGCGACGTTGACAGGTTGTGCGATTTTTCTGGGTTTTCGTGTTGCCATTTTCCCCATTTAACTGACATGGCCCTGCTTTCGACTGTCGACTAAAAAACGAAATTATCGGCAAAAATGCGTTGCAAACTATAATAGAGGGCGCCAGCTCCCGGAGAACTTACTTGACCCTGAAAATCCATCAACGTCGAAAAGCGGCGTTGCCGTTGTGACTTAAATGAATGAGATTGTGAGAGAGTGTCTTCCAAAGCAATACACTCGTAAAATATTTAAAACAAATAAAGAAATTAACCAGGTTATGACATTCTCCCACCTGAGAAATAGTTTTCCTAACTTAAAACTCTTTCTCACAACTCAGATATACAAGTAAAATATTATTTAAATATCATAGCAACAAAACTAATCCTAGGTGCAACTAGCCCGATAGGTACTACAGAATTTTACAAAAACTTTTGTGGCAATTTTATTTTTCGGCCACAACAAGACATCTTATTGCTAACACTGTCATCACTATTTTTCGATACGGGTGATGGTTCACAAACTGTTTTGGTTGGAGGTTCTGGTGAGATCTCCGCATCCTCGTCAGGTATGGTAATGGGCTCCAATTCCATGTCTTGCGGCTGCACTGGAATTGGCTTCGACGAATCATCAAGGTCGCACTCCAATGGATACAGCCTTTGAACTGGACGCAACAACTCTCCATGTGCCGTTTTCACACGTACAAGTCTCACTCGTCCGTCTTTTCCGGGAATGACCTCTATGACCCGACCGAGAGGCCATTCAACGCGTTTACTAAGATCATTTCCTATAAGAACAATTTGATCTAACGCCACCGACGCACTAGGCTTTTTATCAAATAAATTTTTAAGCTGTCCAAGATACTCTAAACGAAATCTCTGACGTAATTGGTTACGCAGTCTCTGTTTATTGCGCATACTACGCGATAGGCTAGTTTTTTCGATGCAGTCAATGTCCGGTACACTACAGTCAGCTTGTTCACGCAAAAACATTGCTGGGGTTAACGGCGACACGCCCGACGGATCACTTGAAATGTAGGTAAGCGGTCGATTGTTCACTACGGATTCACAGTCGCACATTAATGTCAATAGCTCTTCATAATCAAGACTTGCCTTACCGAGAATTTTTCGTAAGAGTCTTGACCAAACCGATAAGTCTTTCAAAGAAACCTCCCCACCACGACGCCGTAGGGGGGTTAAATCGCCACGTTATTCTTTGCACTGAGGTTTCACGTTCAATTTTGTCCCAATCCAGAATCTCGAAGGCATTTACAGTCCCCTTAAAATTGGTACCGTTATCACTATACATCACTCTGGGTCTACCACGCCTTGCGATAAATCGACGTAACACTTGCAAAAAGCCGTTAGTAGAAAGTGATAAAGTCAACTCTAGATGTATACAACGGTACACTGCACACGTGAACAAGCACATCCATGCCTTCCCGCCCGATTTCAAGAACAGTGGTCCGGCAAAGTCCACCCCTGTGATTTCAAATGATACTGCATCACGCACTCTATCAGCTGGCAATGGCGGTGACTCCACAACAAATGGTTTGGCATTAAATCTTCTACATGTTGCACAGCTTCGTAAGGCTGATCTAACAGCTTTTCTTCCTGCTATGATCCAGTAGTTTTCTCTCAAAAGAGCAAGCAATCCTTGTACCCCCACGTGGCATGACTGTTTGTGTCTATCCATGATCAAGCTGTAGACCACAGGATGTTTTCCTGGTAACAAAATTGGAAACCTATAGTCTTCTGTTTCATTTGGCCTGTTAGACACTTGAGATTCTATTCTGATCAGTCCATAGTCATTATATCTAGGTTTTAAGCACTGTATCTGGTTATCTTCTAGGCCAGAGAAACTCTCCTTTTGAACTTCTTTAAAAATAAACTTTTCTGCTTCTTGAAGCTCCTTTACTGTAAAATTTCCAGCCCTTTTTTCCAGCTGTTTTTTCTTAAATGTCAAATTATGTATAAATCTAAACATTGCTGCAATCATTCTAACTGTTTTTTCAAAACTCTCAAATCTAGTTAAATGAAAGTCTGCCTTTTCCTGATACACATTCACTAATGTCTTGACACATTTCTTCCTTTTCTCATCATTGACTTCGTCTTCATCAACTTGTAAATCCACAGTAGAAGGCCAGTTTTCTTGTGTTTCACGTAACCATTGAGGGCCCTCCCACCATTTAGACATCAGCAACTGCTGCGGTGTACACCCACGGGACGGTAAATCAGCAACATTATGTGTTCCAGGTATGTGACGCCACTGGTGTTGAGGTGTCAGTTTTCTAATTTCAACAACTCGATTATACACAAATGTACCCCATTCTTCATTTAGTCTTATCCAGGATATCACTGTGGATGAGTCGCTCCAAAAATAACTTTCATAGTCTCCAGACAAGTTTTCTATCACTTGCGAATATAACCTGGCTCCAATTGTAGCAGCCAATAATTCAAGACGTGGTATAGTCAGCTTTCTTTTATCCTTATTTTCTAACGGTGCAACTCTGGACTTCGCTGCCATTAAGTATACGCACACCTTTTCTCCCAGGGCTACTCTACAAAAGACCGCTGCTGCATAGGCCTATTGTGATGTGTCAACAAATGTGTGCAAAGTGACTTTCCTGTCTTCAAAACCTCCAATCTTTGTCCAACGAGAAATCTCTATTTCTGCTAAGTATGGCAGATCTCTTACCCAATTTCTGAAACGTTCTGCTATATCCTGGTCCACTTCAGCATCCCATGAAATATTTTTCGACCACAATTCTTGTAACCACAATTTCGGCTGCAACGTAGCAGGACAAGTAAACCCTATTGGATCGAATACTTTCTGTGCCATGCTTAACAGTTTTGATTGGGTTTGATTGGGGGGTTTTGTCACAACCATCTCTGCCTCTGTTGTCAGCCAGCTATCATTTATACTTAAAGCATCCTTTTCTGGAAACCATCTTAGTCCTAGTACTAATACACTACTTCCTTGACTACTTGAACATCCAGAATACTCCCACCTAGTGATGTAAGGATACGTAACCAAAAATCCGTTGGATCCGAATATTAAAAGAATCCGGATTATCCGAAACCGGCCGAGAACTTGATTCGGAATCAAAATAAATTCGTATCGGCTGGTTACTAATGCAAAGTGCAAAGACAAAACTGAGTCGGAATCGACTGTAAGCGAACAACACGGTCTGCGATGTGGCATATTTCATCTTATGCTTTCTCTTTCTAATGACCTTTCCTAAAAAGAGATAGCATAGTTATCGGGGTAACGGGTATCATATGGGATGAGACCCATTGGTTAAACTAGTCCCGCCTCACCCGAACCGAATTCAAACGAGAACGGCGCGACGCGGTGCCTTCCTATCCCTAACCTTCGACTTCGAATGATATGATACCGCATCGACCTACCTAGCCGTGTATCCGGATAGAAAATGTTTTAGTGTTGCATGCATACGTATACATGATCTGTAACAGCTTTCGCGCGGGTCAAGAAATGGATACGTATTCGGATATTGGATACGGATATTAGCTGATTCCAATTCCGTATGATTCGGATATCTAAAGAATACGGATATTTACAACACTACTCCCACCATCTTAATTCAAACTGTGCTTCTGCCATTGCCTGCACCGACTCCTTGATAAACTTGTTCAAATCCTATGTGTTTGGCACACTGGCAACACAATTATCAACATAGAAACTGAGAGTAAGTTTGTCTATTGTTTCTTTTGAATATTCACAGCCTGGTAAACCACAGTGCTGCAGACACTGAGATAAATGATGATCTATCATAGCACCAAGTAAAAAGGGGCTGCAATTTACTCCAAAAACGACTCTATTATGTAGGTAGACAATTTCTTGGCCCTTTTCATCAACCCAGAGAAATTTCAAAACTTGTCGATCTTTTGGATTAACGCTAATTTGCAGGAAAGCCTTTTTCACATCAGATATGACACCTATCTCCTGTTCTCTAAATCTTATCAATAAAGCTGGTATTTTTTCTATTAAATTTTCACCCTTTTCAAGGCACTGGTTGAGCGATGGTTTGTCTTTTTCATGTGCACTGGCATCAAACACAGGTCGGATTGCTGTTGTTGATCCTTCTTTTATTACAGGCCGATGAGGTAAAAAATGTCCTTGGCTGTTGTCAAAATCAGTTTTTTCTATAATCTTCAAGTCTTCCCACTCTTTGAATACTTCTGAGTACCGTAAAGTCAAATTTTCTTTTTCAAGCTTCTTCAAAGTATTTTCTAATCTCTTTTTGGCAATAGTGTAATTTGTCGGTAGAGGGGGGTGATCTTCAACCCATGGTAGTCTGACTTCATATCTTCCCTCCTTATTTATCACAACCGTCTCATCAAAAAGTTTCTTTGCTGCTGCTGCCATCTCACTCTTGGATTTTCTCTCTGTTGGTTCTTGAATGCCTAGAACATCTAGCTGCCAAAGTTCTGTGATTGAGGGATTTGCAAACATTGACATTGTAACCGTCATACTAGGAGCCTTCGATGTAGGTACCTTACCTTCAACGGTCCAACCAACATAGGTTTCATTCGCCACGAGCCCACATTTTAGAATGTGCCTTTTCCCGGTAAACAGCTTACCAATCACATCAGCACCTAACAATATTTCAATGGGACCCTGACTATTCAAATCTGAAACTTCTACATTTAGCGACTTTAACTCTTGTATCAAAGACCCATAAAAGACCGGTAACACTTCACTGCATATATTTGCTTGGTCTAATGCCTCAAAAGTGTGACTAAAGTTGCCCTTGAAGATTGTGACAATAGTGAGTATCTTCTTTCTCTGTTCCACCAAACAAACAATGTGTTATCTTTTCTGCTCTACTGGGTTTCAAATTAAGGGTTGATACTGTGGACTTCAAAATATAACTTTTTTGACTGCCTGTATCAATCAGTGCTTTCACACTCTTCGTGCTGCTGGCACCTCTCACATTTAGCCTCAGGGTTTGCAGAAATACATGAGTACTAGTTTGGTTAGTCATAGCAGTGGCTTTTTGCTCATCTCCAGGTGGTTTCTGCAGCTTTTTGTTCTCCAACTCTTGACACATTAATGGAACATGTGAAAAATTACACACTAAACATTTTAATCGTGTTCTGCACTTGCGTGACTGATGTCCGATTTTCAAACACCTAAAACATGCCCTTTTGTCAGTTAAAATACCTTTGCGCTGATCAAAAGTCATTTTCTGTGCTTTAAAACATTGTTCACTTTCATGCTGCCCTGAACAAAATACACATTGAGCAACTTCAGTGTTCACGAGCCCTGCAGCTGTAATTTTACTTGTGAAGGCTGAATTTCGCAGAACTTTTTTGTCACTGTTTAGTTTAGGTTTTGAACTGTCAAGTAAGCCAAAACCTTCACTTGCCAAATCTATTCTCTGCTCATTCTCTACCTCTGATCTTAGAAATCTCATTAAATTTTTAAGCCTTATTTCTAAAGGTGACTCAATGTTACTTTCACCACTCCTTACACTTTGGGCATCATCAGAGGCATCACTGTCGAGGTTTAAATTGTGAGATGACCTCTGCCAAGTTCTTAAGAAGTCTTGGGGCAAACATGACTCGATAAGGGGAAACAAGAGGGCAGCATACTTTTCAGCGGTGATGCCAAGCGTGTCAAGGGCCCTAAGCTGCGTCTCTATTTGGTCATAAAGAACAGCCAATTCAAATTTTTGTCTAGAAATATTATTTACATTCAGGACTATTTTTAGCAACTCACGCACATAAAATTCAATTTGCAAATCGTCGCGCCCGAACCCAGCTGTCAAGCATTCAATGATTTTTGCATAATTTTCGTCTAGACTTGGAAAGCTCTCGACAATATGTCGAGCGCGACTGCCTGGCACTGTTGCCTGAATTAAATATTCTATTTTATCACAGTTGTCTATCTCAGAATCAGTATGTATTTTCCTAAATTGAGACCAAAAACCTAACCAGTCCCGAATATTACCATCATACTGTTTGAACTGTATTTGAGGTAACTGAAATTTTCGCTTACCTCTTTGGTTTTCTTCTCTACCCCCTATAAATTGTTCTGGTTCCACCACAGGCTGCATCAGACACCGCTCTACTTGTAACTTCAGTCCTGTGAACCTTCGGAAGTAGACCTCACACTGTTCCATCTCGGTTGCTAGCTGTTCTTCCTCAGCATCCTCTTCAAGCAAGGCATGATAGACTTGGTTGTCACACACACTTAAATTGTCCCACTTGGGTTTCAAACACTCCCAAGATAGCTCAATGTCGCAAACCCCAAAGGAACTGTTTTTAAATGTGACTCCAGTACGTTCGCGGCCTTGGTAAAGCAAGAACGTAAAACCTTTCTGTTCTTCTTCTTGGATTCGAGAGCGTCACCCATTTTTACCAAAAACCTAACTTTACAAGGTCGACACAATCGAGTTTTTCTAGGTTTTGTTACCTGCCGACAACAATCACCACTTTTCCGGACTGTTTCTCTACTTGGTCTCTTATTTCGTTTACTTCTGTACACACACAAGTCCTGTCACGGTCGCCACAATGTCGAATTTCCGACTATTTCCCTCCGAAGATCAACACACCGGTTGATTCTGGCCGGGTCGGTTCGCAAATTAATAATAAAAAGGAATGCTAATTTTCAAACACCACTGTATTCCTTAACTACTCATGTACAAAGCATGTGAAATATTGACCGTTCTACATTTGTTTAAAAACAACCGAAACATGAAGTGGTTTAATGTTCAAAACATTATAAATTATATTAATAAAGTAAAGGCCGGGATTCTAACGCCTTCCATTCTAAACAAGAACTGTCAACTTCAACTTTCGACAGTGTTGCCGCAGCTAGTTTTTAAAGTGTACTGACAAGCAGCAGTAAAATGTACTAGATTGTACTAAAATTTGCGCTTAAGAACAATATTACTGTTTGGCACAGAAAATACCTTTTCTATAAATTTCAACACACAGTAAGGCTGTGTACCGTTGTCAAACCTGGTTAACCGCTCGGTTTCTTCGGTGACATTAATGACAGATATTGCGTTTCCAATCTGCCAACTTTTCAGATTACCGATACTTACGGGACACAAAACCGTAACCGAAGTTGACAACGGTACACGCCCTAAATAAAACAATTATCAAAATAGTTTTATTATTTTAACATATAAAACACAACAAACTATGGTAATAAAACAAAATCTTTAAAAAATCGTAAATACATTCTTTACGGGGAACAAAAAGCAGGAGATCGACGAATAAAATGAACAGTCAAATGATTAATTTCTAATTAAAATGTTTAACATAATTCTGGCGATGGTTGCCACCAGTTGCCCAACCAGTTGTATGTCTGAATCGGTTATTACGCCAACAATTCCTTCGCGAATTAATTCATGAAGTCGCTTCGTGAAGTAATTGACAAAAGTAATACTAAAATTTGGACGTCCAATAAATTCATGAATAAATTCGTGAAGTTATTCACGAATTAGGACGTGTTCTAATTTTTCGTCAATTTTTACGTCAATTCAGTAGTACCAACGTAAAATAAATGCAAAAAAGTAAGGTTATAGCATTTGATTTATTTGTTTATTACATGGAGACTATATAGTCTCCATGGTTTATTGATTATTTTGCACTATTTTTGTGCTAGTTCGTTTTGTTCGTTAATTTCGGTTCCGATTTTAGTAAAAATGTATTCTGTTCAAAAAACAAATGGAAATTATATAACCTCAAAATATCAGAATAAGATTGAGCCCCGAAAATATACGTTCGGCTGCAGCACTGCCAAGGGGTAAACATAATATATTTTTTAAAAAGCTATATAAATACGGAAAAAGATTTTCACCGAGCGCTTTTTTCATAGTGCCTAGTTCAACCACAAAATTTTCCAGATCCATATTTTTATTAAATTTTTCAGTTGGCAGTTCAAAAAGCATCAGCCATTCAGTATTAATATTTTCATATCATAATCTTTAGTTTTTAATAATAAATCTGACGAATTATAAAATGTACTAGAATTATGGTGATTTATAATAAAATGTACCTTTGTACTTTCTTGTCCAAAATGTATTAGATTTAGTACAAATGTACTGAAACGGCAACGCTGACTTTCGACTTTCGACTGTCGACTAAAAAACGAAATTATCGGCAAAAATGCGTTGCAAACTATAATAGAGGGCGCCAGCTCCCGGAGAACTTACTTGACCCTGAAAATCCATCAACGTCGAAAAGCGGCGTTGCCGTTGTGACTTAAATGAATGAGATTGTGAGAGAGTGTCTTACAAAGCAATACACTCGTAAAATATTTAAAACAAATAAAGAAATTAACCAGGTTATGACAATGATGTTGTACGTAACGAAATTGCTTTATTCTCAAATCATAAATAGATAACATACTCATACATATTTGGCAGTTTCATCTTTAATGATTTTTTTCTAATGTGAACATAGAGATAGAGAAGAGAGGTAGAGATAAAAAATCATTAAATAAGTAAGCTTCCGATCAAAACAAACGTGTTTTAAAGTGTTTTTTTTTTTCTTTCTGGGCGGTTAAATTATTTCTGTCTGTAAATAAACATTAACTGTGCTGTCGACCACTAATCGAAAACTAGGATATAATGCAAACAAATTATATCTTACCAGTTTCCTCTGGACTATATGCGTGTTTAGCCGGTCTTACAATAACGTCTCTAACAGGACCAACCAAACGCATTTCTGAAGAACTCTTAAGCTCGCAATGTCCATCTTTTTCCATTCCATTAACTATATCTGCAGCGGTGGTACAGTTGATTAGTGTTTGTAGGAGACAACTCCCGGTAGCGTCTCCAGGAACTTTTAAAGGTAGGATGCCGTGGCCTGTAACAATAAAAAATATGTTTTAATACTTAATTTGCTCCAATACTCTCAAATCAAGATACTACTGTCCGAAGACAGCCTACATACATACTCTGCTGTGCAACAAATGTAGTGTAATTGTGTACTTGGTAGACTTTCAGTTTTTAACAATTTTAAATTTTCAAAGTCTCCTTGGTCATTTTTGCAGAGACACATATGTGCATATGTGTTTATTTATAGAAATTACACCTAGACAATTGAACTAAGTGGCATTCATTTTTAGACAGGGGATTCTATTTCACCAATAAGTTAATTTAAATCAGTGAACCGAAAATTGGACGCTGAATCTGATGTTTTTAAAATTAATAAGTGATATGGTGACATAAAATTTTAAGTCCAACTGGCAGATAAGTATACCTATTGATGTTGTCAGTTTTGGCATTTTATAACAATAAAAACTGCATATCTTTAAGATTTCATTAAAAATAATAGAGAAGGAAAGAAACAAGAAAAAGAAACAATGAATATCATTCAGATTTTTGAAGATTTAATATCTGACTACGAAGAGCAACAATCTATCCCCATTTCTCTAAGTTGGCAACACAATATTTGTGCATAGTTGTGATATCAGTACCATCTGAAAGAATCCTTTCCCCTGCAGGACAACTTATTTTCAAAAGAAGAAGTCGTTTAAAGAAAGAAAACGTCCAAATCATACGTTTTCTTAATTATAATCAAGATTTGTAAGTATTTTTTCGCAAATTCTTTTTAAACCTTAACGTTCAGATTCACTAAGGTTTAAAATTTACTACTGGTTTAAATTAAGATCTTATAGTTGATCAGTTATATTTTGACAGGTTTATGTCCTGTCATTGTTAATAAGTCGCCATTAAAAACGTATGAATTATTCTAATATTTCAGCGATTTTCTTGATTTCCAAATCATTTTCATCTTGGAGCGAGCTGCTGTAATGAACTTAGTTTTATTATTGTCGAGAGTACGTACTAAAATTGCCCTTCTCTTTCTAAATTTGCGAAAAGCTCAGAAATAAGTTCACAGTATAAAATTTAGTTGTCGTATTCTTACACTTGTCAGTTTAAAACTTTTGGTTGTCAAATTAGACCGGACTAACGTTGGAGAATCTGGCTGTAAATTTCTTGTTTAATTTTATAAAACTAAATTACGTTTTGTTTCCAGTAGGTATTCTAGTTGTTGTCCACATTACCTCTTAAAAAATTGATTGAGTCGGCCGATACTTGGTGGAAGTCCATAACTAATATTATGGGTTAACCAGAAAAACTACTAGTTTGACTTAGTAAACTTCCACTATATTGACAAAATTATTGACATGTTGACATTGACAGTGTAGCGAAACATGTCAATAATTTTGTCAATATAGTGGAAGTTTACTAAGTCAAACTAGTAGTTTTTCTGGTTAACCCATAATATTATTACCTCTTAAAGCTTACATTTTTAAAAAAAGATTTTTTGACACAGTTTTATTTTGCGCTAAATACTTGTCAAACTTCATAATTTGCGTTGTTAATCAGAGTAATCAAAGTAACGAATATTATAAATGATTATTGAGTATCAGAGTAACGATTCGTAACGAATACTCAATAGTAACGAAAATCAACATCGCTAGTGTAGTTGTTCTCAATTAGTGTGATAGAAAATTATGTGAAACTCTGGAGTGACCCCGGACTGGATGTGTTAGTAAATTATGAGAGACTCGGCGGCGCGGCGGCGGCGGCGGCAGCGGATGGTTTTTGCGTTTTGATTTTTAACCTTTTTTAAAAGGCAGAAAGTTTAAGCTAGTAGGAATAAATGAATAATACTCATCTCATTAATAACGTAATAGGTAAGTCAATAGGCGATCTCAGACTTTTTTCTCAGGGGGTTTGATAATATATAAAATTATATAATTTAAAACAGAAAAAATTCGGTCAAGTGCAAGCTATACGTGCCGTGCCATTCCACTTAACCTGAGCAAACCTATGCCGTCCGATCTCCGCAAATCTGCCGCGCAACCCGCCGCCGACGGCACCAACGCCGTATCATATCGCGTATGCGCGGAGCTGAGTAGAGAGTGTTTCGACTGAGCCAAATTAAAAATTTTGAGAAACGTGTTAGCACAAAAGTTGTTCCTGCATCGTGGGAAATATTTTTTGTCGTAAAACTTTTTCTCTAAAACTAGTGGTTCAGCAGTTATAAGGAAACAAACAATTAAATTGTTTACAACAATTGATCGTGCTAGAATTTTTTAATCCTGATAATTTTGGCTCAAACTAAATCTAATTCTCCATGTTCATGATTTTTTTTCAGATTTTTCTGAGCGATTTTTTGGTGATGATGCTGGGGGACAGCAATTCTTAAGCGTTATTCACGAAAAATGTTTAAAAATATGCATAACAAATACATCACATATAATGTTGAATTCGTGCTTCAATAAGCTTTCATTTGACACTCTACACGATGTCCTTGAATTTTTTTTCCATTTCCCAATTTACCCCCTAAGATATAGCCTCCGTAATCAAAATTGAACTTTTATACTTCACGTCTATAATTGAGCCACCACACTCTATCTCTGTGCTAAATTTGAACGTTTTACGTCGAATACTTTCAGAGAAAATCGCCTGTGACAAGCGGACGGACGGACACCGAAGCGATTTCGTTTTGCTAATTTTATCACCGAACACTAAAAAAACATGTTAAAAACTTCTTTATAAAATAAACATGCAGGCTGCAGAAAATTCATAGTAATTTGGTTGCCGGTTGCATTGAGTTAAGACTGAGTTTAAATACTATTCCTAGTCCTAATTAAATTTTTTGTACGTGGCTTTATAAAGATGTTCAAACATCAGAAAAATGGACAACATTTATCACAAAAAGAAATATTATTTATTATGAAAATAGTAGATATCTGGCCATTCGTCCAACAAAAAATACAATGACAATTTCAGGGTGGACCAGGACCCTCCTGACCCTCCCCTGCGGGCGCCCATGGATAAATCATAACCCTTTGTGTGAACGGTATAGCATAGCCTGTTTCATTCTGCTACAATGTCAACCTAATTTTACGAGTGTATGGTCCATATTTTCCCATATTAAGTAAAGAAATTGCTATTAAATTAAATTATACATTTTTAGTAAAATAAGCCTTAGGAATTAAAAATACTTTGGATTATTTTCGGTTTTCAATAAAACCCCTAAAAAATGAGATGTCAAGGTAATATTTATTTTAAGCTTGGCTACGACGCAGCTGGGTCGTTTGTTTCCCCTTTAGCCCATGACATCAGGTCTTTTAGAAGCGTCGGATACGCGGGTGGTTTAGGGTATTTTTTAAAATTAAAAAAATTGCGATTTGGGAAAAAAAAACATCGGATATGTCTATAGACTACCCAAGGGGTCACCCACACTAATATATGCAGTGCATATATACACCCTGTATATATACATATATAGATATATAACAACCATAAAATTTTGCTGTTCTGATATAATTTCCCTTTTTCGTTTAATATTTGTCTATTTAAGTTATTTTCAACACAACGTTTTAGGCCAAACTAAGAGGTTTCTGGTAATTTCCGAAAGCATAAAATGTTAGTTTAATGCCTATTTGAAACGATTTATTCAGTTTAGTGCTGGTAGGAAAAGTTTTAATAAGCAATACTCTAAAGATAATTTTATTAAACACTAGTCTCATAAGTTTTAAAACCTCTGGACATTTTTAACATCAAAATACAAATATTTGTAGGCTGTATGGGCACCAAGTAACAGTAAATGCACTAAAACAAACAGTTTGAAACTTGACTAATTATATTTAACTTTTAATTTTTAATTGGTGTCCTAAAGCGCTTGAAACTTTCTGAATCGTATTTCTGTAAAATGCTTTAATAATGCGAGTTTACGGGGGTGACTAAGTAGTTTGGTTAACTTGAAATATTAAGTGCCCACTTTAGAGTGGTGCGTAGAAAAATCAAAAGTTTTACATATTATACGATAAAGTTGAAGAGTTTTTATCCAAATTTGGTTCAGATAAGTGGTAAGGGTTTTTAGAGGTATTAAGTATTTCATGAACTTATCATGGATGTATCATTTATGGTTCCCATGTCACATTTATCCTAGGTTATACAATGAGAGAAAAATTTATTTTATGTCTATTAAACGGCTTTTTCGATTTTAAGGAAATAATATTTAATCACTGTAACATGGCTTTAGTGTACTAAAAAATGTTTGTTAAGATAAGATTTTAAATATTTTTGTTAAATTCGAGTCATTAGAAAATATTATTGCAAAATAAAAATATTTAAAAAGTTCTGATAAAATACGCCATATGAATTCTATAAACCAAAGTAGATGGTTTTCAGGCATACCAGACCAGGATATATATCCAAAAATTCCCCCCACTCTTCACCGGTACCAGACCAGGATATATATCCAAAAATTCCCCCCACTCTTCACCCCACCAAAATCCCCCACTCTTCACACTACCAAAATCCCCCCACTCTTCACACTACCAAAATCCCCCCACTCTTCACACTACCAAAATCCCCCCACTCTTCACCCCACCAAATCCCCCCACTCTTCACCCCACCAAAATCCCACCACTCTTCACCCCACCATTAAAACCATTCCACAACACGCACTCTTCACACTACCAAATCCTACCACTCTTATATCAAATCCATTCCTCCTACCCGCCACACCACTTTTATTGCTATAAATTCTCAATATTTACAGTATTTAACACAATTCACAACGATGTCTGTAGCAGTCCCTATTGATTATTCACGGGACACAGAACATTGCGAAAGCTATAATCCACAAGAGTACATAGAAAACAATTTAGTAATAATCAATCCACCTCCCAATCTACCTAAGAGTGCTAAAAAAAGTTTCGAACTCAACACATTCTGTTGAATAAAAGTGGGTGGGTTGGAATGTACACACCAAAGTACATCTCCTAACACTCCGTGCGCATGTCTAGCACGCTCGGTGTGCGCGTGGTACGCATTTTGGTCTACTGCGCATATAAATAAAATGGCGCCTCAAAAAAAAAAAAAAAAAAAAAAATGGCGGCTCCAAAAAAAAAAAAAAAAAAAAAATGGCGGCTCAAAAAAAAAAAAACGTTTTTTATATTTTTCGTTTTTTTACATCTGCGCAATAGAGATGCGCATGGGCATGCCCCGCCCAGACGGATTCTCTTTATATTCTCTCTTCGCTTCTCGTTCTGCAGTCGCATCTTCAGCTGGATATAATACAGTTGTGTCTTCTCCTTGTTACGTATATATCCTCAGCGGTTAGTTAGCGTTGATATTATATTAATTGTTTAGTTTGCAAAAACAGTATTGTGCAAAGTGTTGTGAAACCAGATAAAATATCGCAAGAATGTGTTGAATAAAAGAGTTGTGAAAGCTGAAGATGTTAAAACATAAACATCAAATAAAAGTAAAAAATTTAAAAAGGTGTTTTGTGGACACGCGCTATGAACTTTTAGAATTAGACTGTAGTGATGAACAACTCTTTACGTTGCTTGAGGAAGGTATAGCGTTATGTAACAATGTTCTTGCAGGATCTATAAAATCAAAACATTTTAATGACCATATAAGTCTTATAAGTTTAGGTTTAGATTTATATGAATGGTTTACCGTAATGAGAGGAAGAAATCTGATTGCGGAAGAATAAGTGTAAGTTTCCCGCGCGTTTTTGTTTAGTTCCCATCATGTTTTCATGCAGTGAATGCAACAAGAGTTTTACTCATCAATCGAACGTTCATAGACATAAACGAGAAGCATGTCCTTGTATACCATCCTGTTCTCGGGAAAAATGAAAAACCAATACCCAGTTATGTGATATACCGTTGAAAAGATCCATAGTAGAAGACAGACCCCCATTACCTAAACTTACTTTATCGCGATGTAAAGATTGTGATACTTGGTATATAAAGAATAAACTTGCTGCGCATTTACGTTCAAACCTACATAAAAGTGCACTTAAAAGTATATTATTAAGTATATTGTTAGTAGTGTTTCTATGTTCAATAGATATGATATTATTCAAAGTATATTTGTATTATAAATAAAATTCAATAATAAAAAACATATCTACCATTGTACAGTATAAGTTAAGATTATATTATTTCAATAAAACTTCAATAGTGACACAGGAATGGAATCAGTTGTATAGAAAATCTTGTATAGAAGAATGTAATTCAAATGTGTGTCTAGTATTATTAAGTATATTGTTAGTAGTGTTTCTATGTTCAATAGGATATATATTATTCAAAGTATATTTGTATTATAAATAAAATTCAATAATAAAAACATATATATAATAATGGTTTTTATTCATAACAATACCTATAATTATATAACAATTTTACGTTTCCTAATGCACAATGCCATGGATTCACATTTTTGTGAAAATAACATTCTGGAATTTTCTTAAATTTACTTAATTTTGGTTCTTGGGCAATAGGAATAGCGTATATGAAATCTTCATACAAAAACTTTTTTAAGAAGTTTATTTTTTCATTCCCTTTCACGTAAATTTTGGGCGATTGGTAAACTTCTAACATATGCTTTAAAATATTATCAATTTCATTAAGTTCTATATTTCCAAATTCCCATTTTAGTCCATGATACTCTTCGCCCCATTGAACCATTTTGAGATCGAGAGCAGATAACATATTTTTTTGAAATGGTGATTTAAACAGATAATTTGAGCAACGAATACCATCATAAATCGCTAATTCTTTTGGAATGTATCCAAAGGAACTGTTATATCCTTGAATGTCGATAAAAAGTTCTGTCTTACACTCATTCATGGTTAGTCGCTAAATGATGTTTAAATCTATAAGATTAGTGTTTAAATCCCCCCACCACTCTTACTACTCCCCACTACCACGCTTATTATCCCCACTACCACGCTTGCTTATTTAAGCACTCACCCACAGTTCTACAACAATTATTTCAAGCAAGCATCTGAAAATGTATCAACCAACAGGAAACCAACAAGAGTTTAGTAACAAGCGCAATGTAGCTCTCGTCAATGAAACAATTTACTACATTAACAAATCCAAATCCAAATGGGTCAGCATTGGATTTTCCTTAGAGAGAAAATATATTCCTGTTGTTAAACTCTGTGGATACAAATATAATCAAAATGTCACTTTTAATGAAGATCAATGGATCTCCTTCCTAAATAATCAAGGAATTATGATGAGCTTTATTTATTCCAACAACACCGGGTGGCAACCCATGAAGGGAAATGGTTATGAGATTCACTTTGTGTTTATTGGGGATGCAAGAATTATCAAGATTACACAAGATGGAGGTAATGAGGTATTCCTAGCTGGTGATACCATAAATGAATTAGTAAACTTGGCAAATTTAATCAAATATCGTGTTGATATCTTAAAAAACCAGGAATTTTCCAAATATTACAATATTTTAGTTAGTGGAATCTCTATGAAAAATGGCGATTTGTTAAAAAATGTATATGATGTTATTTCACCTATGGAAAATAGTTTAAATGTTTGCTGTGTTTTAGAATTATTAAACTTTTACTCAGATTGTGTTCTGGAGGATGTAGAAACATTCGTATGTAATGAATTTGTAAAAAGTTGTATTGAAAATAAAAATGTATAGGTATATTTTTCTTTTTATTCCGCCCACCTCCTAAATTAATTTTTAAAGCTCTGAACTTACTTTAAGTGTCATATACTCATACAAGATGTGGTTAGCATATACATCTCAACGAGTAGCATATAACCTAACAAGCGCTATAGATAATCTATCACAACACTTTAGTAACTTAAAATTTGATGCTGTCCATGAAGCCGAGTATGGATTCGAAAGATTTTATACGTATGAGGAATGTATGGATATGGCTAGAAAATATGAAAAAGCAGCAGAAGCCTGTAACATATATTTTCATACTTCTGATCTCTCTTATGTTAACCGGGTGGCAACCCATGAAGGGAAATGGTTATGAGAATCACTTTGTGTTTATTGGTGTTGCAAGAATAATTAAGATTACACAAGATGTTGGTAATGAAGTATTCCTAGCTGGTGATACTATAAATGAATTAGTGAACTTGACAAATTTAATCAAATATCGTTTTGATATCTTAAAAACCAGGAATTTTCCAAATATTTCAATATTTTAGTTAGTGGAATCTCTATGAAAAAATGGTGATTTGTTAAAAAATGTATATGATATTATTTCACCTATGGAAAATAGTTTAAATGTTTGTAGTGTTTTAGAATTATTAAACGTTTATTCTGATTGCGTTGTGGAGGATGTAGAAACGTTCGCATGTAGTGAATTTGTAAAGACTTGTATTGAAAAATAAAATTTTAAAATATATTTTTCCTTTTTATTCCTCCTACCTCCTATTCCTCCCACCTCCTATCCTAAATTAATATTTAAAGCTCTGAACTTATTTTAAGTCTCACATACTCATACAAGATGTGGTTAGCATATACATCTCAACGAGTAGCATATAACCTAACAAGCGCTATAGAGAATCTATCACATGACTTTAGTAACTTAAAATTTGATGCTGCCCATGAAGCCGAGTATGGATTCGAAAGATTTTATACATATGATGAATGCATGGATATGGAAAGAAAGTATGAAAAAGCTGCAGAAGCCTGTAACATATATTTACATACTTCTGATTTAAAGTCTTTTCTGCAAACCATAAAGGAAATGGGATTTGAGGAGCATTTGGGTGAAGTAAAACAGTTTATTCCACAAGACATCATTGAAGAAATATTTGAAACCTAATTTATATCAAATAAAAAACTTTATTTCATTTATGTGTTTTATTCAATCATTAAATAATTATTATATAAATTGTATACATTAGTAAGTGCACATATACATGGTGATTTAGAATGATAAAAACAATGAGCTTCTCCTTCTTGTAACGATGGATTTTCATCAAGTTCCATGACTGGTTTTAATGAATATTTTCGAATGTATTCGGATTTCTCTCTCCTTTTTACTACCTCTCCTATGCCACCTCTCTCTTATGCTACCTCTCTCTTATGCTACCTCTCTCTTATGCCACCTCTCCCTACCACTCCTCTCTCTTATGCTACCACTCCTCTCTCTTATGCTACCTCTCTTTTACTAGCTCTCCTCTCCTATGATACCTCTCTCTCGCTTTTACTAGCTCTCTCCTCTCTCTTATGATACATACCTCCCTACCACCTCTCTTTCTTATGTTACTTTCTCGCTCTCTCCCTATGCTACTTCTTGCATACAAGCTGCCGTTTTACCATTTGTTTCAAACATTACATAGTTCTAACGTATAAAAAAGAATGTACAAAAAGGTATAAAATGTCTATTTTTTCTGAATTTGGTTTCAGATTTTTCCAATTTATCTTTATAATATTGTTTATTACCTATACCAAATTTAAATTAGATTTATCAGCCACATCGCCAGCTAAAAGCTTGGTTTTTCTCTTCCGAGCCAGAAAACTATTTCTTCCATGCCTAATTACACACTCTTTATGTTTCCCAACTAATACCTCCAAATGAGAGCCATTCGACTTATCATTAACTCAGTCCTCCCAAGGAAACTCTCTTATTTATTTTCTATCGATACTTGCACGGATTTTGCTTTGAAGACCTCACCGCTATAATTATCATCCTTAATTGTTTATAATAGAACAACAAAAGGCGTGTGTATGCAAGGACCTCCAGATTATGGATCAAAATTGTCTGCAGACGTTTTTCCCTGCCCCATCCCAATCTTCAATCCTTTAAATCCTGTGTCAATAGATCACATTTTCCTTCTCTCTTCAGACTCCCACGACACATTAGTACTTAGGCTTGAAGTTTTCGTGGACTGTCTCAGATAAAAAAGCCAAGTGTTTCACCTTTATTTGTGAAAAGACAATATTTTGATGTGGAATAAATAATGCATTTTTGAGCTTTTTCTAAGACCGATATCTTTCAAAAATCTTGCTCTTGATGGTAGTTTTCGACTGAACAAAATCCTGGCAACGCATAACTGGTCAACTAGAACACCTTACTTTAAACCAATACTAAATCTAAACTTTCCTAGTGAATCTGAACGTTTATGTCGACAACACCAAAAAAGTATTAATCCAGTACACTTTGACGCTAAGAAATGAAACATCCTTTGAAGCTATTTTTAATAAATTTGATCTTAGATCGGTACACTTAATTGTAGCAGCTCGAAAAGGTGGATTAAAACTTTGTTCTTTAACTTGATGCATCCCAGAATAATATAATGACAACTTGTGTTACTATCTTTATTTAACCCATCAGTGTACATCTTACCTAGTAAAAACATTATTGAATTCACAACTAAAACTATTAATAAAACTCAATTCCAAGTTGCTCCAGTTCTCTTAAAATACTCATAATTTTGGGTGTATTAATGCCATCCGTATTATTCTCTTCCAAACATCGAAATTGGTCTATCATGTCATTGACATCTGTATACTCTAGGATAGGACTCTCCGTCTAACTTCCTGAAGCCCTCCTCCCCATTTTTCTACTTCGTAGTTCCCATCGCTAGTGTCTTCGATTAATTTTCTCCTTTGGATTTCATTTTGAAATTTTAAAAATTTTAAATATTTCGTATTTTTCTTTTTAGCCACTATATTATTCAATTCTTTATAAGTGCTTCGGGGAGGAAATAGCTTTTTAATAATATTTACATACTTCCAACCAGACGATGAACTAATGCGTTCACACCGTTTAAAGTTTCTTTTGTGGGCATTTGTTAGAACTAAAATGTTTCTATATTGTAAGAGGTCGTTATCGGTGTACTCTACAGGGTGTTCCTCAGTCAGGAGATTTAGGAGGCCATCTGTTAACTTAAACTCTTTCTCACTAATAATTAGAGTATTTCCTTTAAAAACAGCTGGCACATTTCCAAGAAACCAACTAGAGCACACCTCCCGAAAACCAAACACGTTTTTATTTGACATTTCCATCAACTTTAAAGTTATTTTGCTGATAGCCATCTTATCTCTTTAACATCTAACTTGATAATGAAGCTTTCTTAGTGATAGTAGGATATTTATTAACACGTAATGGCGTCGTAAAATAGACGTAACATAGACGTAACATAGACGTAACAGAGACGTAACATAAACGTAAAATGGTATATGGCCTGTTTTTACCTGGTTTTCAGCTGGTTTTAGCTGTTTTAGCTGGTTTTTACCTGTTTTTAGGAAGAGTCCTTTCTATCATTTAAAAAAATAGAATATTTCTTAACGAGGGAGAAAACACAATTTACACTCGTGTAGCATCATCCCGAGCCGAAGGCGAGAGATGATCGAACGCCACACTCGTGTGGCATCATCCCGAGCCGAAGGCGAGGCATGATCGAACGCCACACTCGTGTGGCATCATGCCACACGAGTGTAAATTGTGTTTTCTCCCTCGTTAAGAAATATTCTATTTTTTTAACTGATAGAAAGGACTCTTCCTAAAAACAGCTAAAAACAGGTAAAAACCAGCTAAAACAGCTAAAACCAGCTGAAAACCAGGTAAAAACAGGCCATATACCATTTTACGTTTATGTTACGTCTCTGTTACGTCTATGTTACGTCTATGTTACGTCTATGTTACGTCTATTTTACGACGCCATTACGTGTTAATAAATATCCTACTATCACTAAGAAAGCTTCTTTATCAAGTTAGATGTTAAAGAGATAAGATGGCTATCAGCAAAATAACTTTAAAGTTGATGGAAATGTCAAATAAAAACGTGTTTGGTTTTCGGGAGGTGTGCTCTAGTTGGTTTCTTGGAAATGTGCCAGCTGTTTTTAAAGGAAATACTCTAATTATTAGTGAGAAAGAGTTTAAGTTAACAGATGGCCTCCTAAATCTCCTGACTGAGGAACACCCTGTAGAGTACACCGATAACGACCTCTTACAATATAGAAACATTTTAGTTCTAACAAATGCCCACAAAAGAAACTTTAAACGGTGTGAACGCATTAGTTCATCGTCTGGTTGGAAGTATGTAAATATTATTAAAAAGCTATTTCCTCCCCGAAGCACTTATAAAGAATTGAATAATATAGTGGCTAAAAAGAAAAATACGAAAATATTTAAAATTTTTAAAATTTCAAAACGAAATCCAAAGGAGAAAATTAATCGAAGACACTAGCGATGGGAACTACGAAGTAGAAAAATGGGGAGGAGGGCTTCAGGAAATTAGACGGAGGGTCCTATCCTAGAGTATACAGATGTCAATGACATGATAGACCAATTTCGATGTTTGGAAGAGAATAATACGGATGGCATTAATACACCCAAAATTATGAGTATTTTAAGAGAACTGGAGCAACTTGGAATTGAGTTTTATTAATAGTTTTAGTTGTGAATTCAATAATGTTTTTACTAGGTAAGATGTACACTGATGGGTTAAATAAAGATAGTAACACAAGTTGTCATTATATTATTCTGGGATGCATCAAGTTAAAGAACAAAGTTTTAATCCACCTTTTCGAGCTGCTACAATTAAGTGTACCGATCTAAGATCAAATTTATTAAAAATAGCTTCAAAGGATGTTTCATTTCTTAGCGTCAAAGTGTACTGGATTAATACTTTTTTGGTGTTGTCGACATAAACGTTCAGATTCACTAGGAAAGTTTAGATTTAGTATTGGTTTAAAGTAAGGTGTTCTAGTTGACCAGTTATGCGTTGCCAGGATTTTGTTCAGTCGAAAACTACCATCAAGAGCAAGATTTTTGAAAGATATCGGTCTTAGAAAAAGCTCAAAAATGCATTATTTATTCCACATCAAAATATTGTCTTTTCACAAATAAAGGTGAAACACTTGGCTTTTTTATCTGAGACAGTCCACGAAAACTTCAAGCCTAAGTACTAATGTGTCGTGGGAGTCTGAAGAGAGAAGGAAAATGTGATCTATTGACACAGGATTTAAAGGATTGAAGATTGGGATGGGGCAGGGAAAAACGTCTGCAGACAATTTTGATCCATAATCTGGAGGTCCTTGCATACGTAACACGCCTTTTGTTGTTCTATTATAAACAATTAAGGATGATAATTATAGCGGTGAGGTCTTCAAAGCAAAATCCGTGCAAGTATCGATAGAAAATAAATAAGAGAGTTTCCTTGGGAGGACTGAGTTAATGATAAGTCGAATGGCTCTCATTTGGAGGTATTAGTTGGGAAACATAAAGAGTGTGTAATTAGGCATGGAAGAAATAGTTTTCTGGCTCGGAAGAGAAAAACCAAGCTTTTAGCTGGCGATGTGGCTGATAAATCTAATTTAAATTTGGTATAGGTAATAAACAATATTATAAAGATAAATTGGAAAAATCTGAAACCAAATTCAGAAAAAATAGACATTTTATACCTTTTTGTACATTCTTTTTTATACGTTAGAACTATGTAATGTTTGAAACAAATGGTAAAACGGCAGCTTGTATGCAAGAAGTAGCATAGGGAGAGAGCGAGAAAGTAACATAAGAAAGAGAGGTGGTAGGGAGGTATGTATCATAAGAGAGAGGAGAGAGCTAGTAAAAGCGAGAGAGAGGTATCATAGGAGAGGAGAGCTAGTAAAAGAGAGGTAGCATAAGAGAGAGGAGTGGTAGCATAAGAGAGAGGAGTGGTGGGGAGAGGTGGCATAAGAGAGAGGTAGCATAAGAGAGAGGTAGCATAAGAGAGAGGTGGCATAGGAGAGGTAGTAAAAAGGAGAGAGAAATCCGAATACATTCGAAAATATTCATTAAAACCAGTCATGGAACTTGATGAAAATCCATCGTTACAAGAAGGAGAAGCTCATTGTTTTTACCATTCTAAATCACCATGTATATGTGCACTTACTAATGTATACAATTTATATAATAATTATTTAATGATTGAATAAAACACATAAATGAAATAAAGTTTTTTATTTGATATAAATTAGGTTTCAAATATTTCTTCAATGATGTCTTGTGGAATAAACTGTTTTACTTCACCCAAATGCTCCTCAAATCCCATTTCCTTTATGGTTTGCAGAAAAGACTTTAAATCAGAAGTATGTAAATATATGTTACAGGCTTCTGCAGCTTTTTCATACTTTCTTTCCATATCCATGCATTCATCATATGTATAAAATCTTTCGAATCCATACTCGGCTTCATGGGCAGCATCAAATTTTAAGTTACTAAAGTCATGTGATAGATTCTCTATAGCGCTTGTTAGGTTATATGCTACTCGTTGAGATGTATATGCTAACCACATCTTGTATGAGTATGTGAGACTTAAAATAAGTTCAGAGCTTTAAATATTAATTTAGGATAGGAGGTGGGAGGAATAGGAGGTGGGAGGAATAAAAAGGAAAAATATATTTTAAAATTTTATTTTTCAATACAAGTCTTTACAAATTCACTACATGCGAACGTTTCTACATCCTCCACAACGCAATCAGAATAAACGTTTAATAATTCTAAAACACTACAAACATTTAAACTATTTTCCATAGGTGAAATAACATCATATACATTTTTTAACAAATCACCATTTTTTCATAGAGATTCCACTAACTAAAATATTGAAATATTTGGAAAATTCCTGGTTTTTAAGATATCAAAACGATATTTGATTAAATTTGTCAAGTTCACTAATTCATTTATAGTATCACCAGCTAGGAATACTTCATTACCAACATCTTGTGTAATCTTAATTATTCTTGCAACACCAATAAACACAAAGTGATTCTCATAACCATTTCCCTTCATGGGTTGCCACCCGGTTAACATAAGAGAGATCAGAAGTATGAAAATATAT
This sequence comes from Philopedon plagiatum, assembly GCA_963971165.1. Classification (NCBI taxonomy): domain Eukaryota; kingdom Metazoa; phylum Arthropoda; class Insecta; order Coleoptera; family Curculionidae; genus Philopedon; species Philopedon plagiatum. Next base: position 41,788,941 of record OZ020191.1, on the reverse strand, counting down.
GTTACAGGCTTCTGCTGCTTTTTCATATTTTCTAGCCATATCCATACATTCCTCATACGTATAAAATCTTTCGAATCCATACTCGGCTTCATGGACAGCATCAAATGTTAAGTTACTAAAGTGTTGTGATAGATTATCTATAGCGCTTGTTAGGTTATATGCTACTCGTTGAGATGTATATGCTAACCACATCTTGTATGAGTATGTGACACTTAAAGTAAGTTCAGAGCTTTAAAAATTAATTTAGGAGGTGGGCGGAATAAAAAGAAAAATATACCTATACATTTTTATTTTCAATACAACTTTTTACAAATTCATTACATACGAATGTTTCTACAGAACACAATCTGAGTAAAAGTTTAATAATTCTAAAACACAGCAAACATTTAAACTATTTTCCATAGGTGAAATAACATCATATACATTTTTTAACAAATCGCCATTTTTCATAGAGATTCCACTAACTAAAATATTGTAATATTTGGAAAATTCCTGGTTTTTTAAGATATCAACACGATATTTGATTAAATTTGCCAAGTTTACTAATTCATTTATGGTATCACCAGCTAGGAATACCTCATTACCTCCATCTTGTGTAATCTTGATAATTCTTGCATCCCCAATAAACACAAAGTGAATCTCATAACCATTTCCCTTCATGGGTTGCCACCCGGTGTTGTTGGAATAAATAAAGCTCATCATAATTCCTTGATTATTTAGGAAGGAGATCCATTGATCTTCATTAAAAGTGACATTTTGATTATATTTGTATCCACAGAGTTTAACAACAGGAATATATTTTCTCTCTAAGGAAAATCCAATGCTGACCCATTTGGATATGGATTTGTTAATGTAGTAAATTGTTTCATTGACGAGAGCTACATTGCGCTTGTTACTAAACTCTTGTTGGTTTCCTGTTGGTTGATACATTTTCAGATGCTTGCTTGAAATAATTGTTGTAGAACTGTGGGTGAGTGCTTAAATAAGCAAGCGTGGTAGTGGGGATAATAAGCGTGGTAGTGGGGAGTAGTAAGAGTGGTGGGGGGATTTAAACACTAATCTTATAGATTTAAACATCATTTAGCGACTAACCATGAATGAGTGTAAGACAGAACTTTTTATCGACATTCAAGGATATAACAGTTCCTTTGGATACATTCCAAAAGAATTAGCGATTTATGATGGTATTCGTTGCTCAAATTATCTGTTTAAATCACCATTTCAAAAAAATATGTTATCTGCTCTCGATCTCAAAATGGTTCAATGGGGCGAAGAGTATCATGGACTAAAATGGGAATTTGGAAATATAGAACTTAATGAAATTGATAATATTTTAAAGCATATGTTAGAAGTTTACCAATCGCCCAAAATTTACGTGAAAGGGAATGAAAAAATAAACTTCTTAAAAAAGTTTTTGGATGAAGATTTCATATACGCTATTCCTATTGCCCAAGAACCAAAATTAAGTAAATTTAAGAAAATTCCAGAATGTTATTTTCACAAAAATGTGAATCCATGGCATTGTGCATTAGCAAACGTAAAATTGTTATATAATTATAGGTATTGTTATGAATAAAAACCATTATTATATATATGTTTTTATTATTGAATTTTATTTATAATACAAATATACTTTGAATAATATATATCCTATTGAACATAGAAACACTACTAACAATATACTTAATAATACTAGACACACATTTGAATTACATTCTTCTATACAAGATTTTCTATACAACTGATTCCATTCCTGTGTCACTATTGAAGTTTTATTGAAATAATATAATCTTAACTTATACTGTACAATGGTAGATATGTTTTTTATTATTGAATTTTATTTATAATACAAATATACTTTGAATAATATCATATCTATTGAACATAGAAACACTACTAACAATATACTTAATAATATACTTTTAAGTGCACTTTTATGTAGGTTTGAACGTAAATGCGCAGCAAGTTTATTTTTTATATACCAAGTATCACAATCTTTACATCGCGATAAAGTAAGTTTAGGTAATGGGGGTCTGTCTTCTACTATGGATCTTTTCAACGGTATATCACATAACTGGGTATTGGTTTTTCGTTTTTCCCGAGAACAGGATGGTATACAAGGACATGCTTCTCGTTTATGTCTATGAACGTTCGATTGATGAGTAAAACTCTTGTTGCATTCACTGCATGAAAACATGATGGGAACTAAACAAAAACGCGCGGGAAACTTACACTTATTCTTCCGCAATCAGATTTCTTCCTCTCATTACGGTAAACCATTCATATAAATCTAAACCTAAACTTATAAGACTTATATGGTCATTAAAATGTTTTGATTTTATAGATCCTGCAAGAACATTGTTACATAACGCTATACCTTCCTCAAGCAACGTAAAGAGTTGTTCATCACTACAGTCTAATTCTAAAAGTTCATAGCGCGTGTCCACAAAACACCTTTTTAAATTTTTTACTTTTATTTGATGTTTATGTTTTAACATCTTCAGCTTTCACAACTCTTTTATTCAACACATTCTTGCGATATTTTATCTGGTTTCACAACACTTTGCACAATACTGTTTTTGCAAACTAAACAATTAATATAATATCAACGCTAACTAACCGCTGAGGATATATACGTAACAAGGAGAAGACACAACTGTATTATATCCAGCTGAAGATGCGACTGCAGAACGAGAAGCGAAGAGAGAATATAAAGAGAATCCGTCTGGGCGGGGCATGCCCATGCGCATCTCTATTGCGCAGATGTAAAAAAACGAAAAATATAAAAAACGTTTTTTTTTTGAGCCGCCATTTTTTTTTTGAGCCGCCATTTTTTTTTGGAGCCGCCATTTTTTTTTTTGAGCCGCCATTTTTTTTTTTTGAGCCGCCATTTTTTTTTATTTTTTTTTTTTTTTGAGGCGCCATTTTTTTTTATATGCGCAGTAGACCAAAATGCGTACCACGCGCACACCGAGCGTGCTAGACATGCGCACGGAGTGTTAGGAGATGTACTTTGGTGTGTACATTCCAACCCACCCACTTTTATTCAACAGAATGTGTTGAGTTCGAAACTTTTTTTAGCACTCTTAGGTAGATTGGGAGGTGGATTGATTATTACTAAATTGTTTTCTATGTACTCTTGTGGATTATAGCTTTCGCAATGTTCTGTGTCCCATGAATAATCAATAGGGACTGCTACAGACATCGTTGTGAATTGTGTTAAATACTGTAAATATTGAGAATTTATAGCAATAAAAGTGGTGTGGCGGGTAGGAGGAATGGATTTGATATAAGAGTGGTAGGATTTGGTAGTGTGAAGAGTGCGTGTTGTGGAATGGTTTTAATGGTGGGGTGAAGAGTGGGGGGGATTTTGGTGGGGTGAAGGGTGGGGGGATTTGGTGGGGTGAAGAGTGGGGGGATTTTGGTAGTGTGAAGAGTGGGGGGATTTTGGTAGTGTGAAGAGTGGGGGGATTTTGGTAGTGTGAAGAGTGGGGGATTTTGGTGGGGTGAAGAGTGGGGGGAATTTTTGGATATATATCCTGGTCTGGTACCGGTGAAGAGTGGGGGGAATTTTTGGATATATATCCTGGTCTGGTATGCCTGAAAACCATCTACTAACCAAGTTATTTTAGTCACTATTTTTAACGAATACCTACTTCATTGAATGAATTTACCATAATAATATATCACGTAACTTATGGCAGTAAGACATGGTACGTTTAATTACATGAAATTTTAAGATAAATTTATTCTAATTCAGTTCCGTTAAAAAAATGTATACATTTAAACTAGAAATGTCTGCTAGTGCACTTTTCAGAACGACACTAGATGGCGTAAGCAACAAGTTACCCATTTACATTAAACAAAGGGCCCGTTTCTATTCTGGTTCAAATGGGGTGTGTTCTTCACCCACTCTGGTTACAAACATGACTGATGAAAGGCAGGGGACCAGAAATCGCAATACCAAGAGGAAAGGGGATATCAGGATCAGAATGAAATATATCTCTAATTCCTTTTTCAGTCTGTTAGGAGGTCAGAAATTGATTTCTAATTGGTTAATTAATATACTGGACCTGATTTCCTAAAAATATAATACTAAGATTCTCCAATCATAGAACAGAAGCTTGCATGGTTTGACTTATTTAGAAAATAATAGTTGTTGGGATTAAACCTTGCCAAATGGAGTTTGTTTTGACGCACATTGATCTCGTAGAGTAGAGATCCGTGATGATGCCTCATGCAATTAAAGGCGAAACTTCGCAAAGGTAGTCTGTTTTGACACATTCTAATCCAAAGAATTATGCTTTTCTAAATACTCTAATAAGGTCGCGATTGTCTCAATAAAATCGAATTCTTTATAAAATGCACAGAAAAAACTGCTATGCTATTGTCAATAATAGTATTATTTTTGACCACTGTCATATTAGTGTTAATATTGTCTCAACAAAATATTATTGAAATAATCCAAAAAAAGTTATATATTTAAATATAGACTTATTATTAGAGTTCAAAAGTATTCCTACTTCTTTGAAAACTATATTACTATTGGAAACTAAAAAATTTCTATTATTCCTTTGAGTGTAGAATTGTTAGAGCTAATAATTAAACTACTTGATGATAATGCTTAAATATAATTGGGCGAAAAATAGCTGTTTGTAGGCAGTGTGATTCAAATTACAATATATTTTATTAAACGAACAAGAACTACAGTTTAAATAAAAAAATCTAAAAATTAAGTGAATAATCCTATCATTTCAATTAAAATAAACACTCCTATAAAATATATAAGGTATTAGAGAAATAATAAAAAATATTAACACAATGGATTCTATTGTCGGCTGAAATATTGCTCCTATTGCACGCGGACATCCTTTGGAGGGGTTAAAATTAGTGTTGGGATCACTCGAGTGAAAAATATCCTATCATCCGGTTTTTTCAATAACCTGAATCATCCGGTTATAATTCGAGTGACGAAAATTGGGTTTTTATTTTCCAACACGTCTCCAATTAGTTGTTGCCCGCATGCCAATCACTCACTGCGGCTGGTGACGTTGCTTTTGTTGGTATCACTCAAGCGAAAAATCACTCGATCACTCGGTTATTGCAATCATCGACATCACCCGATTATTAAAGCCAGTACGGAGATATAAGTTTGAGTGAAAACCGTTGCTCGTAATTGTCCACCGAACGCCGCACCTAGTGTTGGGATCACTCGAGTGAAAAATAACCTATCATCCGGTTTTTTCAATAATCTGAATCAACCCGTTATCATCGGTTATAATTCGAGTGACGAAAATTCGGTTTTTACCAAACTACATATTATATATGTACATTTATCAGTATAAAAGAACCATTGTTCGGCCCGCCACAAAGCACAACGGAGACTAGACTGACGATAAAGATAAATAAAAATATTGAATTCTAAGAACTTACCCTTTGCTTCAACACCGATGTATGTAAACATTCGCATTCGAATTCGTGTGAAAAACCGACGAGTGATAAATTAGTTTTTAAAATAAAATCATTTCAATCAGTAATTCCCAATACAAATGCTGTAGATGAACGATGAACCGCCAATATTAATATTAGTATTCGAGTGAAAAACCGGTTATCATCCGGTTTTTAAAATCACTTGAATACTCTGTAGTCGGTTATTAAAATAAGTCGGTTATTCCCAACACTAGTTAAAATTGTGCTGTTGGTATTTGTTAGAGTTGAATAGTCGTTTAAACTCGCAGCCTGTTTGTTTATTGCGTTGTAAGTACGCCAAAAATAACAGATCTTTTGCAATTCTGAGGACTGGAGCAACTCATTTCAGTGTTTTATGGTAAGATATATATTCTTTAAACTGTGGTAAAACAAATCTAAAAAGCTTTGCAATAATAAGTGTGTTTTTTATTTGTAAATCTCTTTTGGTTAGTCTGTTATAAAACTGTTAGGGTTTGCTTCGGTTTTTGTTCGTTGAATCGTCGTTTAAGCTTGCAGCCTGTTTGGTTATGTTATCATTCTGTTGGCTTGTACAACTAAGTATACCTCCAGAAATGATAGATCTTTTGCAGGACTGGGGACTGGAGCAACTCATCCAATATTTTATGGTAAGTAAAACAAATCTAGAAACCACTAATAAGTGTGTTTGTTTGTAAATATCTTGTAAATATCTCTTGGCTAGACTATTATAAGACTGTTTCCTCAGCTGATACGTATTGTTAAAGAACTGTTAACATTAAATATGATCGCAAGTTTATTGCTGTATTTGAATTGTCTAGACATGGTTTGCACCTAATCTACCTATAAATTTAGGAGATTCTAAAGCAGTGGTAAGCATCAAATTTGTTCCATCTTGCATCGTGTACCCAAAAAAAAAATTTGTACCCATACAAGCCAGAAGTTTTGCAAAGAAGCAGATCCTATATTTTGTATGAAATAAATACATAATATACAAAGTTAACCGGCGTGTTGGCGTCAAAAACTGGTATTAATGAAATGTCATTCTTTTATATGTAAATTTTTACAGAATGTCTAAACAGTGTATGTATGTGTGTTTAATAATACTAGGTAAATAAAAATAATTTTAAAATAACAGCACGTGTTTATTTGTTTTAAATATTAGCATAATTATTGATGTAATAAAAATTATTCATTATACTAAATAAAAGTGTATTGTCCTTTAAAAAACATAATATATGATTGAATTTAAACAAACATGTTTTTTTCTATTAGTAGTTACATTAAATTAATTGGTGCCGTTCTAATATGCGGTCTACCGTCCTACATACAGTCTATGTGTGTACGCTATTATTCTAATATGCGGTCTACCTGCTAATAACTTTAACATTTAATATCTAATTGTGAGCAGTGCCTAACTCCGCCCGCATAATTATTCCAAAAATAGTGATCTCTCAGGTATGTTAATCCTGCACCCCAATTCCGCCCCGAGCGTATTTACTTTATTTTTGCGAGTTTGGGAAAATCCGATTAGAGTATTAAAGTAATAAAATAATATAAATTGTGTTTACAACAGTGAGGAAGGAATATCTTTGAGAAATTATCAATGTTAGATTTTGTTAAGATTGTTTCTTACCAGTACAATCAAAGTGTAAACATTGATAATTTCTCAAAGATATTCCTTCCTCACTGTTGTAAACACAATTTATATTATTTATGTTAAAGTTATTAGCAGGTAGACCGCATATTAGAATAATAGCGTACACACATAGACTGTATGTAGGACGGTAGACCGCATATTAGAACGGCACCCAATTACTGTTGTAATTGAAACAATAATAATAAATATTTCGATTAAATAATATGTATATTCTTACAAACATACTATTACTGAAACCAATGATTATTGGCTGTACTGTGTTGTCGGTATTTTTTTTAGTATATTGGTATTTGTTAATCTTAAACATTTTCAAAAAAGCGTATTAAGGGATTTTACTATAAAAGTAACAATAACATTATTTCTTATGCTGACTTGTTACATAGAAAAAATTATTAGTAGAATTGGCAACTTATTCGGTATCATGTGTTTCTTGCCAGTGGCGGGTACCGCTGGTTAGAAGAAGATTTTGGGGGTGATTACCATTACCATTATTGCGAAACGCCATTTATGAATATTTTTCTTTAATCTGAATTTTTACCAGGTTTTACTGGTTTCAATATATGCAGTGAATTTGATAACACCCTGTATAGGAAAATTGACGGTCGGTCCTCCGACTAATGGTACAAGGTCCACATGGCCAACTCGTAGCCGAATGACAACTGGAGCGCCCGGGGGGGGGGGGGGGGGGGGGGTGCGGTGGATGGATGCTCCCATGTGCCTGGGAATATGCCTTTGATAAAAGCTAATTTAGCATCAATTTATATTTTATTGCTGAGACAGTTGAATCTCAATTTGCACAATTCAAGATTCCCAAGATGCTGAGCCAATAATGTCCCAATATTATTGCAAAGTTTGTAATAAGGGACAAAAATATCACTAAATAAATAATTTTAAGACAGAACTGCTATGTACTTACTAATTTACTATTTTACAAAAACGTAATTTTTATCCAATTTTTGAAAAATCATGTCAGTCATAATTTACGGGTGGCAAATATCGAATGATTCATTATTCTAAACAATGCAATTTATTATTCACAGTTCTTTAAACCATTCAGGAACTAACGTTAATGAAATTTTTAAAACATCAAAGCAAGTTTATAAAAACAATAATTGTTAAATTATTGTGTCAGAATTATAGTGTTTACTAAATCTCAAGTTAAATTACTTAAATTTAAAGGTAGGTATATAATGTATAACACTGCAGACTTCTGCAGTGTTCTTTCGGAATTATGTACATAAACATGTACTTTTAATCATTTTTAGCAAAGTAATTAAGCAAAAGCTAGTTCATACGCTGTAATTTGGATTTTAGGCTGACAAGTAAAGATGTTCATTAAAAAAAATAACAGACTTTAAAGTTAAAATCCAGACAAATTAATGTGTTTTTCAAAATTCTTATTTATTGAGAAATAAGGTCCCATTTAAGTAATAATACGATCAAATGTTAGTATAACGTTGTTTTCTGCTACAAATACAAAATTATAACATGTTGCCTTGTACTAATTGACTCGACGGAGTGATTGCAAGATCTATTTTATTACGTGAAGTTTTAGGTTCTAATTATTGAAAATATTGGTCGATGTCTCAATTATTATATGATAATTATTTCTTACTAATAATCGTTAAACTGTCAAAGATAAAGCAATTCGAGACAATCTCAAATTAATTACTTTCTTGAGTGTTTGGAATATTGTGTCTAGCCAGATCTTGTTTAGTATTTAATCGAACGACAGACAAATTATTGTTCAATTTCTACTTTTCCAGAAATAATAGAGAACATGTTTCTTGCTTAGATTTATTATCTTAGACAGTTATTTCAGATTTTTACAAGTTATGCAACATACTAATAATTACGATGACTGTACACTTCTTGGGACTACACATCAAGACAATAGGCAGTGCAAAGGTTTGTATGGAACGTGGAACTAAAAGTTTGGATACTCAGTGTGACATAGATAAATGATATTCCCAGCACTAGGATTAAAAACATTAAAAAACGCATTTTTCCACGACATTGTATGATCTATGGATTATCAGTTTGTTTTTCAGTAAGGTGGAAATTTCATTTCATTTTCATCACTTACACTGAAAAAATCGTTTGGACGTTTCTTCACACAAAATTGTAGCAAAGTCTTTGTAGAGCAATTTACTTTAATTGGATTATTAGTTACAACAGTTTTTATACATTTTCATACAATTGTAGCAAATTTTGCTACAAATTGGTCTTGGACGTTTTTGAGAACAAATTGTTGGGAAAAGGTACACAATTGTAGTGAAATGTCCCACAATATTTTTTCAGTGTATGTTTATGTTTTTTTATGTCCTAACAGCCCACGAAGACCGAAGTCTAAGTACTATGTACCGTGGGTGTACTGGGGAAATCCGACTCACACATCTAGAGCTGGAAACATCCGTACGGACTTCACCAGCCCTTTAAGAGGATATGTGGGGTGGTATCACCTCGGTCGAGGAAGAAATCCTCTACCACCTGCCAATATTAACAATCAAAAAATATCCATGGTCGAAGCGGGATTCGAACCCGCACCTCACGGTTGGAAAGCTGGCGCCGTACCAACTCGGCCACCGGATACCCAATTGCATATCACTAGGCGTAAAATAAATTTATTTTCAACCATTGATTAAGAAGCAAGACCGAGATATCATTATTTACATTTGAGAGCGATCAGATATTCCAAAATTACTTATAATCTGGCCAACTATATGATCCCTCACCTACTTTTTAAAAACGGCTGTTGCCAGGCTTTCTCGTATGTGGCATTTTTTCAGACTAATAAACTTGATACTAAAATAGCGCCATTATTGTAGGTTAATATTTGCAATTCAAAATACCATAGGCTAAAATATATAACTAAGGGATAGTAAAATATCTCAATATAATATGGTAATTTTTCGTAATAATAAAGTTTTGGTAATTTATTTTCATTGCATGCCAAGGAAATTTAGAGTGAGAGTGGCAACGTCACTTTTGGCGTCATCTGGTTTATTAATCGTTTAAATATTAAGTAAAAGCGTAATGTTTTGAGTGTAACGTTTCAGGCAGTCGAAATATACGTGTGTAGTTTTAAGCGATTTTTGGTATTTTTTAAAAGGACTTTATCCATAAACTTTGAGAAATGGTGCGTCAGTGTCAACTGTGTGGAAAAATGGATTCTTTTCATTCGTCTTTTGAAAGGTTTGCTAAGTGGAATACAGACGGTCCAGAAAATCATAACGCGCGGAGACGGAGTTATAGCTTTTGTTCTTCGTTTTACATACGTAGAATGTATGAAACAAACAAAATGCTACTTATGAATAAACCGCTCCGTCACCTCTTGCTGAAAGTCAATGATTTTAAGCAAGTCGAAGTCCTTACTCTTTTTCTAAATGAGCTTCGTACCCGCTGTAACATCAGGTGACACTAATAAGCGGGAAAAGCGGATTCGGTCTTCCATATCATCTAAAGATGTAGGTGCAGTCGCCATCATTTTCGCCTTTATAAAACCCCACAAGAAAAAGCCAAAGAGGGTCAAATCCGGGGACCTTGCAGGTCAGTTGTACGACTTCTGATTTTCAGCCTTTTAAAGGTCATGTGAGATGTCGGGTTATTAGGAATCCTCTCCGCCCACACTCCACACTAGTGCAGCTTCTCTGTAGTTTTTCCGCACTCCCCCAAAATTAATAACCTAAAATTCGCTTCCATGTTTAATTGAGCAATAAACTGAGAAATAATCATTAAAACGTCAAAGTTCTCAACTGACTTAAGTACAGATAACGCATTTTCGTGGAAACGAATAGCTAATAATTATTCTGAAATAAGTGAACTTGATTTATTGGTAAAATTTATTTATTTTTTAAATTCAAACAAAATTTAGTGAACCATAATTCCGTAACCGAAAGATCAAAAAAATATATTTAGGTACACATACATAGTTTTTTGCGTAAATTATAAATTTATAAACAAAAGTGCATCATACCATTTAAAATTCCAAAGTTATCTCCCGCCCCTCAAAATAGAGAAAGAGAGGGGCTAAATGTCAAAAATATGTTTAAACATGTCCTCTATCTCCCTATTAATTCACCAAAATTTCATGAAAATATATTAAACCGTTTTTGAGATATCGCCTTGTAACACTGTAAAAAAACACCCTGTAGAAGGAAAACAATAGTAATTAAAGATTTGGGAACGTAGGACACTGTTGTAAATCCCGGGCCTGCTTGAATTAACAGTAGCTCAATCGAGTTAATGTTAACACATATAGGTACAAAAAACGTAATAGAAGATGGCACCGTAAATAGTCCCATTCGCTTCAGTTTTTCGACGGTCTTTTATTCCACAAGCCAAGAATTTATTCCTTGCCTTGTTTACTTTATTACCTATAGACCGAAAGAATTTTCCTATCTTTACTATTTGACTGTTGTTTTATTTTGTTATCGTACTTTTACTCAATAATTTACTTAATTTCTGGTCTACGTTAACTTATACAGGGTATGAAATTCACTGCATAAATGGGTGAGTCCTGGGGTAGTCTACAGCTATACCCAATACTTTGTCCCCAAATCGCACAGTTTTTTATTTTAAAAAATACCCAAATACCGGCCCTTATACGAAGCTTCTAAAAAGCCTGACGCGTAGGCTCTAATATTATAAAGAAACAAACAAACGATCCAGTCGGGGCATTGCCAAACTTAAATATTATCGTGACTTCTCATTTTTTTATTAGTTTTACTGAAATCCCAAAAAATATCCAAAGTATTTTTAATTCCACAGACGCATTTTACCAAAAATGTGTATTTTAATTTAATAGCAATTTCTTTACTTAATATGGGAAAATATGGACCACTCGTGAAATTAGGTTGACATTGTAAGCAGAATGAAATAGGCAATGCTATACGGCAACACAAACAATTATACTTACTTATTAGACTTACCTAATACGTTAATAATGAGATTAGCATTATTCCTACTAGCTTAAATGTTCTGCCTTTAAGAAATGGTTAGAAATTAAAACGCAAACACCATCCCGCCGAGCCTCTCATAGTTTACTAACACATTCAGATGGTAGTCGCAACTAGGGTTTCACATAATTCACTATCACAATAATTAAGCACAACTACACAGCACTATACAATTATAACCAACTTCTTTGATTATAGAAGGAAATGTCGTCAAGAAAAAAACATTATTCTGTTTAAATACATAATATGCCAAGCCGAATGGTTGTTGACCTTTCATTCCGCTACTGTATCTCAGACCCCTACCTAATTTTTCCGCCACCGTGCCTCCGACCTCCCTGATTGATCCGCCGAACACGTGCGTCAGCTGTTGAGGCGACAGGCAAGCGGCAAGAGAAGTGATGTGATCCAAATATGGATGCATATTGACGACTTTAATAATGCCGTGTACCTAATTGTTTGCTATCTGTTTCCTAATTTGTAAAAGAAAAAGATTTAGGGCCTTTCAATATTAACAAAATATCGTACCTACGCGCTTTGTGTTGTGCATTATAAATTAGTAAAATACTAATTCCTGCGTGTTTAGTTAAAGTTGAGTATTTATTTGTTGGTTTAAACAGCTGTTCTCCAGATTCTTTTATTTGTGTTATAGGTAGTATTTTAGCTTTTTGAAATGGAGAATTTTGGAACAGGGAATTTCTTTCTTTAAAGGTAATGTAAAAAAATACTATTTCTTCAAACTTGTCACATAGGCAACACAACAACCTAGCTCACTGTTCCTTTGTTCCTTATATGGTCGTGTGTTTTATTATCAGTGGTATGCAGTTATTAAAAAAAAAGTTGAGGGGCTTATTATCGCGAAGCGCCATTAGGATTTACCGGCTTCAACATATGCTGTAAATTCCATAACACCCTGTATTTACATTTGCTATTTGACTAACTTTATGGTGTTAAATTAACAAAAAGTAACTCGACTTTCTGAGATAGTAAAAAATTGTAAACTTTCTAAGAGTGTAATTATACCGTTATGTACCAGATTTAACATAACAAGACGTATTACAAAATTATTGAAAGGCTTATCTAGGGCTAGATTTTTGCCAAACTTCTTTCATCACTTTGTACTTTGTATACCAAAAAGTTAGTAAAAGTTGTACGCTTATTACAGAAATAAACGTCAGATTTTTAAAACGCATACAAATGATATACATCCGGAGACACCTTAAAGTCTTCGTGTTAGACGTCCGCAGACAGATAGATGAACCTGCCTTCAGCTTCAGTTAATTTCCTACTTTCGTCTTACTATTATTATGCTCTCTGCCCTCGTAGGATCATTGTAATTTCCTGACTATTAAGCTTAATGTTGTCGCTAAAGGCTAAGCAATTTCATTTTCCTTTTCTCTTGGTGAATAGTAAGAAAGACCTAGTTATTATAAATGCCAGCTTGGGTTTTTGCGTTGCGTGAAAAAAAAACTTGTAAATAAACATGGACCCCACAAGCTAGGAAATAAGAAAATTTCTTTTTTTTCACTGCTTATACAGTAAATACATCATTATTATTACATTGCTTAACAGATATATAAGTGAAAATTTATCGAACTAGGTTTTGGTGGCCATTAGCCACGGGACGTATGGGGGAACTTACATATTTCTCTTGGAAGAAAACTAAAAATAAGTCGATTTTACGCTAATAATTTTGGAAAATTTATTTGTTAATTCGTACCGTTTTGTTGACTTCTCCGGCAGTAAGGTCGAACGAGCAGCAGCACCTTGCTGCTACTTCAATATCAATTTTACCTTTCTAAATAAATTTAAAAAGTTTTATGTACAGGATTATTGATTATATTTGGACCAATGGATAACTTTTTTATTTGAAAAATGTTTAAATTAGAAAAATTGTAGATGTGTTCAAGAATTATCAGTAGAGCGATCCGACGTTCGCAGAAACGGCGCGGCCGAAATCTGCTTGGCGGGTGTTTACAGTGAATTGTTTCTTAGTTTGTTTTCGTTCAACGGCAATCGTTTACGACACGGCGCGGCGGCGTGAATTGCGTTAAAAATACCGTTTTTTGCTATAAATGATTATTATATGGCGAGCGGGAGAAAGACTAAAAACGACCACCGGCTATTCCAGTGATAAGGTTATCGGTGAATTTCCTGATTTAGTATATGATGGTGCTACAATATTGTGTAAAATTTGCGATAAACGTTTTCTGCACTGGGACAAAAGGAACTGTACAATTCATTTGAATATCATACAACACACAGCTAAAGCAAATGGTGTAGCAATAGCAAAATTCAACTAACTCATACAGGGCGCGCAAACACTTTTAAAATTTGACATTGCAAAATAAAAAATTTCTGAATTTAGAGTTTCTTTTATTTTGCAATCTCAAGTTTTAGATTTTATGCGCCTCCTGTATACTTTAACAGCAGTTTTAGGGTGGCAAAATAAAATTTTCTTTAAGCGCACACTTCTTTTATTAAGAATTAGATTTTTTTGAGAAAGCAGTAATAAAAAATGTTCCCATATGTATGGCGCGCACTGTATAATATATATGTAAAATGTCTCTGTGGCAAACAAAACTTAGCAGTATGCAGTATCTTTTACCAGCAATTTTTTCCCAATGATTAAAATATGTTATCTCTTTAGGCCATGCACTGTACCTAAATATTTTTTAAAACTTTGACTCTGAGGAGGAGCCTTGTGCGTGAGGGCTTTTACTCCGTAAATGAGCTCCTCGAGCACAGATTTTAGCCATTTTCCGTCGCCGTTACTGCTTTGTTTTCTTATATGTACACAGTTTTATACAGTGCCATTTAATCATATTTTTTCTGTTTAAAAATATAGAAAAATAATAATTTTTGCGGTCTACACGCGACGAGAGAAAGAGTGTATATAATATTTTTGTCAAATTTGAGATTTCGGTGTTTTTGAATTTTACAGAGTAAGCATTAGGTAATATATTTGTTGGGAGTTGGTTTTAATAGGTAACTAAACAAAAGAAAAACACTTTGAAATTATTTCATTTCAAATTTTTGTTAGCGGATATAGTTGCGTTCTGTTTTACATATCAATGGATATACGGTGAATAATGAAGTGCTTTTTTAAGCTTCTATGGTTTGCTAATTCCTCTACGTATCTATGACGACCACTATACCTATTGCTATTATTGCGTTGTTTATTTAGGTAATTTAAGTGAAAAATAATCAAAATATTTTTATCCATATTTAAATGTAGTAGTGAAAAAAATGTTATATGCACCTTCGGATTTAGGTTATTTGATTAGTCTTTAACTTTTTTGCTAGCTCTCGTTATCGCCGGGAGCAAACTCATCATCGACTAGACTGACATCTCTTATAAATAACTATTTTTATAATGCATTATTCTTAGTGTCTTGAATAATCTGTATTATCTAAATTAAAAGAAAACGTTGTTAGAAATTTTTCTCTTAAACGAAATTTAAGCCACTTGCCTTAGTGATGCTGATTAGAACGGATAAAAATATTTTTGTTTACTTGGGGTTTTGTATCTATCAAAGGTTAAATAAAAACGAAATGAAAGTTCGCCTAAACTAGTTCTTGGATCTATATTGTTTATCACCTTAGATAATTAATTACAAATATTTTAAGAAATAATTCGCTTGGTGATATCGTGGCTCGACATATCACCAAAAAATATCAAAAAAATTCATAAAATAGAAATACTTAAAAATTTTGCCGCAAGCGATACGTCCATCCAATTTTCGCGGTTAACGTTTTTAAAGGAAAAGTACAAAATAAAATGTTCAGTTCTTTGATAAATTTTATGTTTTTCATGGGTCTATAGCGAAAAGTCACTGATCTTTGATAGCAAATAACTAAGCAGCAATAATGTTAAAAACAAACAAACAAAATAGTACATGATAGCTACTTTTAAATTACATGTCATATGTCAATTTGTACAGAAAATTATTTTTATTTTGCCTTTGTATGGTGACAGAAGGGTATGCAGCTGGCTATTCAGAAATACTTAGAACTTTGCTAATAAACTAGTTCTACTGTTAAAAATGGAAGCCAATTTTTATATAATCTTATTGTTCTTTCTATTCTATCCTATTCTATTCGCTTAGAGTTGCGGTGCATTGCCCACTTGCATTGAAGCTTACTGACGGCATATTGCCCCTTAAGGATCAATCTCCTATCAGCTGAGTGCGAGTGTTCTCCATAAAGTTTAAAACACTGTTGGTAGGCGCTTTCGCCAGTTCTTCGGGTTCAGGATAAGGTTCCCCGAAGTGTCTAAGTCTTGCCATGCATACATAGAGCAGGGTAGCGGCATATTAGGTGGTGAGGAGTTTTTTCCTCCTCCCCACATGCTCTACAAGTAGGATTCTCCTCTAATCCAATGGTATTGAGATGCCTTTTCAGGCGGGAGTGTCCCGTACGGAGACCTGTTGCCATTCTAAGTTTCCTCCTGCTTAGTTGCAGAAGTGCTTTGGTTATATTGTTTTCTGGCCTCCTGATAAATGATCTCGATTGTGTTAAACCAGGGGGATCCACCCAGTACAGTTGATGTTGTCTTGTCAGTTGTTCCTGTATTACTTCTCGTGCTGTGTGGTGAGAGAGTCCGTACGTGTTTTCAGGGCCAATCAAGATTTCTGTCGCTCACTTTTTAGCTAGCCTCTTGGCGGCTCCATTTCCTTGTATTCCTTGATGTCCGGGCACCCACTTCAGGGTGACCCTGGTGTGCCGGGCCAGAATGTTCAGGCTTGCAAGACATTTTTCCACTGTTTTGGAGTTTATTTTCGGTCTTTCTAGTGCTTTAAGAGCCGCCTGGCTGTCAGTCAATAATATGAATCTGTCTACTTGTATATCTTCTCCTTATCATTGCCTATATACAGGTTGTTATTGCAATTACTTCTGCTTAGAAGACTGTAGTGTATGTGCCCAGGTTGATGGATATCCTCTCCCTGGTTGCTGATTCGTATACTCCAGTCACAGTACCTACATTGGTTTTTGATCCATCTTTGATGATTTTTATTTTCCAGTTCCCTTTCTTGTCCTTCTTTTTCTGGAATCAGAATTCTGAAGGCTTTGTCAATGTTGCAAACTCTTCTTTTTCTATCGGAATGCATACTTAAAATGCTTTCCTTGTCCCTCTTCAGAAATATAAAGGACATACCCCTTAGGTTTCCCTATGCTTCTTAAAGAATTGTTGATTTTAAGTCGGCAAGAAGCCGACAGAGCCCCCGATTCTACTATCAGATGCAGTGGTGGAAGTCCCAGGAGCATCCCCATGGCTGCAGTGGGCGTCGTTCCCATTTGTTATGCACAAGCGCGCTAGCCTCTGTATTTTACTCAGGTTACTGAGAGCTGTCAAGCTTTTAGTTCTATGCCACCTAACGATAGTGACGTGGTGACTGTAGGGATGACCACCCGGGTATATATAGGCAATCAATCCATCTGATAACAGATTGCTCTAGTCCACGCTGTTCCACAGCTTTTACAATCGTATCAAACGATGTAATATCAAAGACCCCCTTTACATCAAAGAAAGTTCCTAAGACAATTTATTGTTTGTATACGGCCTGTTCTGCTCCCCGTGTTAGCTCATGCAATGCTGATTCGCAGGATTTTCCTATTTCGTAGGCAAGCTGGTTTTCGTGAAGGCTGATGTCATTCAGCTTTGTCTCCTTGATATACCTATCTGTCAGTTGCTCCATTGTTTTAAGAATAAACGATATTCTTACTTTAAAAATATCAAAATATTAAAAAAAAGCCAATACCCTGTCCTTAAGCACATAAAAGAAATTTTTGACTTTCTTACACCCACAGTGGCAGAAAAACCGACAACGTGTAAACGCTTGGCTTATCCATAGTCTTGCCAGAGCATAAAATAAGTCGAGTTTATCGCTGTTGACATTTTGCTCCACATAAAAAATAATAGGCTTCCTTCAAAAAACTTTGCCATTCCCCTTGTGCCTCCGAGGAAATCATTGTCAAAAATATCGAGCCAATTTCCATCAGAATATAAAAAGTAAATATTTACCCTCTTGTTCGTTAACAGCAGTCCTTCACAAAGCTGTCAATCATCAACCTCCTAAAAATGCGGAGTTGCATTCCACCAGCAATTTATTATGAACTGCTGATTCCACATTCATTTAAGCAGTCTTCGGATATGAAATAAAAGGGGGAAAGAAAGTTGGGTCATTTATAATATTTTTATTGCCTAAATAGACTTTTAAAGGTTATTTTTGAATTTCAATATTGTTTAATATTGTTAATTAAGGGTAATATTTTTAAATCATAGACAAGTCAGCACACTATGTACGGGTTCCGTTATTACCGATTTGAAAATTTTTAAGAAACTACTAAACTAATCCGAATACAGAAACTACTCTTCCCGGAAAATACATATTTTCTCTATACCCTCGAATTTTTCAATTTTTTTCATGGATTTGTGTAGGCGAGGCAGGAGGTATAAGATCCATATATTTGTTAAATAGGTCGTTAAGACGCATTTTTTACAAGCATATTAATTTGTGCATATCGACAAAATGTTGGTACTGCTCTCACTTTAAAGAAAATTTCAACAAACGATTTTTCCCCATTCTTATATTATGCTTGTAATTTCAGCTCAATCTGTCCCGAAATTTTTAAGGTATGTTTGGGACGGACAAAGTCTATATTTCAAGGCTACCCAAAAAATATATTTCTAAGTTTAAAAAATTGGGTTGTACAGCTAGTATGTATTATTTATTCTAGGTAAAGTAATATCGCTGTCTGACCTCCATATTCACCATCGCAATTTAACAGTCTGATAGCCAGCTAACAGTGGTATAAGGTTCAGAGACATATATTGTATACCAATTAGTATAATATAACAACACTAATAATACAGAGGGTTTGTTACATGTTAAATTTTTAACCCCATTTTTTATTAGAAGGATAAAACTTGACATACTTACAATTTCAGAGTTTTAAAATTATGTTAATTTGCCAATTGAGCCATATAAAAGCTCCAAGGAAAACACTAACAATTTTTCTGAAAACCATTGATTTTTTACACCCCTTGTATCATTATTTTTTTAGCTTTTCGTGCCAAGTAAAGGTGTCACACTTTCTGTGACATTTAAAACTTTATTGTCACAATGCATTTTTTTAGGTATTTCTTAGAACTTTTTAGGCATATTTGGCAAATTAACATAATATTAAGACAATTCACTTTACCTACGTCAAGTTTTATTTCTATACTTCTAAATGCCCGATGCAACAAACAGCGTAAAACGTTCGCGAACGTTGCAAAACATATCAGTTTGGACGGTAGAGCGCTCAGATCTGCTCGTGCGCGCCCTGCATTTTGCCCATAGCAAAATGGTTCCTGAATGGTTAATGAAAAAATATTCCACTAACTAATTAAATACAATGCTTAAAAGAATCCACAGAAAAACAAAGAGTTTGTTGTGAAAATCTGGGAAATAATTTAAAATGAAAAGTATAGGCGACCCAATGAAGCCACCTGCAATCAGCTGATGTTTAACGGGGATAGAAATTGACGACAAAACTGACAAAGATGCCAAATAATGCGATAATGAAGACAAGGACGAAACGAAAACATTCCCCTAGCCAATCGCCTGAAGAGGGCGCTACGCTGTTCTCAGTTTGAATCGCCAAGCTTTTCCCACGCACAAGCTGCGAATGACGGCGAAGCCAAAATACTTCTTAGTGAGGTTTTGCAACTAGCAATGTTAAGGCAAAAACGATAAAATTTAATGTGGTGTTTCTATGACATGATTTATAAAAAAAAAACTAAAAATTAAAATCTCTGGTAGGCGTATAGATTCATTTAGCAAATGAGGTAAAAGCTCTGACTAAAAAATAACACTCTAAATTTTATCGTTCATTAATTAGGGTATCCGCAATTTATTCGTGCAAATTCTCCCTAATGTTAAAATATATTCCGGCCAGCTTTCCAACACAACAGAAAGAGACGGACAAAGACAGCGAGCAAGAGCGTTGCATGTTAAATATGAAAGTTTCGGGGATTTTTATTGATCATTCATATATTTTATCAGAAAAACAATTGAGCGACGGATAAAAAATGCACTATAAAACATCGATTTTCTCGCTTATTTTAAATTGGATGATGATTTTTATCGTATTTTTGGATTCTAGAAGAAGTTCTAGACATATTTTGTATAACATACCTTATGCGGTTTTTCAATCCTTTTGGAATATTTCAAATTAAAAATTATTTCACATACATATACTTTAACGGAAATATCCAGGTTGCGAACGAAATATCTGCTACATTTTTAAATTTTCTTCATAGGTAAGTCAAAGTTAATGTCTACTTTGAATTTATTATTTTATTTTTATGCAAAATGAGTTATTCTATTAATTAGAGATACTAATGTTAAAATTATATTTAAAAAATAATAATAATAAAATAATAAAATAATATTAGAGCCCCTCAAAGACAATAGGAAGAAAGTATTGAAGAGGGACAAATAACTCCATCATTAAACACCATAATAAAAACAAACAGAAAACTAGAAGAAACAGGACGGAGCGCCTCCCCATAATAAAATTGAGGTTCGAAATATTTTAAAACATCAGTATAACTATAGAAAATATAAAAATGTTTCAACGCCCGTCGCGTCGCAGTAATAAACTAAAAAGAAAAATAGTGGCTATTCGGACTGAAAGACAGTAAGTTCATCAAAGTCCAAGATCTAATGGACAACCCCGGGCTGGCAGACAGTAAGCTTTCACCCTTGTTGGGGATCACCAGACTGACGTAGCCTTTAGGCAGCTTCCCCAATAGCCACTTCGCCTATTCAAGTATATCGTTTTGAAAAACTATTCTGTTTCTTAAAATACAAGTTGCTAAATGATTATTACTATTTTTTTTTCTCTTAATATTTCAAAAACAGCAATGTATGTCCAACAGCAAATTAGTATTTAAAACTAAAATGTAACAATCATGAATAATTCAAAAGCATACGTCCGCGGATGTAACTTTTATTGCAGAAATTAAATAAATCTGCAGGTAACTGGAAAGACCTATGTATTCCTTTTTAGTTTGCATAATATAGCGTCTGTACTAAATGCATTTACCGTTACGTGAAATTTAAATAGCGCAGCGGTTTAAGAATTTTACCTTATATTTAAAAAACCAAGTTGTTAAATTGAATTGTTTTCACTTTTTCGTTCAGAGTTCTTTACAGACACATGACTAGTCATATTGCTTGCCAAAATAAGTGTGTCAAAAATTAAAAACAAAAAGATTATCTAAAATATAGGAAAAATTTAGTAACTATTTTGAGTCTTTTTTCTGTTTGGCGATTAACATTAGACAAAAAGCTACACGAGACGGATTATTTCATTAATACACAGCAATATTATATACATATGTAAATCCATATTATTGATAACAGGATTGCGGCAATTATGCAAGTAATACTTTTTTTTTGTTTTCGGAAGTGAAGAATCTGTCTACGCAGCTAGCAGGTGGTATATGATGTATGGTAAGATTTGAAGCGACAAAAGTTTCCTTATCATATTGGGAAAGTTATTACTTACAATTTCTGTGATAAAAGTCACTAAGTCAGCTTTATTTAGTTCACACGCTATATACATACCTATATATTTTTTTCATTATGTTTATCTTTTTGTATGTGTGTATATATTGTATGTATGTATGTGTGCATCGTGTTGAATGGGTCCGTGATGACACTATACATGTTAAATTCATATTTGTATAATTGTTATTCTTATTTTCATACCGGTTCAGCACCATTTTTGTATGGACTTTCTAATGTATTTAACTACTTTTATCTTTTTTTTACAGCTTTCTTAATAAGAACTTAATCTTACAACAATAAAGCCTCTTTTTGATTTGATTTGATTTTATATCTCCAAGATAACTCAGCGGAATATTATTATTTGACCTTTAAGAAGTTAGTTTTTCTTTGTTAAGGTAGGTACCGGTATTTCGTGTTGAACACTGATAATCTTTTTGTCAGTGTTCAAATGATTAATTAGTTTATTATTTTTCAATATTTGTTGCTATTTTAAAAACCGTTATTGTCTAATCGTATAATTGTCTTTATTTTTGAGTTGCAGACTATATCGCTCCTTGGAAAGAACAATGACACATCTCAAAAAACATGTTTGTTCAGGAGAGGCAATTTAAAATTTTTAGTGGCATTTTTATTTGTCAAAGTCAATCAAAGTCAAAGTCAATAATGCTTTATTATCTAAAGAATACAAAGATTCTTACTGACAAAGCGGTACCTACATATACAGACATAAAATACAGGCTTAGTATATCTACAATATAAAAGTTAAGATTACTGTGTACTGTGTAAAGCAGCCACAGCTAAATAACAGCACAATACACAGGGTCAAAATAAACACACAAAGCAACAATAAAATTGACTATCCTAAATTAACATCAAGACCGTGTCAAAGTAACAAGCCAAGTCAATTAAATCATATCTAAAAAATCAAAATCAGCGACAAAAAGCTGGTACCACAAGGCTACTCCTGAATTGTTAAATTGACAAGTCCCGTAAAACAAAAGTCAAGGTCCAAACAAAAAATATAAAACCAAAAGTTTCACCGTCATCACATTAAAAATTTATTTTTAAAAGTACTAATTAAAGTTTTCATCAAAAAACTCTGATATGTCATAGTAGGGTCTCGCAACTAGCAACGCTTTCAACCTCCTACGGAACCCTCTGCTATCCTTCAACTGTCTTAAAGCTAAGGGAATGTGATTAAAGACTTTTTTTGAATTATAAAATATGGAGTTTTTAGTGTTAGCCGAGGTTGGACGGGGAAGAGAAATATTATATACGTTCCGCGTATTGTATACCATGCTCCTGATTATATCAGCTTGATACTTCTTATGCATCAAACATGCCGATTCCAAAATAAGTATGGAGGTTAAAGTTAAAATTTTGTGCGACAAAAACAAGGGACGACACGAATCTCGTACCTTAGCTTTACACATATATTTAACCGCCCGTTTTTGTAGAATAAATATAATATTAAACAGTTGCTTTGAGCATGCACCCCAAAAGCATATTCCATCGCGTAAATGAGACTCAATCAGGGCGAAATATGCTGTTCTCGCAACCCCTTCATTCAATTCTCTGGAAATAACCATTATAGCGTAACAACCAGACGACAACTTTGCACTCAAGTTCTTTACGTGACATTCAAACTTCAACCTACTGTCAATATAGATTCCTAAAAATTTATTTTCTCGCAGGCTCTGAATAATACTACTATCCAGAAGAACATCCTGTAGATCACCCTTGAATGACATTATTCCAGTCTTCAAAACATTAAAGGAAAGCAGATTTGAATCACACCACTGCTTGATTTTTGTCAAGTCGCGGTTAATGTCGCTGCTCAATTGGTCAACATACCCATTGTGCCAGAAGACGGTTGCGTCATCCGCAAAAAGCGTAAATTTCCCCGCTATACTAATATTAGCCAGATCATTGATATAAAGCAAAAACAAAGTTGGACCCAACACAGACCCCTGCGGTACACCACATCCAACCTGCAACCTCTCAGAGCAGGAACCCCGAAATGAAACTCTTTGAACCCTATTCCCCAGATATGAGCCAAACCATTCCAACGCCTTACCTCTAAATCTGTAAATTTCTAGTTTTCGTAGAAGGATCTGGTGATTTACACAATCAAAGGCTTTCGACAGGTCACAAAAAACAGCCGCTGCCGAATCCTTATCATTCAATCTCATATAAACATTCTCAAGAAAAGCAAACATCGCATCGTTGACACCCTTAGAAGTTTGAAATCCAAACTGCAACGTACTCAGTATTTTATGACGCTCCAAAAAAGTAACAACACGCCGCTTGACCAATTTTTCAATTATTTTAGCTAACGTAGGTAATAATGCAATCGGTCTATAGTTTGATACGCTTTCACGATCACCACCCTTATAGAGAGGCATAACTATCGCCTCTTTCAAACATATTGGAAATATCCCCCTCGAAAACGAGTCGTTAATGCAGTCAGTCAAAACATTTAACACATCATCAGGAAGTTGCAGAAATATTCTTACAGATATTCCATCCCAACCCGATGACTTGGTACTCTTAATGATTGCAAAATTATCCTTAAGCTCCTGGATATTAGTGGGACTAAAGAAAAATGAATCCAAAACCCTGATGTGACTTAGAAATATCTCAAAATTCACCGCGGGACTTATATGGCTGGATAAATTTGCGGCTATAGAACAGTAAAATTTATTAAGATCGTCCGATGACAATTCTGTTTCCGCAATAACAACACTGCCCTTCCCTCTCAGATCATTTACAATGCGCCAAGTTTCTTTTTGCTTATTATTAGCATCCGTTAGTCTACCACTATAATATTGTTTTTTCGCTGCTCTTATTGTTCGTCTATAAACTGACCTATATTTATTGAATAACAAGATAAAATTATCATTACGTAGGCAATATTTTCTTAAGTAATGTAAACAGCGCATATTTTTAGATGAGACCCTTATGCCCTTAGTAATCCAGGGTTTTTTATTTTTTCCCTTTAAAGTCCGAACAGGAAAAGCCTCATTAAAGGTACCCGAGAGTATGGAGTGAAATTATTGCAACGGGTCAGCCGAAAGAAAAACACCCTGCCAGTTGACTCGAGTGCACAGTTGCGAAAACCTACCATAGTTCGCCCTAGTAAACAATCTCCCTTTTCTGGTCAGCCTCCCACTTATACTACTTCTAATACCAAACTTGACCAAAATTGCCTCATGATCCGACAACCCAGCCCCAAGTACAGTGCATTCAACATCATTCTTATTAAAATTTGAGCACATGTAATCCAACAAAGTAGAAGAATGCTCGGTATTTCTTGTTGGATCAGTAACAAACATGTGCAAGTTAAAAGAATTTAGTAAATTTTTCAACATCTGGGTTGTAGGGTCAGAGTCGTCCAGATAATTTATGTTTAAGTCACCACAAACAACTATATGAGAATTCAGTGGGAGACCCGACAGTAAAATTTCCAACTTAAACAAGAAAACATTTGCATCACTAGATGGGGACCTGTACAAACAGCACATATAAATGTTCAACTTAGCACAATGCACCAATGAGAACTCAAATGACCTCTCTTCAATCAAATGATTAAATTTAATAATATTACTAAATATATATGAGTTTAAAAATTTTTCATGGATAAGTATAAGGGTTCCTCCGCGTTGAAACTCCGATCTACAGAATTTATCAACAATAAAATAATTAGGCACGCAAAGTGGTTCCCCCGACTTAAGCCAATGTTCACACAAAAGGAACAGACCAGGGTATTCCAACTCATTTAAAAGAACCGAAAGCTCATCAATCTTAGCCCTGATAGATTGAATGTTTAAGATGAATATTGTAAAACTCGCCTTTGAGGCTTTAACTCTAAAAAATTTCTCTGTTCGACATAAGCGTCTCCCAAGGAAATATCAGATCCTAAGTTGTGAGCTCCCGCTTCCCAATAATTAGACCTAAGATTTTTCGTAGAGGCATGCGTGTCTATATGCCTTAAATTAGAAATTTGACACTTAAATGCAAAACCCATGACAGCGTTCCTTATAAAATTTGACAATTTGTAAAGCCCTACTCTACTTAAATAACAATTGTCTCTAATGTAATCACCACATTTAAATTTATTGCGCAGATCCAAAAGGTCAATATTTACAGAAAATAATCATAAATTAGTTACAACACTACATATTTTATTATTTACGGTATCCAAACTATATTCCGGTTCTTCCCTGTATTTAGCAGGTGTCGTACAAACAATTAAATTAGTGTAGAAACACTTGTTTGCCAACCAGGTTATGTCGTTTATGCGAATGTTTGAATCATTCATACCCGCCAAAACCACAACATAATCCATACCTGTAAAATCCTTCACATAAGAGTCTACACTTGATACTACCTTCACAAACCTTGCAAAGGGCTTACAGACAATTTGCAGTCTACAATTAGATCCCAAAATATTCCGTAAAGGATTATACAATTTTCTTCCAAAGTCATCTGTTAAAACTAGCACTTTGAACCGTTTTTCTTCTTCGTTTATAGTTTCAGGTTTGGAACCAGCGAACTCTGAAGACTCTCCACCACTAGTGTTCTGCAGACTGTTTATGGTGATTGGTCCATTCAACTGTTTTGTGCTACTTTCAGTAAGATTGGTTTCCATTATGGCTTCCAAATCGGTTGATGTTTGTGTAAAAGCATCAGTAAAATTTTCCAGATTTTCAGATCTTATTTTATCAAGGTCCTTCTTAAGATTGCCCACCTCAATATAATACAATTTATTTTCACTTTCCAATACACGAATAGACTCAACCATATTTTTACTAATGGTATTTAGTTCTGCAATATCATTTTCCAGTGTATTTACTTGTCCTTGGAAAATACATACTTGTTTTTCCAATATGTTTTTTTGGTTTGTTAAATCTTGAATTTCAATTTTTAATTTAACAGTCTCTTCTGTTTTTTTATTAATATCTGCAATGTACTTTTTTTCTGACTCTAAAATGTCGTCATTAAACTCTTGAGTTTTTCTTCTTTCTCTTTTGTTTGTTGTTTGCGTAAAACTACTCTTCATATTTACTGATGTTTGAGCATAGGTTGAACGCAAATTTACAGCCGTTTGCGTTTCGGAATCCCTCATGACAGCCTTCCCAAAATTTTCGATCGTTCTCGCTTGTTCTTCAGCTTGTGCGTTCAATTTCGCTGCAAGCGCTTCAATCTCCTTCAAATAGTTGGCCTCTGTATCGACAACCTCGTTTTCAAACACAACAGAGGATTTTTTGAGCCTTTTTATATGTTCGTTCTTATGAACCATTTCATCTCTTAAGTCGGCAATAATGTTTTCCAGTTCGTCGCACTCACTTGGGTCACCACTCTCGGCTCGATCACTGCAAATCCTAGAGCACCATATTAAATTTTGATCGACAGTTATATAATTTCCCCTTCTTTCTAAGCAACTAGGGTGAAAGGACTTCTTCATACAAGACAATACCAATTCTTTGTCAGTTTGTCCTTGCAGCAGCCAAAAGAAGCCATCGTCTATAGAACTCCAAATAGGACAGGAAAGGTTGCAAAAATCGGAAGTCCGGCACTGTTAGTTTATTAATCAAATTGGAATTCCCATACAAAAACGAGAATAAGAACGATCACAAGGGAATCCTCGCAAACACGAGACCTTATCTTTTAACTATAAGAAATTACAATTCAAAATTTAAAAACCTTACTGTTAGTTTGTGGTAGATGCTGCACTTATTTTTATTGCTTCTTTATCCCTTTTTTTTGGTTTGTGTTTATATAGTTGAGATAAAGTTTATCACCAGGTAATACAACTGTGTTTTCCACGCATAAAGACACCAGACACTGTGATTTCATTAACACTAAGCTGTTTACTACTAACTTTTATGAAACAATAAGCATTTTAGTTTTATTTAAGTAATTTTAACTAAATATAATGCAATTTATAAGAAAACCGTTTAAAAGCAATTTTTGTGCCTAGAAGAAAATAGTTATACTCGCGCTATCTAATGGTTGTTTAATAAAATATATACAGGGCATACATTTTTTATCCCTTTACACCTCTTTCTCTCAGTGGTGCGCCAGGGGTTTGCTAAGGGCTCATTTGGTTCGGAGCTCTAGCCACTTAACTGGATATTCTAAAGACGTGTTTGGACCGGCAATAGGTTTTGCAGTTCCGGCTCTTATTATTTGGTCTGCTTTTCTATTGCTCGCTATTTCCGGATGGCCAGGAACCTACAGGAGCCCATCCTGCTGGTCATACATAGTGCAACGTTCTAGGTTAAGCGGTTCAGAAGAAAAAATGCTGTGTTAAATTTTTAAGTTAATATTTTCGAATAGGGCATGCAACATTAAAATACTAATATAAAGTTTAATTATCTATGCGAATAATATGAACTAGAGACAATTTTTATTTTAAAATGACTAATGATTTAAGAATCAATATTTTCTATGGTAACAAATCACTTTTTCTTGTTTTACTACTTAAGTAAAGCAGCAGAATTATATAAATAAAAATTTATAAAATTCATACATAAAAGGATAGGTACAAAGTATTTGTTAGCTGCCTCGATTGTTTTACATTATTTTTAAATTCAAAGATGCATTTGTGGGCTTGAGGTTTGAATTATTCATGTATTTTAAATTTATTTAAATTGCCCCTTGGCCAAAACACTGCAGAAATTAAAATTTTATGTACAAAGCCTTATTGTCCCTACAACCTTTAGCATCCGTATTCAAATTCGGTTCAAAATATACAGATATTTTTGGATGTCCTTAGTTAGCCCAGATTATCCAATATATCACTATAATACTTGTTTACTTTTGTGTATTGTGCAACATAACTACCTGAGTAATGGTAGATGAGATGTTTTGCATCCACCCACACCCAAAATCCATGATGCTATAATTGTGTGTCAATTTCAAGTACGTCATCGGAGTCTACATCCAAAGAGCTTACGTCAGCAATATAAATGACAGCTGTCACTTCTTATTTAAGATGTGTCAAATGTTCCCTGTCACTTATCACGGGTCCAAATTTTTACATGTACGACGTGTTTAGGATGACGTCATGAAACGTTGAAAGAAAAATACGGCAATCAGCCCTTTGGTTCTAACATGTCAAATGTCACCTGTCACATGTCAAAATTTAAAACTGACATATATCACGGGTGCAGGATGACATCATAAAACGCTTAAAGAAAAATACGACAGCCAGCCTTTTGGTAGCGTCTTAAATATCGCCTGTCGCTTGTCAAAAAGAAAAATCAAAATTTGATATAGAACACGTATTTAAGGTGACGTCATAATTCATTTAAATAAGAATGGGGTCAATCGGTTCTTTGGTTTCGGAGATATAAATTTTTGCGTTCAGTGCCCGATCGGGCGTTCTTTTGATACCCTGAGGATTAGAGTAATAGTTAATTAGAAATAAAACGATGGGGTAGTAGTGGGAAATAAATGTTGGAATTTACTGCACCACTCTATATAGTACTGTACCATATTACATATATTAACGATTAATATTATTTTACATAAGGCAAAATATCTATGCAAGTATAGTTGTTGTTGTTGTCAGGTGGAATACATCCACTGCTAATTAACATAACGACTTATCAGTTTTTTCGAGTTAAGACATGTTTTCAAGGTTATTCAATAAATAAAACACTTAGGGCGTGTACCGTTGTCAACTTCGGTTAAGGTTTTGTGTCCCGTAAGTATCGGTAATCTGAAAAGTTGTTAAGATTGGAATACCAATGGTTTACCGCATTATACCGAGTGGTTAACCAGGTTTGACAACGGTACACAGCCTTAGTTGGAGGAAATTATTTATTTAGAATCGTTTTAGCTATAATAACATAACACGTCATATATCGATGGTCTCAAAGAAATACCTCGTAAGTCAAATATTGACTTATATATATATATATATATATTTGTTGTACAAATAACGGCCGTGTAATAAATTAATAAATCCCCGTAATCTTTATTTCATTTTATTTTATATATATATATATATATATATATATATATATATATATATATATATATATATATATATATATATATATATATATATATAAAGTAGGCTGAAAGCACGCAAGCATCAAATTGTTTGTCACGCATTGCCAAATGCATCTCGTTTTCTTGTGGTGTGAACTACAAAAAAATTTTGTAGCGTAGAATATCCCAGGGCCCTTTTTACACTTAGTTACCCACATTTAACACCGTTGTAATCGCCCAAAAGTGTTCAGCTTTGACTGTAACATTGCTAAATTGGATAAATCGAATTCAGTGTTTTTTATAAAATAATAGAAACTGTAGTAAAATCACGCTGAACTGAATTTCTAAATATTCTGAATAAACACAAAATTCTGTCAGCACTGCAGACTGGCTTTCAGAGAAAAAGTACATTAAAGAAAAAACAGTAGGTATCGTATATTTGATACTAATTCACTCAATGACATACTCTATTGCGTATTGCAAAATAGAAATTCGATTGTAATATAACGTTTCATTGGTTTTTAATGGATCGTTTAAACATAACAGCTATTTGATGCAAGTAATACCCTATTCTAAATTTAATACAAAATATATCATTGGTTCTAGTAAAAGTTTATTTGCAAGAAAATGCACCTCATATTATGGAATTATCTATTATTATTGTTCCAGTTACAACAGT
This sequence comes from Philopedon plagiatum, assembly GCA_963971165.1. Lineage (NCBI taxonomy): Eukaryota > Metazoa > Arthropoda > Insecta > Coleoptera > Curculionidae > Philopedon > Philopedon plagiatum. The sequence goes on along the minus strand of OZ020191.1, from coordinate 41,758,635 downwards.
ATTTAATTTAATGTAACTTCTAATAGAAAAAACTTATTTAAATTCAATCATATTTGTATTCTGAAGAACAATACACTTTTATTTGATATACTTAATTAATACCTTCTATTACATGAATTATACTAATATTTAAAACAAATGCAACACATTTCATTGTTTTAAAATAATTTTATTTAGTATTATTATTAAACATACATTGTAAAGATATTCTGTAAACATTTAAATATAAAAGAACGACATTTTATTAACACCAGTTTTTGACCCGAACACGGTAAATTTATATGTTTATTTCACTCAAAATATTAGGCCAGTCATTAGGGCTTTTTGTGTGAAAACAAGACGTAGAAAACCACCTGTGCCATCATTTGAAAGACACTCCGTAGATATATTGTGATGTGTTTTCGACTAGCAACTCTCATTAATTAATTTGTTGTTAATATTTTAGTGCAAAAAAAAGCGTTTTTTTTGTTTTTTTGCTTATAAAACGATAACTACTCGAAGAATTTCAATTCCGTAAATAGCAAAGTTGTAGAGAATTAAATTACGAAGAAAATGAGAGGTGGAGCGATCCGATCGGTTGATTAGAAGCGAAGAAAATCCGGAAAAATCGGAAAATTTAGCTTTATTTTCAAAAATTCATAACTTTTCCATTTATGAAGATTAAGAGCTGAAATTTGACATTTTAAAGCTCTTTTAAAGAAAATTAAAGAAGAAAATAACAATTTCTTCTTGCTCTATGGAACCTAGATTTAAAGTTTATTGAAAGAGTCCACCTGAGCAAGCCTTCATATTATATATTATTTATTTAAGCAAATACTACTCTAATCATTTTAAGGAGTACGCGATGAACATTAACCTACTATTCCTGCACTTTATTACTTCGGCGCATCAGGTTATTTGCCGTTTTCAAACAAAAGTTAATTTACAAAGTTGCCTGGACCTAATTAGGATTTATGCGGCCCCAGCAAATATTTTAGCGAATGCCAGCGCTCCAACATCAAAATGCTGGCTCATAAAACCTCACCAAGGCTGTTAAATTGGCCCCATATTTCAGAATTTTTACACTCAGGGTCTTGTTTATGTGTTGGCTGCTGGCGTAAAAGCTCTCTGCATTTTACAGCACGCCGCGGGATATAAGATTGACTAGGATATTGCTTTACTGAAAATATATTATCGTTAGGATAGGGTTTAAAAGGTAATTTAAAAAGCCATACTGTGCCATGTTAGTTAATAATGGCTTTTTGTGGGAAACATGAAGTACAAGTGTCTCTGACAATTGTATTCGTACACAAAAGCAGAAAATATTTGATTTACTTAAATTAGTAATACTCACTTTGAAACCATCTTAGCTTTGTACCTTATTGTACTTTATTTGCGCTCTGTATATACTGAAGTAGATATACAGTGCTTTCATTTTAAGACCCACCCTAAATATCACTTAATTTAAAGTAAATTTAGTTACCAAAAACACGTCTATTTCGGTATCGTAAGAGATTAAACCATATACATAAAGAAAAATACCTTTCCTCTACCTATCTCTACTTTAAAATTAGAAATGGCACTCTCTTTTTCGTAAAAAGCCGAAAAATTCTGATCTAACCACGTTTAGAATGTCATTCGGTTAATTATAGGCTCACAGCCTATTTTCGACCCCTTCATGGACGATATGAAATAATTTCTTAGCATTAATTCGCCTACGTTCCTGGGTAATCCTGTTTCTAAGCTCTTCAGTATTTTCGACCTTTATACTACCATTTTTAGGAAATCCCAGAGGAAGAAATCACGGTGATCTCCTACCAATCCAGTACAATATTATAACGAAATATTTTCAAAAATAATTTATTTCCAGATTTATCAACGGGGATGGAGTAGTCTACAGATCAAGGTTTTTACGCTCGTTAAAATGATGTATCACGTGGCAGGGGTGCTATTTAAAATTTAAAAGTATTTTTTTTAATTTTATTTACTTCAAATCAAGTGTTATTAACGGTGGTAGCCTTGCAATGACAGCACTGTATATTTAAATGTCCTAATATGTCAAATTCTCAAAAGGTTTCATTTTAGTGGAGTAAATGTATATCCACTCCATGCCAATACTCTGAACATGCTCCAAGAATTGTAGTTATATACTTTTGATTATAAAATATCAAGCTAATGAGTGTGTATTTTTTAATTTATACAGAATATCTTAAAGCAAGTTTACAATCATAATAAATTAAGAATTATGTAGTTTCAGAATGACGTTATCGTCATTTTAAAAGTTATAACCCGTTAAAACCCAATTATTCTCAAAACAATATGGACTTAAATTAAAACTTTGGATTTTACACAGAAAATAATTTTGTGTGAAATTACAGTAAAAATCATTGGACATGGGCTGCCAGAACAAAATGTGTATTTTACAAATTTAGAATGTAAAAATTGTACAAATTCCTTTGAAAAAATAGTTAAATTTTTACAAAAAATTGTAACTTTAAGTTGTAATATATGTAGCTTTCTTACATTGTAAAAAGATGTTTTGTGGATATTTCTGTACAAAAATGGCTGTAAAAATTTTTGAGATCAAGGTAATAATGAATGTGTCTTTTTAGAGGACACATTCCTGTTTTTTTAGTGTAGTACGCGGTAAAAATATATTACTAAATTAATAATAACCATGTCCACCAATTAATTACTGTGTAAACATTAAATTACATATTAAATATATTGTCTACTAGCTTTCGCCCGCGACTTCGTCCGCGGTATAACAATTTTACTTGATTATAAACTTTGAACCCCCATTTCCCCCCTTATGGGTTGATTTATTAAAACTGTAAAACACGTGTTTAAACATTTATTTTTTAGCGTACTTCTATAAAGTTTTGAGTTAATAAGTCCAATATTTTTTTTCCGTACAAAGTTTGAACCCCTGTCTCAATATCTTAGGGGTTGAATTGTAAAACACCCTTTTTTAGTAGATGCCTACGTTATATAAGAAACCTTTGTGCAAAATTTCAAGTTTCTAGGCCCAGACGTGTGGGCTGTGCGTTGATATGTCAGTCAATCAGTCAGTCAGTCAATCAGTTTCTTTTTTTATATTAGCGATCCATTCTGGCTTCATAAAATGGAGCAATTTTCAATTTATCGTGTTCTAAGGTCTTGTGTGTCATATTATGTTAATCCCAATAATCTCGTCCGTAAAAAACTTTGTAAGATAAACGTTGTTTTATGCCAACTGTACAACAGTTGAACTTTTTTTTACTCACAATATGTTGTAATGAGAAACTACATAAAGAGAGCACATAAGGGTTTACAATCTCCATAGTCAATTCAATGAAGCCTATAAATCGTTGAAACTTTGAAATTCTCAGAAACAGTATCAATTTTAATGAAACTTTTTAAAAAATATTTCTTATACTATTATTTGAAATCAGAAATATTCCAGCGGGCAGAATAAAATTTTTCGAATTTCAGTTGTGAAAATTGTGAATTTTTATTTATTCTTTGAATAATTCATAAATTTTATATATAATCATATAAGTCAATATTCATTTTCGACGAAAAGAATAATTGTAGTTTTTAGGGTCACTAATTACTAATACGTGTCGAAAAAAAGATTTTGAAAAAAAATTTCCAATTTTTTTGTAAAAATTTCCAATTTTTTTGGAAGTTCATTATATACGAATTACAGAAAATAAAAAATAATAATAACTTTTGCAAAAATATATAAAGGGTTTCTTGGGCTGAAAATTACAAATTTCTAATTAAAATTACAATTTTACTAAAAATTTGCAAAAAAATCTTCAAGAATTATAATATTTTTTATTTGAATGAACTATGATTAAGAGTAGTTATTACGGTTTTTGTGAAAATTTTAAGAAGAAAAATAGATTTTTGAGAAAAAAATATTATCACTTATAATCTCCCTAGAGCTTGAATTATTTCCGAAAATCTTTTCGAGGTGCGAATTTTTTGAAAATTTCCCGAGGCGTCAGCCGAGGGAAATTTTCTTATAAAAATTCGCAACAGAGAAAAAATTCAAGCTTGCGGGAGATTCGGTACGAAAATTTTATACCAAAAATTATTTAAAAAAAAAAATACAAATTTTGACAATTTGGCAAGCGTATATTTTGCTTTGAGGTTTGGTGTTTTAATATAAGGTGGCTATTTAATTACTTTTTTGACACTTTGACGTTTCAAAGGCGTGCCTAGTAAAATTTTGTTTGTAAAACTTAATCTACGCTTCGGTTGTTATTCTGACATCTGCACGTGACAGCTGTCAAGCCAGGGAAATGATCACTTATTAATTTTTCAACTAGGTCACGTGACCAAAAAAATTTCCGAAAAATTCGGGTTGTTGCCATAGCAACCTGTCAAAAACAAGGCATCTGATTGGCTTAAAAGAACTGGTATAAAATTTTCTGTGAAATTTTTCGAAGAATTTTCAATTATAAGATGAACAGAATTTGTGTTTCATAAAATTTTTTCTAAAGAAAATGAAATCTATAGGATATTCCAATTCGGAAGTTGAAAATTTGTAACAAATGGATCTGTAATATTCGACTATAATAATAAAATATTTTTAATCGTTGAAACTTAAAACTTCTTTAGTAATTTAATAAATTATTTACAAAAATTTTTCAAGAGTGTAAACAAATTTAATGATTCAATAATATTATCAATTTGGTTTGGTTTTTCATCTTGGATTTCTCCTTGTATTGTTTACTGTTGGGTGATAAGTGCAGTCGTTTCCACTGCAAACAACACATGCAGATACACAGTGGTGGCCACTTTTCTGCAGTCACATGCCGAACCACATTCAGTTTTGCAGGAGCAGAAAATATCAATATGTCTCGAATCCGCATAAAAAATTTAATAAAGATTGAATAATTGTTTGTAAATTGAGAAATATTTGGTACCCGATACGCGACGCGAGCATATAGGTACCGCGCTTAAAATTATTGATAAATATGATTTTTAATGAGTTTGGTGTTTTTAATTATTCAACCGACTTAGAATCATAATTAATACAATTATTTTTAACACATAATAATAAGAAATCACATATTATCTTTTCCATTTCTTTTTCACTTCTTGGCACTAAATAATGGTTTTCTACATCTGTCAAAAAGTTGACTTTCTGACATTCATTTTAATGTGTGAATTAGGCCATTTTATTGTGAAAACTGATTTCACACATTTCACACTTTAACAAAACCCAAACAATGAAAGCAACGACTACTAAGTTTAAAAAAACAAGTGTTTTTTTTAATTTTTAATATAATATAATAAACTGTTTACCTATACAAAAAATATATTAATAATTGAAAATTAATATTTTCTAATTAAATTTTTATTGTTTTTGTACTCAAATAAGTTTTATCATACTAAATCCAAAAAAAAATCACTTTTTATTAAATATCATTGAAAAAAATATGAATTATCCGTATAAATTAATAATTTCTTAAACAATATAAATACTTGAGTTCTCCAGTCGGAATGTTTCTGATTTTAAATAATATATTATAAGAACAAGTTTAAAAGTTTTATTGTTTGGGTGTTACGCCACTCTACTTTTAAGAAAAATTAAAAAAAAAATTAATTAAAACCTCATGCTGACAGAAAGGCACGAAACCATTATCAGAGAAATATTTTCGAAAAAATCCGAAGAATTCTATCAGAAAACTCTTGTATCCTTTTTAAATTATTTTTTATAATTACTTAGTTAATTTTTAATTTAATTAGTTTGAATTTATTAGATTCTTTGATAACGAGACTAGATATTAGGTCTCGAAACGTCAGAAAAATTATTTTATTTAGATTAGGTTTTAGACCGAATATAATACACTAGAGATAGATTAGGGTCAGGCATACTTTTTATTATTAAAAGGCACTGACAGTGTACAGAACATTTCTTTTTTCAGGATTTGTTTTTTTGTTTAAACGCAGTGACTTTTATTATTTTTAAAAATATTAATTTTCCTTAACAGTAGAGTGGCGTAACACCCAAACAATAAATCGTTTAAATATGAATCCGCCACAATCATACAGAGATTATTTATAAGAACAAGTTTAAAAAAAATCGTAGAAATCTGAGCTATTTTTGAGAATTCCGAAGCCAAAATCTTCATTGACTCGATTACTAGCAAATCTTTAAAATTACAAAATATGGCGTTTTCTTAACTTCGCCATTAATACTTAAGCACATGGCAAATAATATAGTGGAATATTTTTCTTTCGTAGTGAAAATAAGATGTTACTATTATTAAAACAGTGAAGCAAAGTTCCAGTTCTTTTGACATGATATGAAATATTGAGAACTAAATAAATACTTTTCTTGGCCAAACTCAATTTAATTATATATTTGGACTAAAGCAAAGTTTTGGAAAACAAAATACCGAGAAAAACTAAATAAAACTTTTTGGTTTCCGATTATGTCACAAGATGTTTCTGTCTTATTCGGTCCCGACAAAACTTCGCTACATCTTTTTGATGTTGATCGGACGTAAAATCCATCGTCACGAGACGTGTTTGGGAATACCGTAAACTTTTTTCCAGAATGTTTGCTTATCCAATAAAAATCACTCAAACTTCGCAGAAAATGGGGCACTACGGCTATCGTTTCGGACTTTTATATTGATTTTTTATTTACTTTATTTGACGGAAATATTAAATACGGTTTATAGAGAGAGGCTTACTAAAAGCAGGGTCTATATTGGTTTACAGCAGTCCACTTGAATTAGAATTACGAGTAAAAAGCTACAATCTCAGGAATCGGTTGAATGAAATAAAAAGGCTTATATTTAAAAAGAATATGAAATTGCACTTATTTTTTTAACTTAACTGACGGTTTAGTGATTTTATTATTATGTAAATATTTGTTTTATTAAAAAAATTATTTAACTTTAGATTGGCATTATGTGAATTAAATACGAACAGAGGCTTTTGTTAACGGCCAGAGTATTGACGTAATAACATAATTCAAAAAAAACCTTGCCTTTCAGCCTGTAACGCTTCTAACCGTGAAAATATTCGTATGCAGTTTGGTCAGCAAACGTGGAACCCATCTTGTTAAGCAAATTTTGATCTCCTTAGCCAATTATTCATTTGAGGAATTTTGAGAGTATTCCATTACTGTAGGATACTAGTATGCGTGTTCCCGCTAATGTAGGTACATATAATAAATAATATTGTGGGCATATGATGTGATGGACTTTTGGTAAACATTTTGTATGATTATGGCATTGTCTGGCTTGGGTCTAAGACTGTTGGGAATTACTGTTGTTTATATGTTGGGTTTTGCTTCCTGAATTCTGATGCTCGGTAACCAAGTATTTTATTTGTAGTTGTTTATTTTGTAATTGGACCATGTACAACAACTTAAAGTTTTTTTTTGTACAACTAAACTTTGATCAATAAATTGAAGTAAAATTGAATTATCCTTCGCCCAGATGTCTTGGGGGCAGAAAAACAATGTGTTCAAATAAAAAAAAATAATGCATATTTAAGAAAAGCCCAAAATTTTCTTTTAAAACCTGTGAAACAAATTGAGGTTTTTAAACATATTTATAATTACCAGTTTCTTTAAACGTTTAGGAAAAAACAATTAATTTTATGTATTAAAATGAAAAATTAAAAGTTGATATTGTTTTTATAATTATTTTGTAAAATTTCGTTCTTTTTGCAAATTGTTATGTAATACAATGACAATGGTAATTCACACAATATGCAATTTTACAAAATAATTGTAAAAATAACACGAATTTTTACCTAGTAAAACATACCCAATTAGTTTTGTCAACCCAATTATACTTACTGTAATTTCACTGAAATTAGTGTAGGTCACCCACGTGGCAATACTATGCTATTAACATGGATTTATTATAATAGGATTCGATATCTGTATACTGTGAGCGTATCGAACGTGAAGCCTTATATTTTGTTGTTTGTTTTTGTTTTTGTTTTTCTCTTGGGGGAGCAGTTTACGAACTACGAACATAGACAAGACTACGAATTACTACGTAATTGAATCAAGAATGGTAGTAGAAAGAGATAAAATAGCATTGGAGTGTTGGAGCTCAGGTTGAAAAATCACACCGGTGTGTCACCCGGCGATGATATCGAACGCAGCCCAGAAGTGTTGCTGTCTGGCTGGTTGTTTAGGAACACGGCTGAACCTCGGTCTGAACACTCGGTTAGACGTACGTCTTTGTCTAATGAACTAGAAAAGAAAAAGTGCGACGTATAGATTTATATAGATTAATAAATGACTCGGAGCGACTTTAAATAAACACCTTTAGAAATAACATAACCTATAAATAATAAAACGTTTTTAACTTAAATTTATTATTATTTAGCAGAAAAATAAAATATTTTAGGGCTTTTATTCCGTTTAGTACATCTTGTGATGCTTCTAACGTATTTTTTGTACAAAAATACAAAGTAAAATAAGATGTGGCCAATGTTTACAAATTGTGTTTACAGTGTCGTTTAGAATGGTTTGTTTTGGCTTCAAAGAATGTGAACTCATCCCGTATCCAGTCCTAATAAATCCATGGCTATTAAGTATTATTATTTTTAATTTTAAGGTTATACATTAAGTATATGGGGTAACGCGTGCCAACTGATTGACGTATCAGGTAGAAAACTGATTTAAACAAGACATGATGGAAAAACAGAAAGATCCAGTAACCCTCTCAGAAGTGCGCATTACCATGACTGAAATAAACACATTTTTAGCGATCGGCTGTTTCTTTTAAGCCATATTGTAATAACTTTAAAATACATAATACATGCTTGTCTTGTACGATTCTTTACGTGTCTTTTGGAAACGAAAAGAAAAACACAAAAACTAATCCAAAACTGGCAAAGCTTATTAATTGCTGCCTCAAAAACCCATAGAGAGGCACTAAGCATGCCATCCTTTAGTTTTGCAGTAATATCAAATTTATATTAGAATACTTAATTACTTCTATATATCCAAAATCAGAAGTCATGTTAAAAAAACTAATTCAAGACAGTTTTGTACCAAAAAAAACTTTTTGCTAACATTTCTTAAATTAATATTAATAAATCTTTAATAAACGTCATATTCCGAAATCTTTATAGGAACATTTCAAATATGGTTGATGCACTCTTGAAGATCAAATTATTTCAAACTTTTTATAATTTATTCGGTAATGCAGTATTAAGTAAACGCAATAGGAATTATAAATGCTATTCTTCAGTGTTTGTGATAAGTTATACTTTATTTTCTTATAATAGATACTTTTATTCTTATTAACTTTACCAAAAAAATTATAAGGCAAATAACATATTGCTAGTTAAAGGATTTAATTAATTTCTACCGAAAATTAGTGCTTACTAACTGGATGAATGAACAGCAAAGGGATAAACAATTAGCTGTTGCTGTAGAGAGAACACGGATTTTTTTTATTCATTGAGTACTTCATACCATTTTCTGAACCTGCTGCAATTTCAGATGGTAATTTTTAAATTTAGTCTCGGTTATCCGGGTTACATAATTAGAAATTCTTTATAAAGAACAATGTTAATTGTGGCACGGAAACATGATGCACAAAGAAAAGAAAACGGTTGTAAAATAGAATTTACATTCTTTACATTACAATTGAAGAGCCGCCGGGAAATACGACGAAGCTCACAAATTTGTAAATTTTTAGCGGAACATCTTTAAGTGTTTAAACTTGAAAAACAATAATATCAAAATACAGGGTGTTATGAATGCATATAGTTGAATGAGTGACTCCTGGGGTAGTATACAGACATACCCAATACTTTTTTCTCCCACTTTCGCACACTTTTTTTTATTTTAAAAAATACTCTAAACCACCCCCGTATCCGACGCTTCTAAAGAGACTGCCGTCATATATAAGCTCTAATATTATAAAGAAAAAACAAATGATTCAGCCGGGATGTTGCCAAACTTAAATATTATCTTGACATCTCATTTTTTTATTATATTTAAATAATCCAAAGTATTTTTAATTCCACAAACGCATTTTGCCGACAATATGTAGAGGTACCTATTTTAATTTAATAGCAACTTTTTATGGTTTTTATTAATTTTAAGTATTGCTTTATAACATTTATATTAGTGCAAGAATCGCAAATTAAAAAAAAATCTAATTTTAATTAAGTAGGGGAGACCGGTGACAATTGTGACAAAAACACATGTGATTTTTTACAACCTTACCGGTCAGTTCTAATTTACTGATTTTTGTTTTGAGGATGTCCCCGAGCTTTGTAGGTAACCTAATAAATTTATAATGTAGAAACAATATCTAGTTTCTTGTTTAGAACGTATAATTCAAGTCAATGACAAATATTTCAATTGACACCCGACTGGTGGTAATTGTAACGGACACAGGTGTCAGTAGTAACAGTACGTACAAACATATATTTTATTTTTAATATTATATTAGAATACAAATTTATTTATTTATTTATTTATTTATTTATTTAGTTACAATATCCAACAGGTTTACCAATTATAGGATAAGGAAAGAGAAGACATAAAATTAACATAACTTAAAAAAAAAACATAATCATAACAACGGTAATATATACTTATAATATGAAGAAAAGTTAGACAAATATCCTTTTAATTTGAGCAACGTTACAACAAAATATATCTACACTGTTTTCTATAGCATTATAATTCTTAAACATTTGATAAAACGGTGACGAAATAAGGATATTGGTCCGCGGCGCTGGCATTAGAAAAAGATTAGCTCTCCTAGCCTCCAATCTAGGCACCCTGATTTTTACATAATCTGTGAGGCCTATACATTTAATTTTATTATTTAGTATCCTAGACAAGAACACGACAGAATAAAGTGATCGCCTAATAGCTAATTCAGACAAATTAAATCTACTGAGCAGCACATCGTGCGGGTATCCGATCGCCGGCCAGAAGCCATCCAATATAAAAACAGATGCTTTCATAAATTTACGCTTAATTTTTTCCAAGCTAGAAATGTGGACCTGGTAGATCGGACTCCACGCAACAAATGCGTACTCAAGTCTTGATCTCACAAAGGCCATATACAGAGCACGAAGAGTAGAGGCCTGTCGAAAATCCCTAGAGTTCCGCACGATAAAACCCAACCCCTTAGACGCACTGTTAACCACGGATTCAATATGATCTATAAACGACAATTTAGGGTCAAAAACTACACCAAGATCTTTTATAGTTTTAGGTCTCGAAAGTACAACGTCATCCACATCATAATTATAAATTATTGGATTTAGTTTACGAGTAAAAGACACAACATTACATTTTGAAGGATTAAGTGGAAGTTTATTTTTTCGACACCAATCAAAAACCACATTCAAGCTATTCTGAAGCCTAATAGTGTCCTCTGGAGAGAATATTTCGCACAAAAGTTTAAGATCATCAGCATAAAGCAAGCAGTCGACCTCCAATCCCGAAACAATGTCATTAATAAAAAGATTAAAGAATAGTGGCCCAAGTACGGATCCTTGGGGCACTCCAGAAGACTGCTGAAATCTGACAGACCTGTAACCACGGGACTGCACATATTGATACCTGTTGTAAAGATATGACCTTACTAATTCTATTAACGGCCCTGAAATAATAATATTAAAAAATAAACAAAGAGTTACACAAATAAAAAAGTAGTTTTTTCTATTGTTAAAGTCGACAAAAATATAGCAAAAGAAAAACGACAAATTCGTAACAATCTGTATTAGTAACTCCTATTAAAATATAAATAACAACATTTGAAAATATACAACTGCAAAGTAAAATATTCTGTTAAAATGAAAAAAGTTAGGTAAGAAACGTGGGTATGTTAACATTACTAAAATACCATAATTTTCACCTGTAAGTATATCGTGCATGCCGAAGAAGACTGTTTTAACTCAAAATTTTTGACTTTTGAGATTTTTATAACGGTTGGCTTAGACTTTTATGGGAAACATTTGCAGACTATTAATTTTTACTAAACTTAATATACGAGTATTTTTTCTTCCGTATGCACGGTATGAGGTCTCCAAAAATGTTTGGTTTCATATTGTAAAGCGTTCTATAAAGAAATACGTTATGATCATACACACTTTTTACATTGGTTTCACTTCTAACATGTCCCCGCTATTCATGTTACAATTGACACCAAAGGACACATAGGATTTGCTAACATTATTAAACATGTAATCTAATTCCTAAAGCATTTTTATTATAAGATTATATAGTCAGTATAATCCGTATTTCAGTATATATTGAAAATATGGTTAAGAAATTATTTACAAAAGAAAATAAATATAAATACTTACTTTTCGTGTTGAAAGTCACGTTTGAGATCGTAACAACCATACTCATCGGGATTCTTAAAGCAACTAATACCCTAAAGAAAGATCTGCCAACATGTGTACATGCTGAACATGTGTAACTCGGTTTGCGATATCCCGGCAGAGGGCGGACGTATACTGAATATTACAATTGACACCTGTTACAATTGTCACCGGTCTCCCCTACATTAACTTATAATATTACCACTTTTCTTGTCACAACCCAGTGCATTAACTGGCAACAAATAAAGGGATTTAAACTGTTTTAACGTTCGTATAATGAAGAACAGGACGAGAAATTAATGTTCAAATTTACGGCTAATCCCTAAATAGAACAAAATGATGTATAGATACTCAACAAATACAAATCTCCATTGTTTCCTGTAGCAACAGATTTAGTTCATCATTTATCCATTGCCGCTCGCTCTTTAGTGTCGGTTGTGATTTTCAGTATTAATTAAAATCCTCCTGAAACGCCAGTGTGCTGCTTCCTTCATGATTTCTTTAGTCAAGCTAATTTGTGTTTAAGCGTTTTAATTGTACTCGTAAAATGTACTTGAAAGGGAATGGTAAAATAGATCTACGATAGTTTAATACCAGATACTAAGAGCTTCTCTTGGGGGTTGATGGTTGTAGAGGTGAATGAAACATAATCAGAGTTTTCTTTTGGAATTTATTTAAAATCAACAGTTACATCGCGTATGCACAGAGCACTAAAAATGTGTAAAAACAAAAGTTGTTTATTATATCGTGAGAAATATTTTTGGTCGAAAATTTTTTTCTCTAGAACTAATGGTTCAGTAGTTATGAGGGAATAAACAATTAAACAGTTTATAACAATTGATCGCGCTTTAATCCTGATAATTTTGGTTCAATCTACACATAATTCTCAATGTTCGTGATTTTTATCAGATTTTTATGAGCGATCCTTTTCGTGATCCCAAAAATGTGTAAAAAATAAAATAATAAAAAATAAAAGTATAATATATATATTGTTGAATGTAGCACCTTACACGAGGCCATTAATTTTTTTCCATTTCCCAATTTACCCACTGAAATTAACCCCCAGAATCAAAATTCAACTTTTTATACTTCACGTTTATAATCGGGCCATTACACTCTATCTCTGTGCTAAATTTCAAATTTTTGCGTCGAATAGTTTCAGAGAAAATCGCCTGTGACAGACGGACGCACGGTGATCAATTTCCTTTCTTTAGGAGGACAAATTTATTATTCGCTTCATTACGCATTAGCATTACGTGAATTATTAGCCTATTGTACTAAAAAATTTAGCAAAATGTGATTATTTATCCAATTGTAGACTCAAAATCTCCAAAAAAGTTAAACTTCTTGTGAGGTAATATTTATATTGTTATTACTATAAAAAATCTTAAAAAAATATTAAAAAAAAGAAGTAAAAGGGCGCAAAGATGTAACACTGGTTTTAAAGCTAATAATTTGCGCTACAACGTGAAGTACAATTGGCAGAGAAACTTTGTGAAACTTCTTGTAAAACTTAAGCGCTAGTCCGTTTCTGTACAAACGACAAAAATTTAGGTATTACGTAACTTTGGGGCGTTCTCTAGATGCCAGAAATGGGTGATAAGTTTATTTGATTAGTAGGATGAACCCAAAATCGTCTTTTTTTCTTAATATAATTTTTTCGGTACCGGCGGCGGTTTGCTCACTACAACAGAGTCACATCATCTTCATCGGAAGACATTTTGCAAAACATTGAATGCAGAAAGGTATAATATCAAATCGAATGTATACGTAATAAGTTTCACTAGTATGCCTTAAACAAGAAAAATTATTTCATGTATATTTTCATGTATTATTTATTTCACTTATAAGTTTTACGAAATTAATTTCTCTAGTGTGTCACTCGCCGTATATCATTAAAGTCAAAACTTAAACTGCTACGGTCGCATTTTAATTTTTGTTAAGAAAACTGTCAAAGGAAAAAACTCAATTGAGCGAAATTTAAAAGCCTATAATAACATAATTCATATTGGCGGATTTTCTAACTTATTAATGATTAAAATAAATTTCTCACCTTGGTCTTTATAATCCTGGAGTTAGGATAATTATGGTCTCTTCGCACGCCTTAAATTAATAGCTTTGGATTTCTCGGAGCAAAGTACGGGATATAAAGGAAAAGAAGGTAAGTGGATAGTTAATTTGGGTAATTTGTTTCATAAAGTAATTGTGTGATAAATCTATAAAATGCTGATAAAAAAAGTAAAGAAGACTTACGATAATCCATTCAAAATCAAAACATTACTGGATATCTAATTATTTATTTATGTATTTTATATTGTATTTTTATAGATAGGTTATTTACTTTAGAAGTTTAGATATTTCTTATGACATTGGTGTTTCTAAGAAATTATTAGTTAAGGTTTGTCAGGCACTGTGTGGTGCCAGTCCAATATTTTTAATTGACTTTTCAGTGTAACTATTTCGTTGTAATATTTAGTAATTTAAAAGTTCTGAACTACAAAATGGTTTGAATGGCCTAATATATGAATTTGCAATAAAATTTGAAAGAGCCTGGGTGTAAATGCAGTGAGTAACATTAATTTTGAAAAAATATTTTGCACAACCTAACAAATAATACATCAAATAATAGGGCTCTTTAGGCAGAATAAAAGAGTATTTTTTATTAATTTTTTTTAGGTCCAATATAACTCCTGTACGGTATTTATTATGCAAAGAAACATCTAAAAATTACTTTTCACCGTTGATTGAAATCATAAGGTACTAAGCAAGGATACACATTCTTATTTTTATACACACACCGGCATATTTAAAAGAACGGAGATAAATTGAAACTTTTTCTCCGTAACAAATTTGAACGGAATCTCTTAAACTGAAAACTAACTAATAGCTAGTTAATTGCAGTTGATTTTGCAAAGCTTCATGTCATTTTGGAGCCTGTTTAAAAACATAAGACAAAAAACGTTTTTGCAAGAAGTGAGTTGAAAATTTTGACTTGTTTTAAACATTTAGTGATACAGCAAAAGTACAAGGATTATTTTTCTTAATAACGTGTGTTTTCCCCACGAGGCTTTATGACTGCAGTTATACGTCTTCTCATACTTCTGATGACGTTGTCGATCATATCTTGAGGCAAATTCTCCCATATTTCAAATAGAGCAGCAGTCACTTCTTCTGTATTTTAGACAGCAGGAATTATTGACCGTAGTCGTCTGCCTAGCGTGTCCCAGGCATTCGATCTGATTCACATACGGTGTCAGTTACACAACGAGAAACGTGTGAGCGAGCATTGTCGTGCATTAAGAGGAAATTTACACCAACACAAAAAAGAAACAAAAGAAATACCTTTATTCTAATAAAATTTATCCCCGTTCCCTTAGATTTGCCACCTAAAAATTAAAAAATAATAACACCTAAACTTTCTTATTTATTACTTTCTTATTAAACAACTTCTCTTTTCTATCTCACCTTAATTTTCCGATTTAAATGTTATATTGAACTTCTACCATTCTAAAGAGTCGTTAGAGAGAAAAGTAAGTAGAACAGTACCGTAGTAATCAGATGCGTAGTAAACGCTTAGAGATGTAGGGCAATATTATAAAAAGCGGATTCAATTTACATAAGAAAAAAGGAATCGAAAAATGGAACGATGGAAATTTGGTTCCCATTATTTAATTTAGAAACAAAGTAATCGAAAGTTGAAGAAAAATTGAACGATGTAAATTTGGTTAACATTATTTAATTTAAAGACAAAGGGATCGGAAGCTGAAGGAAAACTCAACGCCGTTGGGGATCAGATTGCCGTACCTCATAGAGCAACTCCCTCAGTAGCAATCTCATGTACTAAATACAATTTCCATGGCAGAACGATGCAAAATTTACAATACCGTCACCAATAGAAACTATACTTCAATGTAATAGTTCCCAGAGGCAGTGGCGCAACTAGACAGCGCCTTTTGGGGGGGCTTAAGCCCTAACCCTTAAGAGAAAGTTAATTTGATTTTTTTGTTTTTATGGAACAACAATCGGTCTAGGGGGGCTAATATCGAGATTGGGGGGTAAGCCCCCCTAGACCCCCTAGTTGCGCCTCTGCCCAGAGGTAAAGCTGTTACTGTTATGTAGGCAGCACACAAAACTACAAACATGAGCGAGAGCAACACACTGGGCATCGGGACCGAATATCTCTTTCGATCTCCGACATATTGTGGTTTAGTGTGTGTTGGTATATAACAATAGCACTGTTCTTGTATTGTGGTAGTTCCTATACTCAACACTTCTATATTTTCTACCATTTCTGTCATAAAAATTGTATTGCATATGTGAGATTGCTATTGAGGCAGTTGCTTTATGGATTACGGCAGTGTAATAGTGCTCAACAACGGTGAAAACTAACTATTTACAGGGGCCAGGGCTATCCGTTACTTCTTAGGTGTCAGAACAAAACACATTGTCTTTTCTTCGTCTGCAAAGCCGCTAACACTTTCCTTTAGAATAATCTCTTTGCGTTAACGATGATTGGTAATAGAGATTAAGATCACAAGTCATGTCCAATAGAAAATTTTTCCATCGCCTTCAATTTACGCGAATACGGTAAGATTTATTGAACAACCTTGATATTTAGAATTCTCAAAGGCATAAAAGTTTCTTTATTTAATGTCATACTTAGGCGCTGATCCGTCAATTTCTACAAATACGTAATGGAGACAAAGGATTTCTCGTTTCCCAGTCACGTAAAACGACACAAATTTCTGCTTTCGAAATGCACAATGTTCGTTTTGCAAAGACTTAGAGAGACAAACTTGTAATAATACTTCTAATATTGAATAACTTAATACAACTAGAATGCTTGTTTTATTTACGATAATAAACAAAATTGCTAACAATACACTAAATAGATATTAAATATTGGTTCAGGTTTACTAAAACACTTTGTCGCTCAGCTAATTGTGTGGCAGCGATTGGAAATCACGCTGGTCCATTTAATTTTACCAAATTAGTAGCACCACATAGCGGTTTTCCTGTAAAATGAATAAATAAAGCTGATAGGGTATTAGTTATTAGTTAGGTATATGTTAAATTGTGGCTTATTTAATAAAATAAGATATTCGTTATTCATCATCACATCAGGAGTAAACAATTTTAATTGGCAGTGCCTCAGAGATTAAAGATAAACATTTTGTTTTTCCCCCAAAATGCTGCATTTATAAAGTGAAATAAAAATGGCATGACAAGTTTTTCAGGATTTTGAAATATGAGTTATAACATTAAATTTTATTTTAAAAGTTTTACGTAGGTATTACGTAGGTACTTTTAATCGACAGAAAAAGAAGAGATGAAAATAAAAACTGTAGTCCATACGGCCCGAGATACAGCGGTCGAAAATTAGGCATGATTAGTTTCCACCCACCAAAACGGTGCACGAGTGTTTTTGAATACTTTATTGTAACAAAGATCTTTCAAAAATATTTTCGTTGAGAAATAATTTAGCCAAATTTGAGTGACACTACTGGACACCCTTGTCTTAAAGCAACTTAGCCTACTTTTGAGTCCCTATATATCAGTGCTGAAAACAATTACATGGCTCAAATTTGTTTTCTGGGGAAAGGTTTGCAACCAGTCTTAATTTCATGTTCCAATCCCTTACTTTCCAAGTAAATCTGAAGATTATAGCTGTTCTGAAACTTCTCGTAGCTTTAGAATACTAAAACTTGGCACACAGATAGAGTTTAGAACACAAACAAAAGGATTTTTTTTTATCTGAGACAGCCCACGTAGACTTCAAGCCTAAGTACTATCGTACCGTGGGCATCTGAAGAGAGAGGAAATGTAATCTAATGACCCGGGATTTAAAGGATTGGAGGTTGGGAGGGGAAGAGAAAATATTTGCAGGATATTTGTTCCATGATCTGGAGACCGTAGGTATGAATGAGCGAAATAAATCGGATTTTCTAGGCTTTTGTAGCTGGACAGTAAAGGGATGCATACGTAAGGCACCTCTTGTTCTGTTAGGAGGGGAACATTATAGCGGCTAATTCTTCAGGGCAAAATCTTTGGAAGTACCGACACAAGGGATAAATCCCCAATGAGCGAGAGGAGGGAGTTTTCTTGTTGGGTTGGGTCGTTGATGAGTCGAATGACTCTCTTTTGGATAGAATCAAGGATGTTAAGTGTCGAAGGTGATGTCGCTCCCCAGATATGAGAACAGTACTCTGGGTTAGGTCTTATTTAGGAAACATAGAGAGTGTGGAATGGGAGAAGTATTTTCTGACTCGAAAGAGAAAACCAATCTATATAGCTACTAAATTAATATGTTTGTGCCAGCTGAGATCATGTTCGAGAGCGATGTCAATAAGATCAAACGTTGTTTCATTGTTCTGTAAGGCTTGACCATTTATGTGAAAGGGGTAAATCCAAAGTAAGTTTTTCGATGCTCACTTTTCCCGAAAATAAATTTTTGTGGAAGAGTCTGCTGATTTTTGTGTAGAATATAAAACTTCAGTGTTTAAATAGTTGTTATAAAGACAAGTATTATTAACACAAGTGAACCCGTGGTCATTATTCTAAAAAAAAGAAGTTATTTGCACTCGAAGAAATTCGCCCTTAGTAGTATAAATCCGTTTCGGTATTGTAATGGTATAAAACCACTTACCTACCGTGAATGCCAACAAAAAGCGAAAAAATGCTTTCCAAAACCATTTAAACTCGTCGACGAAAACCCCTTTTCAGAAGCGGCAAGCAAATACAGCAGGAAATAAGCATAAAAGAAACGATAATGGAGACATGAAATAGCTCTATTATATGTGTTTAAACATTATATATGTATAATTGAATACGTTCAAAACTACTTTTTAAAATTAAATAGCTATAGAATGATGCTTTTAAGGTGGAATATTTGCTACTTAAAGAGTGGTAACGAGTATTTGAATACGTGGGTATCAAGATGTTGTTTCTTTTCAATATAGTAAGAAACTTTGTTTAAACCTAATAGATAATAAATTTTCCACCTTTGAAATGGATGGTTCTTGCTTGATCTAATTTCATGAGTCAATTGACAATAAAGTTATTATTCGATATCCAAAAAAATTCTGTCTAAAAACCCTGTTACTGGGATTCACAAAGGATTAAATTTAAGTGCAGGTTTGAGTTAAGATCTTCTAGTTTTGATTAGTTAGGTTTTGACAAGTTTTTGCCCTGTCACGTATTAATAAATTGCAAACCCGAGTAAAAATAGCTTAAGTCTCATTTTTTACAGGAGCCGCAGAAGAATGTGACACTGTCAACTTCACACGTCGCTAGAATCTTTAGCAAAAGACAAAAACTTACATTTTACTTTTTATCTTACTACTAGGTAATCCAGTGTAATAAAAATAAGAACATTCCAGAACTTTCATATAAGAAAAAAGAAATTTTAAAAATCAAATAGAAAATGTCAGTAAGGTTATTTTAAGGTCAGACCAAAAAGCGAATTATCTGTTTTTAAGTTTTTTTATAAATTAAAAGTAAAACATAATATAAAATAGTTCAAATCGTCGTTTCTGCGCAGTTTTTATTTTTATTGCTTCTTCTTATGACTAGGGACGAAAATTTGTTTTTTTCCATTAGCAAAGAAAGTTAAGTAAACAACTGGACCCATAGTCGTCCCACGTAGTGAGAAAATTAGTTGTTAGTGTTAGTGTTACATTGTAGAAAAAAGTATTTTGCGGCTATTTGCGTACGAGTACATAGCAGGCGCGCCCCGTGAGTTTTTTTACAGGTTTGTGGGCAACTAGTGATATTAACGCAACAAGCAAAATGCACTTTTTTAATTAAGAAAGTTTTTTTAATAATGTGCCTAATTTTGCCAAGAAAGTATTTACCTACAAATAAACACCGCAAAAATCATAAAATAGGTACTGTAGTATATTGAACGCTACTCTAGATGTTTATGACTTTTTTCTATGTGTTTTACTCTTTTAGTACTCTAGATTGTTAATTTCTTAAAATAAACTTAAGGAAATTGATTCTAAATTGTTTAATCAAGAAAAAGCCATTCAGCGTCTCTGGACGTATTACGCGCATGTAGAAAAGAAAAAAGTCTATTCTGTGTATGGTGACCTCGATTTTACATCGAATGTGAGAGTCAAGTCGGATAGGAGGGTCATCTAACAGAAACAAATACGGGCACAAAAATTTCTTGTTTTAGTCTGTATACAGTACTTCCAGAATACCACATAGTAATTTATTTCCTAAAAATGTAATCAAAAAGTGAACGTCAAATTGTAGTTGTACTGTAAGCGGTCGTCAGATGTGTGCCAATTGTGAACATTGGGAATTGCTTGGGCTTGATTGCTCGTAGGACAAATGGGTTTCTATGCATGGTGTCCAAATGAGCACAGAAAGAAGCAGGAAGAACAATTATCCTTATAATCGCATGTCACCCAAGCCGCTCAAACCCCAATCATCTTAAGCCGAGGAGGAGATTTGTTAGAACAGCAGCAGCGACAGCAAAATTCCAACTCTTTTACAGAAGAAGAAGAAGAAGAAGAAGAAGAAGTGAACATAGATGGCTCATCAACACCGTCGTCGTTACCGTCAGAGTGGTCACCAGGTAGAACGTCGCTGCCGGATGTCGCATTCGACTCTTCTGATGAAGAAGATATAAGTGGCGATGATGAAGATGATTATGATGCAGAACAAGGTTTTCGAGTCATATCTTTAAGGAGCAGTGAACTTATACAATTTGGATATAATCCATAAATGTAATTTCATATATATTTAGTTTGTTTATGAAATAAAAAAAAATTGCACTAAATATGTTTATTTACCATACATTTGAATCGCTCTTGATATATATTAGTCCTGTGGTGGACAGTATTTCTTCCTTCATTAAATCTTACTTGCTTCATGATTATTGTATAAATGAATATTTAGTAGTTATGTTATTTATATATAGGCTGAACATAAAGAGAGTAAATTAGTTTTACTTTAAAATGTGTCGTGTTAACAACACAACTGATAAACTTTAGTTAGTGAGGTAAAAAAGATTTTCTTAAATCACCCGCGCGAATAAAAAAATTTAAAGATATGTGTCCTAATGTCCCATTGCCCCCCACAACCTGTTATTATAAGTGGGAAACTTTTTTATTAATCGGTTATTACCATACGAATTGCGACTTGGTTAAAAATGATATTGACAGTCTAAATGATGATGGTTTGAGTGTAAAAAAAGTGAAGAAGTGACTGTTAGACTGTATTGCCCCAGATAAAACCAGACCAGATGCGTAAGACTGTCAAATATCGTGTTGAATCTCAATGACCTTGAGGCGCGGCACTTAGCTGCCTGCAGCAACGCTTTGCGATAGTGCAGGCATCTGTACTATACGGCAGTTACGTTACATTTGAACAAGACAAGGCAGTGGCTGTGATGCTGTGATTTAAATTTATAACCTCGGTCCCCGTACTTGATGCCACACGGCCGCACAGTGGTCAATTCTTTACATTTAATCGTTCAAAACCTTAAAGTTGGTACGTGTTGATTCAAAACAATTAATCTATAATATAATAGCCAGTACACCAAAACCCGAAAAAATTGTAACAATTTCATTTTTGGCGCAAAACGTAAAGGGTGACAACGTCGTATACGCAGAGTTTACTCATAACTTTAAAACGCACATTAATTCCTGTTCAACTACTTTTGTCTGTATAGGTGGTTGTTGTCAATCAATAGGGTTGTTGAAAATTATTAATACATGGATCAAAATAGTAAGGTATGTTGCTTTAAATACAATATACTGTTTATATTTTTCTCTCTTGTATGTTGTTTTACCATAGGTAATAGAACCGAGACTTTATGTTCAATTTTTTTTCTAAGTGTGAAATTGCCTAAACAATTAATAAAAAGGTTCACATAGGTTCACTTTTTGTGTGCATTATTTGATGAATATAGGTGTTCACCTATATAGAAAATGATATTTTAATGTGTGCAGAGCTGAGCTTTTTATAAAATTCTTGTTTTTAAGATAATCTAATTTCTCGAAATGAGCTCTTCGATATACTTAAACAAACTGGCACAATAAATCCGTGTACATAACACAGTCGAGAAATATTATTTGATTATGTGTGGCCAAAAATACAAGGATCGAATAATTTTAATTGTGATACAGTCCAGACTACGATTAAACAATTTGCTTTTTAGAAGATGGAGACGCAACCGATTTAGGTTTAAAGAAAAGAATGTTGAATGGCTTACCGTACACAAGATTCTTGTACATGGAGCCGACGTAATAGAGTCAATGATACTACCTATAGGACAATTGTCCGAAGACGCCCTTGAAGCTCGGCATAAAGATTATCGGTACTTTTGAGAACATAATACAAGAAATACTTCACGAAGAGACGCAAATGAAGATCTTCTAAAATTCATGCTTATTTCCTCCACTCCTGTAATTTCTTGTTTACGAAATCTTCCAGTTGCAAGCAGAAAAAAGCTGAATAAGGTGGTTCTTTCTTTAATAACCCGATATTCTCATAAGACCATCTTCGCGACATGCTAGTAATGTCTCTGCAATTAGCAATCTGCAATTAGCAATTAGTTGCTATTTTTTGGATCTGTTTTGTTCATTTTTGATCTTAATAAAAATATGACTCATGCTATGTTTTTGGTGTTACATAATATGTTTTCTTATTTTCTCATTTATTTTGCTAATAACACCAAAATAACCACATATATTAGGTTTGGAACATCCAAATTATAATATCTGAATTTTGAACGCTTAAATGCCAATAATTGGCCACTGTGGGCCGGCCGATCGTCTCGTCAATCCTTGGCTCGCCGACGCTTGAAGTACAGGCGACATTGGAGCTTTCCCATCTGGTCTGGTTTTATCTGGGGTAGTGCATTAAATCTTAACAATGATCTAAAGTTTATTTCTGAAAATTTTGGATATGTTGCAGGTGTAATTGACTAGTTGGAGACACAAGACCTTCCCCTTTTCACTTCCTCTAATTTATTTCAGACAACAAATAGACAAGTTCAAAGCATGTCCTACCGAAATTGGTAAAAAATGAAAAGTGTATATACCAAAAATCTTAGAAAGAAATCCAGGATTTTCAGATGTAACAAATATTTTCGAAATATTGAAAACTAAAAATAGTGACTTGTATAATCATTTTCGTTTCGCTCCTGTTACAAGCTGTAATATCGAAAGGAGCTTTTCTAGACTATTCTTAATTATAAACGAATTCGTTTTACTAAAACTGACTTTGACAAAATGTGAGTTACATCATGTAATACCAATAAATTGTAATATAGTCTACATTGGATTTAATTTTACATTTATTACAAAAAATATTTTCACAGCGCCCCTGAACTCTCGTATCTGAAGTCAACAAGCGGGGGCTCATGGTCCCGAGCTCGTATCATTTTTCCGTTTTCTACTTATAACCCATCTGTTTAGATGTATCATGATTTATAATTAAATTAACTGGTTGGTATCCTGGTTGGTAACTTATTAGTGGCACTATAGATGCAACGAACAGATATCATAGGCAAACAGGCGACCGTAAAATTAATATGCTCATAAAGTTACTAAGTCCAATGTTTTTAAAATGATAGCGTGACGAACTACGAACCCTTTTTGTTTCTTAAATTTCTATTAGTCCGAAGACCTACCTGTAGTTAAAAAATGGTACTCCAACATGAATTTTCTCAAATCTCGGTGACCTTACGTTTTTAGGGCAAAATTAAATATTAAGAATTTTGCTAAGACTTAAGGTTTCTATCGAGAAGTTGCTATACAATTTTATAGTAGGAGGAGTAGATTCCGTTGGCACAGATCTGTCTGAAAAAAACAAACTACTAACTGATAGATTTTCATAAATTCTTAATGATGTTTAATTAGTAATTTGCCCAATTTGCTAATTTCCGCTTTGTTCGTCCCAAAAACATCCGGTTGCACAAAATAAGGCATTTGAACAAAAATAACAATTAAGTTAGGAAATCGGGTACTGACCTTTTCAATAGGTATTTTATACAGATTCCCAAGATGAAAAAGTCAAATACGGGTCTAAAACTTATTTCAAATATCCATTATCGTTTCTTTTATGTTTATTCTTATTTGCATGTTGGTTGCCAAATTGAGTTTATTTTTTGTGAAAAGGAGAAATGTTCTTCCAAGCAATATTTATTTACTTTTTTGTTACGACAAAATGATTTACTTGGTTTTGGTATTGGTACATTTTTTTTTGGAAATAACCAAAAGTGTTTTATAGCATCTTAAAGACGAACGACTTTTTTATTCAATAAATGAGAAATTGGAAAAGCACAACAATTCCCGTGTCGATTCTATTCTGAATTCTGAACTAAATATAAGTTCGAGATAAGCAAATTGGTTTTAACCAATCAAACGACAAGAAGTAGTCAAATCATTAATCCAAAGCAAATAAAATGTTCGTAACTCCTTCTATTGATGTAAGCCAACATGCTGCAACAAATGATAAAAAAGGATAAACAAGTACATGCCAAATAGTCATTAGATAGGTATTGCGCTTTGTAGTAACAAAAATATTCTCAGAATCTTGTGAATTGCAAACAAAATAAAGTAAAAACTTGCTTTTACATCAAGTTTTTGAATATCCATGTTTCTTTTTACAATGTAGAACTTTTTATGAAGATATAGGTACTTTTTTTGTAAAGTCGCTAATAAAAAATTAATTTTATTTTTGAGACCTCCTGTATGTTCCAAACCTAATTCGCTAAAAAACTAAAAAACACGCTTTTATGAGCGAGTAGCGCACTAAAAAGTTTAAAATAAATTATAGTTTAAAAATCAAAATAATGCGGTTTTATGAGTGGCGCACTAAAAAGTTTAAAATAAATATTTTCCTTTTATATAGTTATTAACAGAAAATCGGAGTGTGCAGTGCGCGCATCGTGCGGAAAGTAAAGCAGCTTACAAACTGCGTCTCCCTTTACTCCGCACACATGGATACCCCGGTTTTCTGTTAAAACTTGTACAGCTATAAAACATTTGGTTTTTAAATAGGTAATTAAATTTAAAAGCGTGGGGGCGCAGTGTTATAATGGTCTAGGCATAATAAACAGAATGTAATGTATGCCTAGACCGCTCTGTCTGTAAGTGCGCCCCACGCTTTTGAATTTAATTACCTATATAAAGACCAAATGTTTTATAGCTGTATAAGAAGTTAACAGAAAACCGGGGTATTCATGTGTGCGGAGTAAAGGGAGGCGCAGTTTGTAAGTTTCTTTACTTTCCTAATGATGCGGGCACTGCACACCCTGGTTTTCTGTTAACTATAAAGGGAAAATATTTATTTTTTTCTTTTTAGTGCTCTACTCATAAAAGCGTGTTGTTTAGTTTTTTAAACTATAATTTATTCATTCGTATTTTTTGTGACAAAATTTGAATAGAAATAATTAATAAATAAGAAAGTTAATAACTGATCAAATCCAATCATGACTTATGCGCGACCATGATGAGTTCTGTCCATTTATTTCCAAAATAAAAAAGAAAGTGTCACAATGATTTTATATCTAAAAGCCAATTAGGGACAATACAGCTTTTGTATCTTGTTTGGTTTAGGTTAAGATTTAGGACGAGTTTGTAAAACCGCCAAAAAAATATGTTCAGGCAAACACTAATTCCACTTTACGGATGATAAAACTTCATTTACCGTGTCAAGCCAATCTAATCACGAACCAATCGTCGGAAGCGAATTGCACCCCTTCTCTTTTTACCTTGGGCGCTTCTTTTTAACGACGTGATTTTTCGGGTCAGTGAATCGCAAAACGAGCCGCCGACCACAGCCTGCTGCTCACTAACCGACCAAGATTTAATTTCCAGGATGGCGTTTCGAATTTTATTTGAAACGTGTTGGTTGTTATGGATATATTTTAGAAAATTAATTGTGCTGGTCATTTTTGCACAGCATTTACTACTAGAATTAAATAACCCGGAAGTCTACGTGCTTTCGCAAAATTAATACAGCGAAAGTTAAAGGGTCAATGATGATGGACAGGTGAATGGAAATTACAAAAGAAAAAAGAACAATCGTTTAAAATATAGTGAATAGACGCAATAAGGCAATGGCAAGAAGTAACAAGATAAATTATAAAAAATGCTTTTGAGGGCCCGTTGGTTTTGTATTGTACTGTCTATGATCTATCCAATTTGAATTGAGAACGATAGAAACCCATTACACAACGGAGAAGTAAAGTACGTCTCTCACTCTCACCTTTCTTTCACGTTTTCTTTCATACTTATATTTTAAAATTTGGACAACTACTAAACAAAATAGATGTGAGAAACATCAGGACCCTGTCCCATAAGTTGCTTTCGTAGGGTAACTACGCAAGATGCAATATAATGTGTATTTGTTTGACTTCTTACATTACTTGGACCGGATGTTATGAGGATGATTATCTACCAGAAACGCCGATCCCATATAAAGTTGAGAAAAAAGGAAGCCAAAGAAGAATATTTCTCTAGCTATATACATTTCAAGTAAAAACAATGAACAATAACAAGTCAAATAATAAAATAGCCACGGGTCGAATTACCTCAAGAAACAAAAGCAACAGCCAAAAGATTCCTATACAAATAAAACGGGGATTTAATATCACTTTAACTAAGGCATAATAGATGGCGGTGGTAGTAAAGTAACTAATTGGTTTCGATACCAATACTGCAAAAAAAGTATCGATACCTATTTGGAATCATTATAAAAGTATCGATGGCGAAAATACTCGATAATATGGCAAAATATCGATACTTTGAGGTACTGAAGTATCGCTAGCATCCATAGACATACTTAGCTTTAATGTATCGTTATTAAACAACTAGCTTAATGAGCGCTGGTGTGGATTTAAAGGTGATTTTAAATCACAAACAGATCTTGAATTTCTTACGGAATAATTCTAAAGCGCAAGTAGTATTACTCATAAGTATTTTCAGGTATACTATAAATAATAAGATGCTACAAATGTAGTGCTATCTCGGGAGGCATCCAGTCGAAGGTTATTCTTAAAACTTTAACAACGAATATCACGCATGGCAAATATAATTTCTTGGTTATTAAATGAAGAAAAAATCATTTCAGTGACAAAAAACAGTTCTAGTTACAAAAGAGCTTTACGCAACTTATTTCAGATAAAACATAAACGAATGGTTTTAAAGTTTTGGAGGTGTTTTACTTACTCAATTAATATTACTCCAGCTCACTTAAGGACCCCTGCTTCTATGGCAAAATATCGATACTTTGAGGTACTGAAGTATCGCTAGCATCCATAGACATACTTAGCTTTAATGTATCGTTATTAAACAACTAGCTTAATGAGCGCTGGTGTGGATTTAAAGGTGATTTTAAATCACAAACAGATCTTGAATTTCTTACGGAATAATTCTAAAGCGCAAGTAGTATTACTCATAAGTATTTTCAGGTATACTATAAATAATAAGATGCTACAAATGTAGTGCTATCTCGGGAGGCATCCAGTCGAAGGTTATTCTTAAAACTTTAACAACGAATATCACGCATGGCAAATATAATTTCTTGGTTATTAAATGAAGAAAAAATCATTTCAGTGACAAAAAACAGTTCTAGTTACAAAAGAGCTTTACGCAACTTATTTCAGATAAAACATAAACGAATGGTTTTAAAGTTTTGGAGGTGTTTTACTTACTCAATTAATATTACTCCAGCTCACTTAAGGACCCCTGCTTCTACCTCAATATCATTGAGCTTATAATGAAAACTTTAATAAACAC
Organism: Philopedon plagiatum; assembly: GCA_963971165.1. Classification (NCBI taxonomy): domain Eukaryota; kingdom Metazoa; phylum Arthropoda; class Insecta; order Coleoptera; family Curculionidae; genus Philopedon; species Philopedon plagiatum. The sequence continues at coordinate 41,730,562 of OZ020191.1, read as the reverse complement.
AACACACGTAGCACAAAAATTTATTAAAATCCTTTCCAAACACCCCGTTCGAAGAATCAATAAATTTTAGCGATTGTTTTAGATTGGACAAAAAAACTAAAATAAATAATTTTTGGGACAAAACACAGTTGCACCTACGTTACTTACCTAAGTAATAGCATTCCAGCATACTTAAGAAACCCTTCTATCCCAATTTGATGTCTCTTAAAATGAAAACTTTCAAGTTAAAACAGCTTAAACGAACACAGCATAAAATTGATTACAACAAACCTCACGTATTATTATTTTAGAATCACCACTGAGCAAGAAAAGCCTAAAACAATTTTTAGGGCAAGAAAGTTTTAATTTATTCTATTTACCTATTCAATTAATAATATTCCAGCTTACTTAAGGAACCCTCCCTCATTCTATCTCAATTTGATTTAACTTAAAATGGTAACTTTATTAAAGTAAAACCAATTTAAAACGAACACAATACGAAAAGTCCTATTAAAATTCCATTGTTTGCTGATACTTCGATATTTTTTGGTTCAGCTTACACTCAAAATAATTGTTTTCCTGAAGTTTTAATGAAATGCCAACACGAAAATTGCTATTTACGATTAAAACTGAACATACCGTTCTTGTGATTATTTACACCGAGTTGAATGTTTAATTTAATTTGAAGAATATTCAGCAAATAGGTATTTTATTTAATAAAGATGGAACTGTTTGTGGCGTCAAAATGTTTAATTTATTACCAATAAACTTAACGCAAAATTAATAAAGGAAAACCAGTTAAGTGGGCCTAGTACACAATGCACGGTTTCTGTCATTAAAATTTGCAGATTTTTTATTCTTCTTCGCGGTGGAAATTCTGTTGAGTAAAAGGTTTAAAAGTAATGAAAAAAATATAACTAAATAACGAATACACAGCCAATACGGAATACGCATGCTTTTTATTGCATAAATTATTCAAGCAAGTCATTAGTAAAGCTAACCACTTGGATTCCAACCCAGAGGGATACCTGCCGAGAATAAATAAATGCGCATAAGGTTATAACTGAAAAATATTGATAATTCATATAATATTGCGAAATGCTCACCCGATAAATTTTATAAATTTGGATGTGCGCGGCTAAACATCTACAGCACTGAAAATATGTCCACAGTAGTTTCCGAAAGCGATGTACGGCGGGGAGAAAAAATATGTTTATATAACGAAAAAGACTGTTCCACGCCTACTGACGTAATAGGGGCGTAGTTAAACTTATCTTTGAAATTACGTAATGGATCTGCAGGCGCACGATCGTCGTAACCTGGCGAAATATGGATTTTTCGTTGATTCACTATTCAACAGCAGCGGTTTTTTGATCTGGCATTGCATATATTTTCGGGTATTTACTAAAATAATCCATCGTTGCTTAAACATACAAATTCTCCAATTTAATAACAGAAAATAGTCCTGCCATCTCAAAAGCATTTTCTTTGAAAAAGTGCTCTATATCTTGTCACAGCTCGGGGCCTTTGATCTTTTACTGGTAGTAGAGTTGATATGGTGCACCATTATAACTGCGCAGCTTCCCAGCTGACAGAGTTTCTTTCAAAGTTCTGCAAGAGTTTTTATCACCCCTAAATGTCCGCCACTTACACCACTGTGTAAAGGATGCGATACTTTTTGAGTGGTAGTATAATCTGCTATTTGTAATCCGTATCATCCAACGAGTTATGATTTACTATCTCTAAAAACCTTGGTCATATTACTAGCATGATTGTTCACATTATTTTTAGGAGTACGACACCAATATTCCTAATTTTAAAAGATATGAGAGGTATTTTGTATCGTACTCACAATTATTTTTAATATGATATACTGTTAATTTTAAATCATTTTATTTCATTCGGCAGGTATATAAGCAGTCGCTACCTGTTTCTAACAAACTTTGACACAACAACATTTTTAATGATAATTTGTTACCTTATTCTCTCTGGAGCTTTCGGAGAAATCGTGGAATATTTCACCAGATTTTGACTATGTGATATCAAAAATAGGAAACGGAAGGTTGTTGCCAATTCTAGACCTTCCATCATAGACGTTTCACACAATAGAAATAAGGGAAAATAATGTTTTAGAAAGATCCCTTACCTCCTGTTTAGGTGGAATATGCGAAAATTAAGGTAATAGGAAACAAATTTGAGCGAAAATTAAAATACACAAATGTAAACTAGACTGAAATGCTTATAAAACTTCCGTAAAGTCGGTGTAATAATATACAGTGACTGGCAGAAATGTTGCACCCTATAGGATTTTTTTTATCAATACTTTAAGGAAACTCAAAATATTGTAGACAGCGCATGTTCTGTTACCAAAACATTTGCCAAACTACTTTAAAGTAATGCTACCGTATACCAGGTACGAGTAAAAACATTTTGAGTAAGACTTCAGCACTTTCGTTCAGATTCACTATCGCTAGACCAGGTTAATTTGATAACCAAAAGTTTTAAACTCACGAGGGTAACAATAAGATTGCTAAGTTTTGTATTATGAATTTATTTTTGAGGGGTGTGATAGATTTATAAAAAAAGAACAATTTAAGTATGTACTTTCAAGGTATGTAGGTCCAAATTTATTTTAGCGTTCTTGTAAGGCATGGTAGGTAGTGTGCATGCTATAAAAGAAAATAATTCATAACGACCAAGTTCAAGGAATTCTGGAGTGTTACTTGAACGGCAATTAAGCAGTTATTGGCCTTCCATGTCAAACGTTCTTAGAAAATTTTACCTCTCTAGATTCCGACCTTTGTTTTCTTTCATCTCAAAATCTTTCGACCTTTGTACCTTGGGCTGTTACGACTACCTAGGTAGGTATACATGTATTTACGTTACGACTGTTCAATGGAATATTGACATTTCAAGGCCTTAATTCGTTACACAACACAAGACAATCAATTTTAATAATTATTGTCACTATAATATATTCTGTCGAGGATGCACGCCCATGTCTGTCGAATTTCTATTTCAGTGGAAAATTTTAACTTCCGAACTCTGCTACCAACTAGAAGATCTTAATTTAAATGACTGCTAAATCTTAAACCTGTTGAGTGAATTTGATCCTTTAATTTCATTAATACAAAAATTTTTACTAGGAGAAGTTGCTGAGAACAAAAAGTTATGCCAAAATATGAAACTTTACTTGATTAGGACAACAATATTGACATTTTTGCTGCGTTAGGAGTTCCTTAATTGAAATAATATTTTTCGATAATTATAAATAGGCTTTGAGTAGACAGTTTAGTTCAAATCATGATTTTTGTTGGAAAAAAAAATAGAGCGTAATAGTCAATTATCTAAATTTTAACAAAAATAAACGACCGCCATTTTGCCTGTACTTTTCTAAATAAATGATAATTAATTCTTATTTAGAAACATGTGTTTTAATCAACAGTATATTTTTAAGTGCTAAAAGCAAATAAAGTTAGTATTTTTTTTAAAACAAACCACATTCAATAACGACGATAATAATTTCAATAATTAGTCCCCGGCAACTATAAAGCCGGCGCCATACATGCGGCTTTCGGCGAAATGCGAAATTCGGCTTTCGTCGAGTGGCTTTTTTGCGCCAATTTACCGATATGGAACGGAAATGGCGAGCGACGAACGCCGATTAGGTACACATATGCAGCTAACCGCTCGCCTTTCGCCGACAGCCGCATGTGTGGCGCCGGCTTTAGTCATATTCGTATAACAACTAATTCCTTTTTTGTTTGGATATGCCGACTGTCCAAGATATTGCCAGTATTTAGTCCAGGCAAATAGGTTTTCTAAACGGTTTAAATTAATTATAAAAAAATCGTTATTTGTCTTGAACTTGCAAGGAAAATTAGAACAATACAATAGTCAAAAAATATAATTAATTTAATATATGCGTCCGGACGAAAATTTTTATCTTAGCTGGCGATTTCCTGCTCAGGTATTCGAGTTACTTTCAAGAGTTTTTTTTAAACGGTAACAATATGACTTATAGTTGACGAGGACTATACATGCATTAGTTTTTGTTAAAAGTAGGCTTACTTCCATCTTTCAGCTTGGCACAAGCGTATTTGTGATGCATGATTATATTTCTAATATGTTAACAATAAACACACCACACTGTAGATGTGTAGGTAGAAGGGAAGAGGCAGGATAAATGCCAAGCGACCCGCGAGGTACATATCTACACGTTAGGGCGGGTCGAAAAAAGTGCATTTTCTAGTGTCGAATTCTAATATAGTGCGGAAAAGTTGTGTATTCGCATGCCAATACAAGGAAAAATATTGGAAAAATTCCTATGTTTATTCTTCAGTTCGTGCAAAGGGCCTAAATTTGAAAAAATGACAAAAACACCAATTAAGTATTACCTTAACTCTCTAATTGTACAGATTAAGTTTTTTGACTTCTAATAGCTTCAGCATTCTTCAGTTTAGTTACCTGATAATAGGAAAAAGCGCGCTAGATTTTGAGTTCGCGCATAAGACCATACAAGACCATTTTTATGACAAATTTGTTCCCATAAGTGATTTTATATATTCAACTTTGATCCGAAAACATCAGCTCGCAGCTCTTCGCCCATTTCGCAGAATTATTTTTGCTAAAATGGCCTAGAATCTATCCAACCATTCAGGACGTGGTAAATTATGTTGGTTCACCACTATCAATCGAGGGCGTTATCTTGAAATCAGATTTTTGGTCGAATTTTGGCATCGAAGATCTTGCTCTAATATAACCATTTCTGTTATTTTGTCCGCACACTTTTCCAGCGGATTCTGTCACAAGTTCTAAGCATCTTTAAACTCCTTGGGTGTGGCAGCGAAAGTTAAAAATTTCAAACTCAGGCAGAGTTTTATTTTGCGGAAATTATTAATTATTCTATGTTGTCAAGCTCTCCATCACTGGAGGGGGCGACAGCTTATATTTCGTCCACTCAATTAGCTCACTGTAGTCCGTAACACCAAAATTTATTGAGTGAGGCATAAAAGTTCTAACAGATTTATTCTTCGGCTGTTGATTTCTAGCTTTCAGTAACCTCATGTAACCCAACTCTCATATGTGCTGTATCTCATCCACCATCATAGCCAACAACATGTTCTCTGGATGACCGTAGAACGTGTTTTTTTCAATCACAGGATCGATAATTTTTTAATTATCAATTATCTCGATGTTTCACGACCCTGAAGATATGCTTAGGACCGTATTTTACTGAGTGATATTTCTTAACGTCGAATCCGACAAGAGCATACGTCTTCACAATATAACTGGAAAGTATTTTCAGTTCGTTCGTAGGACTCGTTTGGGAAAGGAACAATCTTAAGACTTGGTTTGCACATGCCAACCATCGGGAAAGTCCAGGATCTTTTACAGCCAGATCTGGAGCACAGATTCTTGCCTGGATTGTCTTGACAATATCCAGATGGAACTGTTGGTCTTTACTGAGATCGGTTTTTGTGAACGAAATGTAAGCTGTCGCCTCTTTAATGATCTAGAGCTTGACAACAGAGAATATTTCATCATTTCTGCAAAATAAAACCCTGCTTGAGTTTGAAGTTTTTAACTTTTCCTGCCACACCTAAGCAATTGAAAGATGCGAAAGCTTGTGACAGAGTTCGCTGGAAAAGTGTGCGGACAAGACAACAGAGATGGCTATATTAGAGCAACTTTGCACCCATGATAACAAAATTTGATCAAAAATCCGATTTCAAGATAATGTCCTCGACTGAAAATGGTGAACCAACATAATTTACCTAAATGGTTGGGTAGATGGGAAGGGCGTGGGTGTAACACGAACTGCAGCCCCCTCCATGTCGTGAGTTCTAGGTCATTTTAAGAAAAATAATTTTACGAAATGGACGAAGAGCTGCAAGCTGATGTTTTCGGATCAAAGTTGAATATGAACTCATTCATAGGAACAAATTTTTAAATAAAAATGGCCTTGTATATATAGGGTTTTCCAATAAGAGGTGTTATTTTGAATAGCCCGCTATTTCGGTAGATGTCACTTTTGGAGCTGTAATTTTTTGACATTTGACAAGTAGAAACTACGCCATTAATAAAAATGGAACGATACACGCTTCAACAACGCATTGAAATTATTAAAATTCACTATAAAAATGGTGAAAATTTGGCAGAGACGGTTCGTAAAACTCGAACATTTTTGGGTCGTCGTGAAGCACCTTGTCGGACAGCAATACAGAAGTTGGTGGGAAAATTCGAGCTGTTGGGACAAGTTAGTGATGTGAAGAATAAAACCCGTGCACGTCGCTCAAGAACAGCTGAGAATATTGCTGCTGTATCCGAACATGTTGAAGAAAACCCAGGTTTGTCCATTCCTCGTCGTTCTTTGGAATTAAACATTCCACAAACGTCATTACACCGTATTTTGCATAAAGATTTGGGTCTTAAGGCTTATAAAGTTCAGTTAACACAAGAACTCAAGCCGGCCGATCATCAACAACGGCGTGTCTTTGCCGATTGGGTCCTTGAAATGCATGAAAATGATCCGGAATTCCATCGAAAAATCATCTTGACTGATGAGGCCCATTTCCACCTCGGTGGCTTCGTCAACAAACAAAATTGTCGCATCTGGGGCTCGAAAAACCCAAGAGTTATTGTTGAAAAGCCTCTCTATCCTCAACGTGTGACTGTTTGGTGCGGTTTATGGTCCGGCGGGGTCATTGGACCTTACTTTTTTGAAAATGAGGCTGGAGCACCAGTTACGGTGAATGGATTGCGCTATCGACAGATGATTAATGATTTTTTATGGCCGGAATTGGATGGTATTGATCTGGACAACGTTTACTTTCAACAAGACGGCGCTACGTGCCACACAAGCAACGAAACCATTGATCTTTTACGGGAAAAGTTTCCGGACCGTGTTATCTCTCGAAGAGGTGATCACAATTGGCCACCGAGATCTTGTGACTTAACACCTTGCCACTTCTTCCTTTGGGGCCACGTGAAAGAGAAGGTCTACGCCAACAGCCCAGCGTCGATTCAAGACCTCAAAGATGGAATTCGTGAGGCTATCGAGGACATAGGGCAGCCACTTTGCGATTTGGTTATGGAAAATTTCATGAAAAGGATATTATTATGGTCCTGTAGGCGTGGTCGTGGTGGTCATTTGGCAGATGTTATTTTCCATTATTAACGGCATACCTTCCTCTTTATAATGAAATAAACATCCGATCATTTATCTCAAAAAATGGCATTTTCCTTTGAATATCAAAATAACACCTCTTATTGGAAAACCCTTTATTTTTACTACAACAGTGCGTCTGTTTGTAAAACTGTAAAACCATCAATTTTTCACCAAAATTTGCAAACTGTATGCCTTTTGCGCGAACTAAAAACCTAGCGCGCGACTTTTAAAAATATTTTTCCTCTTATCATTAAAATGAAGAATGTTGATGCTATTAGAAGTCGAAAAAGTTAATCGGTAAAATGTGAGGGCTAAGGTAATAACTGATGTTTTCTTGTAATTTTTTCAAATTTAAGGCCCTTTGCGCGAACTGAAGATTAATCATAGGATTTTTTTCAATATTTTTTCCTTTCTTGGCATGCGAATACACAACTTTTCCGCAGTATTAGAATTATATATTCGAAAATTCACTTTTTTCGACCCACCCTACCATATTTGCTTTACCACGGTGCTAGCCGCATTAGCCTATTCCACCTACTTTACACGACTGGCGTATGTTAGGATAATTACCAGTCAGTCGTATTTGATATTTTCATCAGAGCGGCGGCGGGACACTGCATTCCCAGGCGCTCACCCATCTAAGTAGTAACCATGCTGGGCGTCGCTCAGCTTTGGTGATCGAGCGGAATATACTTTCAAACATATTTATTTCTTACATATATATATATATATATATATATATATATATATATATATATATATATATATATATATATATACATCTACATTGACAACTTAAAACTACTATGTACAATGTTGCCCGGATTACAACCCCCAACTGGGGAGGTCCAACCCGACAAAGCGGCTGGAGTGCGGCCGGGGCGCGTATTGGCATTGTTTACTACAGTGCAGCGCATATACGGCGTTGGAACGCAGTAAAGAATGGCCAAATCTTCGCCGCATGTATCCAGGCAAAGCTTACCGCGGTTCAGCACAAACTGAACGTTTTCAATTTTGTCGAATTTTAAGCCTAAACATTTTAGTCATTATTCGTCCATCCTATGTGATTTTGTGTGTGTGTATTTCAATTGACTGATTGTGCAATAATATAAACATATTTATTGAAAACACGAAATGACTAAACAAGCCCATTGATAAAAATCAATTCGCAGCCGATTTGTTGACTTTTCCAATTTTCAACTAGCGAAAATCGATGTGATCTGACTGCGGATTGTGAAAAAAAGTGTCACGTGGCATTCAACTCTCGTCAGGCAAAGTGTATAGTTTGTATATCGAAGGTGTTATTTAATAATCTTGAATCTGTATTATAGATATGACACATACGTTAATGATGATACATCGAGATGGAAGCTATGATGTAACATTAAGCTTTCGATATAAAAACAATATTTGGGGGTGGCATATTTATATTTAAAATACAAACATAAAAACAGTATTCGAGGGTGACAAATTTAAATTTAAAAATCTTGTAAAAAATACTTTTAAAAAAAAGCTTTTATTATTTAGATGTACTAAAACGAAAAAAATAAGTATAGTTTTTTCATTGTGGTAATGCTGAATGCTATTTCTGAGTGGACGTAGTTCGCGTGGGTGGATCCTAAGAAAAGTAGTATCAAAGAATCAAAGTTATCACTGAAACAGATATACTAATATATTATGTTAAATTTACTGTCTTAAAAGCTCGTCGCGCGCGAAAAGTTCATACAGGCATTAATTTTGTTTAGCAGAAATTGTAAATACCTAAGTATGCATTTTTTTCTTTTCTATTTACGCGACAAGCTTTTAAGACAATAAGTTTAACATAATATATTATACCTGTTTCAGTGATAACTTTGATACTACTTTTCTTAGGATCCACCCACGCGAACTACGTCCACTCAGAAATAGCATTCAGCATTACCACAATGAAAAAGCTATACTTATTTTTTTCGTTTTAGTACATCTAAATAATAAAAGCTTTTTTTAAAAAGTATTTTTTACAAGATTTTTAAATTTAAATTTGTCACCCTCAAATATTGTTTGTATTTTAAATATAAATTTGTCACCCTCGAATACTGTTTTTATGTTTGTATTTTAAATATAAATATGCCACCCTCAAATATTGTTTATATATCGAAAGCTTAATGTTACATCATAGCTTCCATCTCGATGTATCATCATTAACGTATGTGTCACATCTATAATACAGATTCAAGATTATTAAATAACACCTTCGATATACAAACTATACACTTTGCCTGACGAGAGTTGAATGCCACATGATACTTTTTTTTCACAAACCGCAGTCAGATCAGATCGATTTTAGCTGGTTGAAAATTGGAAAAGTCAACAACAAATCGGCTGCGAATTGATTTTTATCAATGGGCTTGTTTAGTCATTTCGCGTTTTCAATAAATATGTTTACATTATTGCACAATCAGTCAATTGAAAGACACACACAAAAAATTACATCGGTTGGACGAATAATAACTAAAATGTTTAGGCTTAAAATTCAACAAAATTGAAAACGTTCAGTTTGTGCTGAACCGCGGTAAGCTTTGCCTGGATACATGCGGCGAACATTTGGCCATTCTTTACTGCATTCCAACGCCGTATATGCGCTGCACTGTGGTAAACAATGCCAATATGCGGCCGGGGCTGGTCTGGTGTTCGAGCGGAATCTGCGGAATATAGCTCGACCAGCGAAGTCAAACGTCGCTTGGTACATTCTTTCCACAATAATAGAAATAACCTCATTCTAGCCACACGCTCCAAGAAGAAAATTATTTGGAAGCCAAGCAAATCACTTAAATACTAGAATAACTCATAAGTTTTTAATGACGACTCTAATAATGGCAGGCCAAAAACCGGTCAAAACTTAATTGATCAACTAGAAGATCTTAATTTAAACCAGTACTAAATCTTACACCTTCTTAGTGAACGAATTTCAATGTTGTGCAACATTTCTGCCGGTAACTGTATACACGAATGCCTCCCTAGTAACACCCCTATTCGATAATACTTTACCTCAATTTGATTTTACTTAACCGGTTAGCTTTGGTAAAGCCAATCCAATTTAAAACGAATACACTACGAAAAGTCAAAATTCTATTGTTTGCCATTATTTCCATAATTTTTGGCTCGGTTTATATTCATAATAATTATTTGCCTCAAGTTTTAATGAAATGCCAACACCAAAATTACTATTAACGATTACAGTTGAACATACCGTTCTTGTAATTATTTACACCGTATTGGACGTCTAATTTAATTTGCAAATTTTCCGGCAAATTAATGAATGCTTTATTTAATTAGGAAAGTTCGCTTCTTATAATATAAGAAGGAGTTACAATAAATTTGGAGCAATTAATTATTTTTGCCTAATATATAATTTCGTCTAATTAAATTAAATATAATACTCCTATCATATGACAAAAATTCCCAAAAATTATTTATATAATTACATTATTTATAGTTGAACTATGTTTCAATATTTAAAAGAAAAAAAATCTTATAAGAGTTACAATGTAATAAAATTAAGGTCTTTGCTCTTTTAACAAGTGTATTAATTCCTACGTAAACAAAGAAGACAATGCATAAATTATAACATATATGTAGAGCCAAATGTAAACATATTTAGGCATAATTAGGTTTAGTTGACATCCTCGCACACGTATCTCTGCATAAATTGCCGATGCTGTCCAAATATAATAATGTCGTTATAGAATCATTACACATTCATTGCTTGTTTACATATTTTGGAATACGTTGAGTTATAACTTTATTCCATTTTCTTAGTGGCGTTTGCATGGGTTCTACTTAGGTAAAATTAAGTTTAACTCGAATATAGTTTAAATGAAGAAACACGGTAAAGGTAGGTTGGGTTCTATCTAAACTGATGCTGACTAGTGCCATTTTTTCGTTCTTAAAGTATATGCAGTAAAAGCAGTTTTACCTCACTAAAAGCAATTTAACAACAAGCAAAATTATAGGCGCTGGACCTGAAAGAGAGTAATCTGGTCTTCGTATGCCTAAAAGCAGGCAACCTTCTCTTATTGTGTTAATGTGTTTCTACAGTAAAAGTGTCCGTAAATGTGTCCGATTTCAGGCAATCGGAGCCGATCGGGGCCTATAATTTGCCTTGTTTAGTAGTAATGCCCTAATGGCGATTTAAAAACAATCGGATCGAATACAGGAGCACAAAATAAAATACACAAAGTTGTTTTGATCAAAAAAAAAAGGAGAAAAATGTAATAACTTTTGCTTTGTATGCAAAACAAAATATTATGTTTATATGATGTATCGGCGAAGTTAAGTAAAATATCAGACACATTCCGGTTAAGACATCCATATTTCACAAAGCTTAAATATTGCAGCGAAAAATGTATTGGTATGTGTATTATACAATCGGATCAAAAGTTTTTTTGTAAATTAAATTTAACTTGGAATACATAATATACTACACAAGAATGGTAAACTAACGGAAATAGCAGAGCTGAGAACGAATTCTGTTTAAAATGATGAGAATCACGCATCCGTATCTTAAGTAAAGAATTCGAATTATGAATCCTAGAACTTAAATCATTACAGCATGTAAATGATTCAAATCCTGGGATGCGAATCATTATTTCAAGTCACCGATTGAAATCCAACTCACATGCTCACTGATGGCCAAATCTTACTATTTCTGGCTTTTAGCAAAAAATATATAATAGGTTAGAAATGTTAACTCCTAAGTAAAATCCGGAAACACGAAATTTAAATAAAAATCAATAAAATAGTACGCACTCTACCACCAGATGCAGCTCTAGCCCGTTTTCTCGTGGCGGGTAGCTTAAAAGTGATATGTTTGAAATATTTATTTTCCAGCTAGTATTTCATTGTTTAAAAAGACGATTTATTGTTTTTTTTTTCATGTGACACAATAAAATATTATGTATTCAGTAAAACCAGCTATAAAGATGATTTTACTGATTAAATTATATTTTATAGGAAATTACTTATAAACAATCTAAAAAAACAATAATAATCCTTAACAATCAAATACAGACACTTATAAACCCTACAAAGAATAATATGTAAAATATAACTTAGATATATAATAAAACTACAAAGTATGTACATTTCGACGTTATTTACCAAACAGTTATTGTGTTCACGTTGTTATTACAAGAATTGCCCAAAATGCAAATAAAAAATACAAGAGCAGTTAATAGATTAAACAGGAAGTAAAAGAGGTAAATTTTTCAATTAATTTTAATCAAAATTCAATTAAAGTGCTATTTTTATAACACTTTTGTTCACTAAATTTTTTATATGTAAAACTTGTGCTAAATTCCTTTTACATATGAAAAGTCAAGGAAAAAGTATACAGTCTTTATATTTTATTTCCTCCGAGTTACTGTATCACAGGTTATGTTAGGTTATCACAGGTCACATTAGGGTATTAGAAGTCACTTCGGGTATCACAGGTCACATTCTAGAATCCTATGGTCACGTTTGGCAATATTTGGTCTAAGGGAGATAAACGATAAAAACAAAAACTTACGGCATTAAAGTGGCTTTCAACTTCTTCTTCGTTCTTTCGATCCTAATGTTCCAAATTATGTCTCCATGGACCGGCCGATCAGAATCCGTGAAAGTATCGGTAGGAAAGGTATAAATCCCCAGCAGCGCGGCGATGAGCGAGAGAAGGGTATTTTCCTGTGAGGACTGAGTCATTCATGAATCGAATAGCTCTCTGTTGAGATGGATGTTAAGTGTCGAAGGTGATGCCGCTCCTCAGATGTGGGAACAGTACTCTAGATTATGTCTTATTTGAGAAAAATAGAGTGTGTAAGTATTTTCTGGCTGTAGCTATTGAAGTGATGTGTTGTGCCAGCTGAGATCACGTTTGAAATCGATGCTAACGAGATAGAACGTTTAATTTTTTTGTAAGGTTTGTAAGTGATGCTGGATTTTCTAAGTGACAGGGAGCAAGCCTGGGTTATGGAGGCATTGAACTGAACAAGGTTCTTGGCACCCCAGTCTAAGATTAGTTGATGATCTTGGGAAAGGAATAGGTGCATAGATATGAGTCTATTGTCCACCTCTTGATTCGAGACTTGTTTGGAAAAATAAATGTTGGAGTGAAGCGTACTACTGTCAGCATAACTGTGGATGGGATTGGTAGTTGAAGAGATCAGGTCATTAATGTGAAAAAGAAATAGGGTTGGTGCCAGGACTGAACCTTGGGGTACGTCAGCATTGATAGGATGGAAGTGAGATGGAGTTGATGACCACGACATATGCGCCGATTAGAGAGAAACCTATCGCTCCAGGTATATAGCTTGGGAGGAAGACCGTAAAAAGGTAGTTTGGAGAGCAACAATCTGGGATTCCCCATGGAATTATTGCTACTGACAAAATTTGTTAAAAACAAAATGTGCGGCTTAAGATGACTGAAAAAAGCATTTTTAGAGGCTGAGCTGATTAACCCGACCACCAGCTTATAATTTATTTTCTTTCTCTATTAGTAGTGCGCCTAGCCAAACATTTTTTGGTAATGATTTAAAAAAATAACCAATTGGAGTTTCTGAAAAAGCTTAACTTTATGTAGGCAGATTTTCAATTTTTTCAAATTCTGCAGTTTGCATTCATCTTCACTGGCAAATAGCCAGTGATCTTTATTGATTTGATTTTTTTTGAGGATCCGAATTTGCTCGAATCTTGATTTTGGATCCCTAAAAAGATTCGAATCCTACCCAGATCTGTTAAATAGATTATACTTTAGCAGTGGCGGATCGTGGAAAAATATTATAGGTGTTCTGCAATAAAATTAAATTACCGAAATAAATAACGTTTCACTAAATTTAAACACAACATACATTATTTTAAAGTCTAAATAACAACAACGATAACTGCAAATAAGGTGGTAGACGAATTCTTCCTCGATCGAGGTGGTACCACCCCACACATCCTCTTAAAGGGCTGGTGAAATCCCTACGGATGTTTCCAGCTCTGGATGTGTGAGTCGATTCCCCAGTACACCCACGGTACATAGTACTTAGACTTCGGTCTTCGTGGGCTGTCAGAAGATAAAAAAAACTGTGGTTGGTTGAAAATGTTGGTGGTTCTGCAGCCCTTATGTGCCAGCCGGCCCTGTACTTTAGATATTTTATCAAGTATGTATCTTCTTTTCCAAAATTTATTATACTTAATATTTTATTTCATTACTGGATGAATCTGCATTTCTAAAAGCGAACGTTTCGTGCATTACCATTAGCAGTTGCCACAAATGTAAACATTTACGGAAATTTATTTACATTCTTGCACAAACTCGTACTTATGCATACATTTTAAGCGTTGTTTCAATAGCTAACGCTATTTATTCGGTAAATAGCACGCTGAAAGCTTGTTTGCATAATTTATGGTCTGGTTCCTGACTTACCACTAAAATACAAGATTATCCATTAGGTATTACCATAATGGAAATTACCTGTTGGGTATTATACAGAGTGTCTGGAAACGTATAGGAGATTTAAATTAACTTCTCAATAAAAGTTAACTTGCTAAAGACGTTATAATTAATGGTACCAGAATCACAGCATTTCAATAATAATTAATTTTAATAATCGAATTATACTCGTATTATTTATACCGCGTTGCATACATAATAGTGATGTAAAAAAAGTACCTACCGGTTACAATGTAACGGGTATTTGCCCAATACTCAAAGTACTGTTGTTCGAAATACCCGTTACTTTTGTACCTATTCCTTAGATGTATTTTTATTTTTATACTTACTTAATATTTTAAAATACTGTTCATTGTTTGTTTTTATAACTAAAGTAACGATAAATGTAAGGGATACGAATAACTAACGATATTGTCGGCATATTCGGCAAGATGAAAACCATTACCATTACCTTTTAAATACTAACAATGCTAATAAATATCCTTGAATCATAATGTTTCTTATTTGTGAATAAAAAACAATAAAACAAGTAACTAATCGGTACAAGTATTCAAAAGTAACTAAAGTTTACATCACTATTGCATATGAATTACACGTCATCCCATTATAATTCGTTGCGCGCGCAGTGTTCCGAATGCTGTTAAGATAGTCGACGCCTCCCCATTATTTATGACTCGTTGGGTATCCGACGATATTTGAAATTTAAATTTTTACCGCAGCAAATTTCAAATGGTCTTTTAACAGATTCTTAAAGATTTTAGTTTTTACTTTAAATTTATTTTTATTAAAATTAGTTAAAAGATTCTGGGACTAAAGAAATGTAATTTAATTTTTACATGCGTTAAGAGTTTATTTTTAAAAATATTACTTAATAAAATAATATAAAAATATTGTGTCGTTTTCATTAGTTATTGACCCAGTAAAGTAATAACACTTTCTAAACGTGTTTAGAAGTACTTGGCATGAAGGTTTCAATTTGAAATTTTAATCATACAGGGTGTCCGAAAAGTCCTAGTGTGGGCAAATATTTTTGCTATTAGTAAAGGTAGACACCAAATTTTAGGTGTACTGCCTTGTTGTTAATAAATCTAGTGTTTTATGTAATTAAACTTCAACCCCCTTGAGGGGTGACGCTAGGGAGTTTCAAACATTTTAAATGCAACCCTATGCCGTGTGGTACCTCAAGCCTTTAAAAATTAAAAATCATAAAAAAATTAAAAATTTAAATACCTCTATTTTTCTTATTACTGTAAAAATTGTTCAAAATGACCACCATGAACTTCTTGGCAGTAATAAAGTCGATTTTAAAATTTACTTCTCACATTTTCAAGAATGGCAGGTGTAACTTCTTGGCAGAGTTCCAAAATCGACTTTATTACTGCCAAGAAGTTCATGGTGGTCATTTTGAACAACTTTTGAAGTAGTAAGATAAATAAAGGTACTTACATTTTAAATTTTTTTCCCCATTTTTAATTTTTATAGGCTTGCCACTTAAAAACGAATGAAGTACACGGACTTACAGGGACTTTAAATGCCTTTAAGATGAGGTACCACACGGCATAGGCTTGCATTTAAAATTTTTGACATCAACTCTCTAGCGTCACTCCTCAAGGGGGTTAAAAAAGTTAAATTACATAAAAAGGTAACTTTACTAACCAACTGGTACCTAAAATGTGTCTCTTTTACTAATAGCAAAGATATTTGCCAATACTAAAACTTTTCGGACACCCTGTATATCGATTATTGAAAAAATCGTATTGTCGGTTATTTTTAATTTAACTTAGCCCACCACAGTTATATTCGTGGTATCTTCTAATTATATTCAAAATTAAAATGAGAAGATTTTTCGGGGTAGACAATAAGAATAATATGTGTTTTGTAAAACCTAAAGAGCCTTCAAATATAAATATCCTAGCTACATTTTTTTGTTGTTCATAACTCCGTGTGCAAAAATTTGAAGCTGGTTATTTATGTTTCAAAGAAACTTTAACTTGCTTCAAAAACATGAATTCAAATGTCGGGCTGGATCCAAGCAAACCCAACCAATCAAGACAGGTTGACTTCAATTTCTTTATTTGTATTGCTAAGGTTTGCTTAATTTAAGCAGGCATTTTTTAAATAATACTCCGTTTGCCGAAATACTATAAGTAAAACTTTATTCTACGTAGACCATCTAGGTTACGAGAGATTAAACCTGAATGAACCGAAGTATTTTTCATTTAAGCTTGTCTGTCATTACGGGAAATTTAAATCATGCCTTACAGTTTTGTTAAACTGAGTAAAGTTCTCTTTTAGGCAGAGTTACATATCTTAATCGAATCGTTATTACTAATTTGTGAAACAATCGATCAAGAAGCTTTGTAGTAAAGAAATCTATGATGCCTAGCTTTTTAAAAGTATCTTAAATACAAATATCAATCTGCATCAAGTACATCTTAAGAATTTTTATCATTTACGTCAGCTGGCAACTTTATTATAAGAAACACTATAAATAAAATGCAAATATATTTCTAAATTATCTTTGCTTTAAGGATACCCCTCCTTCGTCACACACACTACCTACAAATGACACTTATATTGCATAAAGGTATCGATAAGCTTCAATACGATAGAGGGCGTTAGGAAAAATTAGACAAAAATAAAAAAAATAATTAAATAACAATATCTACAAAATATATTTTTTTGACACCCTGTATCTTGAAAATGAATCATGTTTTGTTATTTTTATGGAAACAATATCTTACTTTAGTACTTACTGGAAAAGTAGAAAATTACTAACCAAAAATGATCCAAAATGCATTTTTAAAGCGGTCTATAGGGTTTTACATCTCAAATCTTTAACCTCATGTTAGAGCCTGTTTTATTAGATGTATAGAGATAGAATTTGACATAGGTAACTTTTAGAGCCTTAAGATGATTTTAATTTGCCAATTACGTTAAAAAACTCCCAAAAAAATACCTAACACAAGTATTTCTTTTTTGAAAAATATTAATGTTTTACCTTTGCATACCAGATGAAGATAACACAAATTTCCTGACGTTTAAACCTTTGTTGTCACTATTTTGTATTTTACAAAAATTTGACAATGACAATAAAAACATTAGTAGTATACACAAAAAACACGAGTTATTTAGACGAATTCTCCAAAGTGTCCTTTATTCAAAGCCAAGCAGTACCCTAAACAATTATAAAAATGTCTTCTAATACATGGGATCATTAATAATTATATTCATCAAGCACTCACAAAATTTAATAACTTCGAAATACTTATGCGGTAATAGCTCTTGAATGTTTCGGACTAAGATTTGTACTTTTTTGCTGTAGTGCTTTGTAGACACTGCTCCGAGATCCTGGGGAATTTTGAGCAAGCTAACACTAACACATGGATTCTCTTCAACTGCTAGGCGTAGGTCCACTTGAAAGTCTTGTCACTACAGTGCATAGTGGTACGCCCCTAGGTCATAAATGCGATAAACTTATGTTAAATACCCAATAAAGATGTACACGCTTTAATAGAGCGATTAACAAGCTACCCGAAAATGCAAATATTTCACCTATTTATTTTTATTTCGACTTATATCTTTACCGCGGAAGTAGCGTATCGACAAGTTGATATCGCTGTTATTAGCAGCTCATCCGTCGGGTACGTTGCATTTAGTGAATTGTCGGTTTTCTATTATTTTGTGTAGTATTTTTGAAAATGGAGATTCAAGAACAATGTATGTTTGTCACATTTTATTATATTAAGTAATTTTTTTTTGCCCATGGTTTATAATATTTGCTTCTTACACCACACACGATTACTTGTATATTTTTACACATTAAGTTAACTTCATGTGGAAGTACAAAAAATGACAAGCATATGCAGGCATTCGCATTTAGTTTAAAATAAACATATACTTATATACTTTAATAATATTTAGTTTTACTCTGCTTTTGCTTGCCCCCATGGGTTATAGAAGGGCTCTTCGTCTGAGTATTCAAGGTCTACAAAGTGCACAACTAATTTTAAACTTTATTTTTAGGTATTTTGATCAAGTGTTCCTTCTCAAGAGTGCATTTCTTTGAGATCTCGGCTTCCGTAAGTGGAGGTATTTCAAACAAACACCAACACGTGTTAAAAGTCCTGCTGTCGTCCTTCAATGACGTCAGAAATATAAGTCTTCAGATAGTCGCATTGTTAGTTTGTGTGAAAGCCTTGATTTTTACTTAGTTATTTAAAAAATATATGTCAAATTATGATTAAAGTACGTATATACAGGGTGTCCCAAAAGTCTTAGTATGGGCAATTATATTATAGCAAGTATCTTTGCTATTAGTAAAAAAGATAGATACACCAAATTTTAGGTGTATCTTATTGGTTAATAAATCTACCATTTCATGTAATTTTTAACTACTTGAGGAGTGATGCTAGGGAGTCGAGTTCAAAAATTTTAAATGCAACCCTATGCTGTGTGGTACCTCATCTTAAAGGTCTTCAAAGAAGAAATATTTTACCGCAAACCCGAGGTCCGTATCGTAATTTGTTTTTAAATGGCTGGCCTTTAAAAATTAAAAATCATGAAAAAAAAATAAAAATTTAAATATGTTTATTTCTCTTATTACATTAAAAGTTCTTAAAAAGGACCACAATGAACTTCTTGGCAGTAATAAAGTCAATATTGGATCTCACTTCTCACATTTTCGAGAATGACAGGTGTTACTTCTTGGCAGAGTTCCAAAATCGACTTTATTGCTGCCCAGAAGTTCATGGTGATCATTTCGAACAACTTTTAAAGTAAAGTAAAGAGAAATAAAGGTAGTTACATTTTTTTTTACGATTTTTAATTTTTATAGGCTTGCCATTTCAAAACGAATTGAGATACAGACTTCGGGTTTCCGGTAAAATATTAATACCTTTAAAATGAGGTACCACACGGCTTAGGGTTGCATTAAAAATATTTGACCTAGGCTCCCTATCCTCACCCCTCAAGGGGGTTGAAAAAGTTAAATTACATAAAAAAGTAGATTTGTCAACCAATAAGGTACACTTACAATTTGGTGTCTTTATCTTTACTAATAGCAAAGATATTTCCCATATCAAGACTTTTCGGGGACCCTGTATTGTAACATATTATGACTTTTAATAAGATACTGAACTATTTTACCAATAAAAAACATTAATAAAGAGTTTTCATATTTGTAAACGCTTTGGTTCGGCGGCCAGAGCTACCTGGACTCAAATTTGACCATTTTTTTGAATGGTTTGTTTACAGTAACCCTTTTTTAAGTACAGAAATGCATTTTCAGTTATTAATTTTCCAAAAATATTAATTTCAATTATGACCGCACTCTCCATATAGTCGGAACCACTGTGCAGGGGTTTAAAGGAAAAATGACTGCCTCATAATGAAAAATTGAAGTAAAATTAATGAGTTGTTGGAAACAACAAATAGTTTTAATTTAAACATCAAAAGCTGCCTCTTCTATATTCTTCATTATATTGAACAACACTATTAAACATGCGAAATTTTTAATTAACACATAAATCCGTACAACCTTTTATACCAACACTGCATACATTACAATCAATCATCATTTACCACAAAATGTAAACAGATTCGTACATTTCCGTTTAGTTAATCTACAGAGACTCGAAGTTGTGCATAAAAGCACATTACTAAGAGATAAAGTAATGCTCTTTTAAATGCATTTTACCTTTTTGGCTTTTAATTTGTTGTTACTCATAAATATAAAGCCATTTAGAATTTTATTCAATTATTCCTGGTGATTTTAAAAATATAATTTTTGTTTGAAAGTTTCTGTTTTAATTATCCAAAGTTTTCTAAAGCCTTTAAACAGTACCAAGCCACAGCTTTTTGTATTGTTTAGTTTTGTTCCTCTTTAGTTATTAGGAAAAAGAACGTGATTTTTTTTATTTTATGCTTTTAAGCACAAACTGTACAATAATAACAAAAGTAAAAACCTCGAATGTAATTAAAAATATCATGGTGACATGACAGTTTTGTCGTTTAGCGATCATCACGAAATTTAAAAATATGGAAATAAATACAAGATCCGGCAAAGAGCCTATAATGCTTAGATGTATTTTTATTTGAATATGTTACAAATGTTTAAAAAATCGTCATGGCTCTCTTAATAAGTGGGACAGAAACAAAAATAAAAAACAGGGTCCCAAGTTTCATCCCATATCTTTCTTAAGTTTAAATTTAAATAATTCAGGTGACGCAAAATGGAAAGTAGACATAAAGGCCTGTTACATAATTTATTTCAAATCGGACTATAATTCCATTATTAATAATTGCGATTCGCTGTTTCCTCACTCTTATTTCAAAAGTTACGTTTAGGTATATAAATTCTTAGTTTTTGATTAATAATTTGTTATTTAAAAATAGAATGTTGCATGGGTCTAGAATAAGGCCTAATAGTAAGACCCTATGCAGAATATCAGCTAAAACTTTACTAAAATTGTTAGCGGAACAAATATGGAAAAAAATACTAGTGCAGGATGTATTGACGCATGACGTTTTGTTTAATACATAATATTACTTATTATATAAATACATGCTGCAGTAACCTGATCAGTTACTGTTTAAAACAAAAAGGTTTACGTTATGAACAAAAAATATTTTTTTGTCTTTTTGCTCTATAAATCATATTTTTAAAGTTATGACTTTTTAAATGTTGGAAAAGTGGCGAGTTTGGGTAATTTCAACGCATTGTAATTATAGGGTATTGCAAAAGTCCACCGACAATATATTACAGGTGAATCTGTGACCAAAAATAATAAGAAAAGTCTCTATTAATATAGTCCTATAAATATTTCGTTTTCGAGATACAGGGTGATAAAATTTTAATTTAATTCAGGTTTTATAATATAAAAGAGAACCAAAAATAAATTTAAATTTTATCGCCCTCTATTTCGAAAAAAATGTCATATTTTTGACCAAAAAACGACTACCTATTAAAAAATTTGACATTCAAAACCGCCATTGTCCTAATTTCTAAAATTTCATAACTTTTAAAACAATAATTTAGAGTGAATAAAGCAATGTTGTTCGTAATTTATTAAGAAATATTAGGAAAAATAAAACATGCGAAGAATATGAAAAAAATTTAAAACATATTATAAGAGCGTTCATTTTTTCCTGGTGCTTAAACTATTTTGGTTTTAACAATAACTTACCAGGTTGCTACCCAGCAATACATTTAAACAGGGCGTTTAGCAATATCAGCCATACTTTAGCAATGGCTTCCCTAACTCAATTTAAGTAGATTTAACATAACTTATCTTAGTACAAAAGCGGATAATAAGGGAGATACAGGGTGGTGCAGTTAAAATTTTATTTTACATTTTTACCGATATGTTTTGAAAGATACTCAATAAATTCACAAAATTTGGTAGGCGGGGGTTGTTTGGGATGAGAAAAGCAAACCGTTCCAAAATTTTCTGTATTTTGTAGGGGGCATACGGCATTAAATTCCGCTTTAAAACGTCTTAACTTTTTTGTGCCTCAATGTACACAATTACTGAATAGAAATTCTTATTCCTCTACCTTTTTTACTTAAAAAAGGTATACTTTATTAATGTCGTTAAAAGAAATTGTTTTTGAGAAAAACGCATTTGAATTCGGTAATGCACAGAATAAATAAAAAATAAAAAATTTTAGTATTAGCAAAAAATAAACCTTTTTATTAAGGAAATGTAAACATCAAGTTAAAATAATAAAAACCAAATAAAAACACGAATGAACAATAAAAAAATAAACTGCCAAAAATGCTCATGGTGTTTTGAAGACTTGTTTTTTATTATTGTTATTTCTTATTTATTCTATGCAACACCGAATTCAATTTTTTTGCACAGTTGCTCTAACGAATTAATAAGATATACCTCTCCTAAGTAAAAAAAGTAGGGGTGTAGGAATTTCTACTCAAAAATTGTGTACACAGAAAGACAAACGACTTGGGACGTTTCAAAATGGCATTTACTATCGCATGTGGCTCCCCTTATAACCTACAGAAAATTTGAGATAGGATTTGCTTTTTCCATCCCAAAGAACCGTCTATCAAATTTTGGGAATTTATTTAGTAACTTTCAAAACATATCGATAAAAGTGTAAAATAAAATTTTAAATTTAACACCCTGTATCTCCCTTATTATCAACTTTTGTACAAAGATAAGTTAGGTTAAATCGATTTAAATTGATCCAGGGAAGCCATTGCTAAGGTGTGACCCATTCGTTACCAAACACCCCGTATGTATAATGAAATAATGTAAAAAAATTTCAGCCGAATAATTTTCGGAACTCATGCGCCAATATCTCTTGCACTATGCTATTTTATTATTGACATGGATAGACTCGCCAGCTAACTCCCACCATAAATACTTTTCATTTAAAACTAAGTACCGGCATCTTGACATATATAAATGTCTCTAAGATCGTGCAAATGTTCTTTAAAGTAAAACTATTTTTCTCGATACTCTCGTAGCGATGTATTGGTTTAAACAAAATTGCATCCAGCATAAAAGCTTCGCGATAAGTAGTTTTCTGGATCAATTTATTTACTTTCAGACAGATTTTCGTAGAAATACATTTACGAAAGTAGATCAAAGAATGTGAAATATTTGTCACAATCAAATAAATTGACTTTGTGAATGTTGTATAGAATTACATAAAAATAGCATTTGATCATCAAAAATAATATGCTTCTATAGCTCGAAAACAGATAAAAGAATTTAAGGGCACGATATTTTAATGCTAAAAACACTACCAACTTTATTCAGCACTTTTCCAATAAAAACAGAAAGATCATATGAACATATGTTGTCGCAATTACACAGGGCTTAGAGGTGATGTGATGATGTATTTTTTACATATTAAAAAATAAAAAAAAATATGTTTAATTAAATTATATGCGGAAAAATTTTATTCAAAATCCAAAATTGTCCTTAATAAAGTCACGGGTACAAAGTGTTATTTTTATAAAACGTCATTCTTGCCACAAACATAGATGAAAATTAACGGCCAGTTTGCCAACGCTGGAATGGTCTAATTTGGCAATCATAAGTTTTAAACTGACAAGTGTGTGTAGAAGACAACGAATAATAGAACTAAATTCATTCTAGCAAACAAGTTTAAATATAAAAATATTTTAGAAACCAAGCAAATCACTTAAATATTATAACTCATCAGTTTTTACTGACGGCTTATTAACAATGACAGGACAAAACCCTGTCAAAACCTAACTGATTCACTAGAAGATCTTAATTTAAACCAGTACTAAATCTTAAACCGTTTTAGTGAATCTCAACGAACTTGTTTTAAGTTACTCACTCCGTATACATCCGATAAATAAGAACTATTTTTCTGTTACACAGTTTTTGAGTTTTCGCGTAAACAGATAGACAAACTGACCGCGACGGAAAATGATTTTTCTGTAACCTTGGGATCCCAAATCGTAAAGATCAGAACAAATCTCAAGACGAAAGTTTTAATCGATTACAACAATTACTTCTTGCTAGCCAATACAGAAAAACATATACATATTATGTAGCTTACATAAATCAGCAATCTTTCACTGCTGTTTGGAAAGAGGAAGTGTTGTTATATTACATCTAGAGATCAGTATAACCTACATAATTATTCAGCACATAATTAGTACCTTTATGAATATATCTTCTGGTCTTTTCTAATTTTGCACAGTATTAATAGGACTGCTCATGTAATAATACATACTGTAAATAATGTAAATAATTTTAATAAAGATTTAATAAACATTCATGGACTGCTTGACATGCAGAATGAAGTGGGGTAAGTAAGAATGCACAAATGAGTGAATAAACAAACCATATATTTTTAAGATCAGAAAAGTAAGACATTTTCATTAGTTAATACAGAGAGTGTTCTAGTTAAAAAAATCATATTTGTGTCATTTTACAAGTAATGTTTAATTATTTTTCCGTAAAATTCATAACAAGAATTAACATAGGCCTTACAACTATGACACGTTTTTTTTTTATTTTGTTGAATAAGCAAACTAGAAGGGTGCATGACACACCTAGAACTAATAACCCGCTACTTACTGTTAGGTTTTAGAATACTAAATTGCCTTACCACCTGAGCAGAACGTTTAAATAGAATATTTAACCACAAACTTGTTTTTTTTTATATTATAATATAGTACTTATTATATAAGTTGTATAAATAATGCACCTGGCTCAATGATATTTTGTAATTTACCAAATAAATCAATCGACAACTATTACCAATACACATGGCTTCCCAAATCACAACACCTAGAGTGCTAACTGAAAATGTCAAGTTTGTTCGTTCCCCACAAAGCTTTCTGACCCGTTGCTGGTCATCCTGCGTCCCTAAACAGAATCGTGATTCACTGGAGAAGACTACTGAGTTCCATTTTTGGTCCCAGTGTAGTCCTTCGCGAGACAATTAAAGTCTTAGGCGTCGATGATCCGCTGTTAGTGGCAGTACAAGGTGAGGACGGTAGAAATGCAGTCCAACTGATAGATTTTTACAATAAACCGATGGCAATGATAAAGGTCTTTTAAATATTCATTTGTTACAGCACGAGAACTGTTCGGTATTTAAAAGCTACCAGTCTTAAGTAGCAGTCTTGGTGTGTTTTAGTGTTTAGCTGTCGTTCAATGCCACGAACACGTTGTACACTGTTTTCCTGGAACCACGGCTGAAAGATCGTAACACCGTAAACACATTTCGCCCAACACGGTCAGCAGTTTCTCGGAACGAATAACCAGCTTCTGTAGTCTTACAATACGACCACGTTTAAATTGTTTAAACTATCTGAATTCGGCTTGTATTCTCACTGGCGATGGCGGCACGTTAACGTAAAAAACGCAACACAGTAATAAAAGAACCTGTTTTCCAGGCTAATAACAAAATAAACCTTTAAAATGAAGTACACCACGGCACAGGCTGGCATTTAAAATTTTTGACCTCAACTCCTGGGGGTTGAAAAAGTTAAATTACATAAAAAAGTTGATTGATTAACCAATAAGATACACCTAAAATTTGGGGAACCTATCTTTACTAATGGCAAAGATATTTGCCCATACTAAGACTTTTCGGACACCCTGTAAAGTCCGAGAACAAATTGTTTTTATTACTACGTATGGCAAAAATTTATACCTGTAGATATTATAACGAAGCTAAAAATAACACACCTAGGGGAATTAACTCATTACAGCAAATCCCTAATGAACTTAAATATGACTACCCACAGGGATATTCACAATAATTGGATTTAAATTTATGCGAATATCGTTTATCCATAGACAAGGGAAACTCCCATAACTCTAAAATTATTAACCCTGTAATAATTATTCAAATCAGCCCATCGAGCCACAGATAATGATTAGTTAATCATGTTTTCCTGTACCTATCAAATCTATTCCATAATAGCTGTAATATAAGTGAATCATTGGTTCAGGAGAGACAAATATATTCTATATTGTATCCAATTTTATGTGAGAATGATGACAGAAAAAACAACTGAACAAGAATTCACCCTATTGGTCAGTTCCATGGACAGTTTACACCAGAACATATTTTAGTGATCACAACATTCATCTTTTCTTTCCTGATAATCACGGAGGAATTTCTTTCAATCCATGTTGGCGAAAGTGCATTACACAAAGACAAATAAAAAAAGAATTTGTTAAAATTTTTATCGTACATTCTTTGCTTGTGGAAGTATTTCTGGTTATATACTTCGAAACGCAAAATTCTTTTCTTTTCTGATAAAATCTCAACGGAATCCGATTTCTTTCTATCCTTGTTAGCAAAAGGGGCATTAGTAAAGACGAGAGAGAAAAAAATGAGAGAGAACGAACATGAGAGACATAATTGATCTCTCCGTTGTAAAATGGATTTCTGTCATCATTTTCAAAATTAAATGGATACGGTATAGTAATATCCACGTATTTATTTTAGCTGATACTGGGCCATCCATAATTTTTGAAGCTTAATGATAGATACATATATGGACTTTAATGAAATTTGCACGAACTTATACCTTATTTGCGAAAAACCTTAGAGACAAATTCATGATATAAAACTTAGTTGTCTTATTCTTACATTTGTCAGTTTAAAACTTTTGGCTATCAAATTAGACCTGCCTAGCACTGGAGAATCTAGCCGATATAGTTTATCTTTCACCAGATTTGCAAAAGAGACAAAACGTTCCTGTTAATATTTTCAATAATGCAAGGAGTTTTTTTTTATAAACAATGATCTTTAGTAAAGTTACCAGAAATCCTTTTTTGGCGATTTTGTCCAAAATTATCTGCTGCTTTCAATTGAAACTTTTGCGCGAAGCCACCTAAACGAGTTAGATGAGGTATGGGTTACCCCACATGTAGAAAGATTGATAAATTGCATAAGATATGGTTGATAGGTGAACTGCGTTTGTGTAAAATTACTTTAAATCGCGGACTTTAATTCTGGCAATTCCTTTTGTTAAATGAAACTATATTTTATAGTTACCAATTAAATTATAATATTTATTTTATTATTTTTAAAAAGATAATTATCACCAAGCGTAATAATCTTTCTTGTGTTGACAATTATTTCGAAGGCTAGTTATCAAAGGTTATTTAGGTTATTTAGAATTTTTAAAATTTGATATAACAGTTTTACTCGTGGAAGGTTGTTACTAAACAATAAACGTAACAGCTTATTTTTGTTAAACACATTAATATTCCTAAAGTCTAGTTATGTGATTATAAAATTTAAAAGTAACTTAGTGCACGTGCTTCTAAAGTCAGTATATAACACACATTCTTTGGTAACTATAACAAAAATATTTTCACTTAAAACTCGTGAGAAATATGGTTTTATTGTTTTATTTTATTACATTTAAACCCATATAAAGTGATAATTTTCATTTTAGTAAGTTAAATAATATTTTCTATTATATAAATATGTTTTAGTTTCTTAAAATACTGCAACTGTTTGATAATAGATATCTAATATTTCCCTAAATTACCATTGACTTAATTATCATATTTTATAACGAATTTGAAGAATTCTTTAAAAATTCATTTGAGATTTGTATAAGGCAACGATAAAATATGTTTTTTTCTTATATGTAAAACTAATTTACACGAACTATATAAAATTATTTTGGGCTAGGTTTGATAGAATATTCAACATTTTCAATAATAAATATATACATATATTATTGTAAACATTCATATACATACATTCTCAGGTATGTAGGAATGCTTTAGAGTGTAGGAATGCTTTTGGAAATATCCCTAATGAATTTTATAAAGTTTTAAGCAGAAATATATATATTATTATGCATACCAAAAGTGGTGTATTATTTTAGTTGCTGCAGCTATTAACATAACACTGAAATTCATGTGCGATTAATACTCTTTACAGCTTTGCTAATAGGTGTGCCGTTTTCTGTTTCTTTGACATTATTTTTTAGATTACGATACCAATATTAATCTGCTACTCCTAATTTTAGACGACATGATAAGCACTTTTATTAAGTGCTCACAATTAATTTCAATATCATTTACTTTTAGTCACTACATATCTAAAAAATATGTGATTAAGTAAATTAAAGTTTCAAATAAATTAGGGTTTTGAAGCCATTGCTGGAGTTACAATAAGGGCAGAAGTATCATTCTTAGAAATACCCCAAAAATGTCTTTCTGAGGAGAAAGGATGTTTGAATGAATATTGAATGATTTATTTATTTTATGAAAAAACAAGAATACTGTGGCTTGAATGCTGACAATGATTACGACAGCATATCAAACCAAACTACGAATATAAAAGAATAGTTGAACTTTAGGAAATCAGTTAAGAAAATATTTTTTAACAATGGTCTGCCCAGTTAGAAATATTATTTAGGTAATATTTATAGTATAAAACTTACACGTACTACATATTTCAGATCCCTGCTTTAAACTCTTAGATGCCAAAGCACAAAAAATGTAATTTTTATTAAATATTATCAGAGGCGCAATTAAAGATGGGGCGGGGCGATTTCAAAAACAATTAAAAATACTGAAGTTCACTGAACATTGATGAATAGCATAAAGTAATTATAATTAATTTACCTTTACAATTTTTGTTACCTTTTAGTTGCAAAAGGTATCTCTTTGAAAATAACTTTAATTTTTTTAAAGAAATATATAAAGAAAAACATGTGTGTTAGATCAATAAAAAAAAACAACGTAAAAACTGGAACTGATTCACAATCAGGTAAAGTTACGAAAAATAAAACGACCAGCAATTTTTATAAGCACCATACACCTGATTTAATAATACGTCAACTTAAAATGCTTTTAACTTCACAAAATTAGTCGAAATTGGTTGAACAAATTTCTTTTATTTCGTCTGGTAGAAAAATATATCCAACCTTAATAAAAGAAACTATTGTCAAAAAAGACGCATAAAAATAAAATGCCTTCAGGTTAAATTGGAAAGTTTTACTTTCTTCCATTTTTTCCTTGAGCTAAGTTAGCATTCTGTTACCCTAAATTAAAAAAGTTCAAAAACTTTGGATCTTTAAAATTCTTAAAAGATTTGTTATGTTCTTTTTTAGAACTTCCAACAAATTGTAATTCATATTGTTAAGGAGGTTTTTACCCAAACCAAATTTATTATATGATAATATATAATAATTTTCCCTGGAATTTTGTACGTTTCCTTCCCTCTTCGACCGCATACTGTGGTATTGGAACATTAGGTGTAGTTAAATACGTAACTGAAGTGTGCTGTAAACGTCTTTATTTACTGACGTAAGAGAAATATTTATAACTTAAAGTGTATAAAGTACATATTATAAGTATATTTTGTAATCCTGAGAGTAAGCTTTAACCTTATGGTATTTCTTGCACTCCGTATTTCTCAGAATATGTTTTAATTCTAAGAATAAAAATATAATATACGCTGCGTTTCTCAAAAATGCGAATTGGCAAAGAAAATATTACTTCGTTACTACCGTAAAGCACAGTACAAATAAAAATTTATACCAATTTAAAATATATTTAAAATGTGCCAGTTCTTATATAGCCCTAACATTGCAATTTTCTGTTAAAAAAGTAAAGAAAAAATTAGTAAACAAATTTAATATCATACTTTAGTTGTCAAAATAATGCACGAAATAAATAAGAACTCATCACCCAATTCACCAAGCTTAGTCCGTTTAGTCCCTGCAGTTGACCTGTTGGGATTTGAAAATCTTTGATTGGGAAATTGTTTATATATGAAACAATTATATATATATATATATATATATATATATATATATATATATATATATATATATATATATATATATATATACCTATATTTTATATACCTAATCGTGTTCTATAAATCTGCGACTGACTAGCAACTATCGCAATATTACGCAAGGTACATATTTGTTCTTCTTTACATTACTTGGACCGGGCGTTATGGAAATATTAACCGGAATGCCGACCGGTATAAAGTTGAGAACAGAGAGTATCGCAGAAAATTTCTTTAGTTATTTAGAAAGAACTGGAAACGTTTGGTTACAGTTTAAAGCTGAACTCACAGTGCCAGTACAAAGTGTATCTATCCTTCTGGAACTAAGACATTCAACACTTACAGTTAAAAATTGTGAAACTACCTACTTGGTATATTCGATTAAGCAATTTTTATGCGCTTACGAACTCTCAACAACGTCACTGTCCGCAGACAAGCTGTATTATTGATCCATTTTCATTAGAGAATAGAGACAGATAGGGATTTCTTTTTTAAATAACTGTTTATCTTAAAAATAGTTACTCATTTTTGCTATTTCTTTTTCTATTACAAATTATTGGTTAGAGGGGTAATATTGTTTCTTAGAGATGTAGGAAACAATTTTAAGTAGTTAGTATAAAAATAAGATGTGCTGACACTGTTTTTGCTTAATAAAAACGAGATTTTTTCAAATACTGTTTGTGTTCAGTAAAAACATCAGATCTTTTTCTATAAAATCATAAAACTTACATAAGTATTTTGCCAGATTAAGAATTTATTTTTTATGGCAATTCCAAAAAACTTTCAAAGTAGACAACCAGAAATACTTGCACAAACAAAGGCAGCTGTGCTAAAATATTTGAACATTCTTTTTTATTGGCAACACCATGGTTTGTATTTGTCTCTTACTAATGCACCTTATGCCAACAAGGATAGAAAGAAATCAGATTCTGTTGCGAATTTTATAAGGAAAGAAAATAATTTTGCGATGCCTAATCTTTTAAAGTAGACAACCAGCAATACTTCCACAAGTAAAGAAGGCATGATCAAAATTTGAACATATTCCGTTTTTATTTGTCTTTTTCTAATGCACTTTCACCAACACGGATAGAAAGAAATCTGATTCCTTCGTGATTATCCGGAAGACAACATGAATATTGTGATTGCTAAAATATGTTCTGGTGTAAACTGTCCAATATCCATGGAACTGACCAATAGGGTGGAATTCTTGTTGAACTATTTTTTTCTGTCATTCTCAAATGAAATTGCATAGAATATAGTATGCTAAATCTTAACGTTTTTTAGTGAATGTCTCTGGCAAAGTTTAAACACACTAGTAAAATCGATTAAATGCTTCAGAGATACAGATATCTAAAAATAATGCTACAAGCCCTTTCCCATACTTTTAACCGAGTAGACAAACACAGCGTTTTCGAAAATGTAATAATTTTTAAATCTTTTCCATTTCAGCATAAGCGGTATTAAATAAAGCTGTTATAATCCTTTTATTTTGGAAATAAATTTTAATCTTTCTAGGAAGCCCGGAGCGAAAACTACTCCATTATTTCGATAACACAAACATATAAATAAAATTTCTAAATACAAATAAAATTTTAAGAGCTAGTTATATCGAAGCTATTACAGGT
Source organism: Philopedon plagiatum (assembly GCA_963971165.1). Lineage (NCBI taxonomy): Eukaryota > Metazoa > Arthropoda > Insecta > Coleoptera > Curculionidae > Philopedon > Philopedon plagiatum. The sequence continues at coordinate 41,699,037 of OZ020191.1, read as the reverse complement.
GTAGACGTAATTTGTACGTTACGGATTATAGCTTAAAGGAGAAGTTTCAAGTGCAGTAATAAATTATGATAAAAGCTTTTAGCAATAAAGCTTAATTAGTGCCAGTAAGTCGTTATTTTGTGTGTACCTTGTTCAAAGTTGATACGATTCAAGGAAATACAAGATATATTATTTTAATCTAATACAAAAAGATTAACGTACAGACATACATTTATGAACGAAGAAACGCACAAAAAGTTTTGATAAATTTTAATAGCTACTAACTTTTTAACTTTTGACTATAATTCTCGATAAACAGTAACTAGCTCTATCGACAATATCAAGTGCTTTTTAATTTTTTAACAATTGATATGCATGTTACATTACACGAGAAAACCAGTTATTTTTTACCACTAACTTTAAAATCAGCAATCAATTCGTTAATAGACTGATATTGCAATATAATATTTACTGCTACTTTCAAATTTTTCTTTCTGCTTATTGAATAATAACTTTCAGGCAATCGGCGCCGAACGAGGCCTACAAATTGCCTTGTTTTTAAATTGTCAATAGCAATGTCTTATTGACAATTTAAAAAGAAGGCCATTTATAGGCCTAGGTCGGCACCGACTACCTGGAAGGAGAAAACCTGCTTTCACTGTGTTCAAATTCAAATTCAAATTCAAAAAGTCTTTATTAAGGCGGGGCTCAGCCAAAGGCTGCTTAGGCCCAACCTGAAATACACATTATATTACATTATGAGTATAAGGTATAATACACAATAACTTATTAAGTATTATAAATGATTAAAACTATACATCCCGATATGAAATTATAAAGTAAAATGTTACACCATTATTCAATATTAAAAAGGACATGGACTGAGGACACGATAACTAAATATTGTTAAAAAAATCTTTTTACAGATCTCTGTAGTAATTCTTAACTTTCTTCTTAAATGCGTTTGAATTAGTAATCATTTTTAAATTATTAGGTAAAGAATTAAATATGAAACTCGAGTAGTACGTAAAAGAACCCCTAAAAGCGGTGGTGGTGTGTAATGGAACATGAAGTAAGCTAGGCTGTCTTCTGGGTCTTTCATATATTCTATCAGCAAACGTTAATTTTTCATAAAGATATGTAGGTTTACGTGTAGCAATAATTCTATGCAAAAAACAAGCAAAGTGAATAGTACGTCTTTCCTCCATTCCCAACCAGCCCAACTGCAAGTGTGATGGAGTGATGTGGTCTCTTCTTTTGACGCAAGCGGCATATCTCATACACGCGTTCTGCAATACTTGTATCCTATGTTGGTCCTGGCCTGAAAGGCAGGGACCATAAGCAACATTGCAGTAATCAAACAAGGGTAAAATAACCGATTCGGTTAATTTCCGTTTAGTCTGAGTATCCAGTATGTATTTAAATCTATACAGAGACTTAAGCCGGCCATAGGCCAATCTTAAAACAGTATTAATATGTTCACTAAAGGTTAAATTTTGGTCAAGAATAATCCCAAGGTTTTTACATTTATCTGTAAATTGAATTGCTACTCCGTTTAAGAAAATTTTATTAGCTATATCAACTTTGGCACGTTGCCTTTCTGTACCGATAAGTATTCCCGAGGTCTTACCTGAATTAAGAAGAAGGCCATTCTTTTTTGACCATACATTTATTTTTTCTAAATTGCTGTTAATCTCTGGGATAGGGAGAGTTTGATTGCTAGGTGGAAACGATAAATAAATCTGACAATCATCAGCATAAAGCTGGTAATATGTTGTTATTTCATTAGGCAAGTCTGCAGTAAACAAAATAAATAAAAGTGGTCCCAAAATGGAACCCTGAGGCACGCCACTAGATATTATTAAATTACTGGAAGTAACCAGCTCACCCCCAATATTCATGCTAACCTGCTGCCCGCGGTTAGTAAAATATGAGTTAAACCACTCCAAGACACCGTGTGAAAAACCATAGTATTTTAGTTTTGCCAGCATGAGCTGGTGATCCAGGCAGTCGAAAGCCTTGGAATAGTCGAGCAATATAAGAATAGTAGTCAAGGACTCATCCACGGCATGCAACAAATCATCAGTTAAATCAGACAAAGACGACGCTGTGCTGTATCCCGACCTAAAACCGGATTGTCTGTGGGGTAGAAGATTTAAGGCATCAATATAATTTTTTATTTGTTGATACGCTACCTTTTCGGCAACTTTAGATGTTACAGAAAGTATACTTATGGGGCGCAATTCAGTCAGTTCCGAAATGTTATTCTTTTTAGGTAGAGGAGTCACAAGTGCATTTTTCCAACATTGTGGAACTTTTCTAGTTGAAAGTGAAGCGTTAACAATGTGAGTTAATGCTCTGATACAATATGGTACACACATTTTTAACATTTCAGAAGAGATCCGATCAGCCCCCTTTGCATTGCTCTTTATACTACACACTATACTGGAAATACTCTCCTCAGAGACGGGGGAAAATTCGAAATCCCGCTCGACAGCCGCATGCCTATGATTAATGAAATAATTTATGTTATCCTGGGTAGGCGGTATTCGATTAATCGAATGTATAAAAAAGTTATTTATTTTTTTGGGGGTCCAAAAGTTCCTCGGGAATATGAATTTTTTTTTTCGTACCCTTATTCAGTAGTTGGACTTATTTTAGAGAAAACAATTGCGTTACATATTTTTGAAAGGCCAAAAAATACAAGTTTACTCTATTTCTTAAAAACAATTATAGTTAGAAAAAATCTAAATATGCCAGGGGTTTCTAATGTCCAGATTCTATAAAAAGGTTTAGAATTTAGTACTAGTTTAAATTAAAATCTACTTGATTAGTTATCTTTTGATAGGTTTTTGACCTGTCATTTTTTCGAAAAACAGCTTTTTCGAAAACGGATTAACGAAACTTTCAAAAGTATTTTCTAGACTACACATATTGTAAACGTACATTTTTTCAAAAATGTCTTCAAAAAATAATTTTTAAAGATAGGTAGGTACATTTTCCGAAAATATTTTTTGAAAATAGCATTTATAAAGTTAATTTGTGAACACTAGTAGCACAAAAAATGTAGTAGCACAGAAAATGTTAAATAAAAAAGACGAAAAAAGATCCTGAACAAACCTAAACGCACCTTTTTCAGGTCTGATCAGGTTTTATTAGGATTGGTATGTTATTTTCTCTTAAACTACTTTTTCGAAAAGTCATTGCTTGAAAAAATTAATATTCGAAAAATTTTTATTTCGAAAAAGATATTCTCGAAAAAACTATATTTTTGAAAAGTGCTTTTTGAAAAATTGGTTTTAGAAAAATTGTACTTTCGCAAGTACTTGTAGGTATATCCCCCCAAATGAGCAGAATGCATAAAAATGCTATAATATTTACACTTTCATATTAATCTAACAATTTGTCCTGTCGCGTGTAAGCCAAGTGTTCAGTTTTTTAACAACTCTTTTTTTATGTTAAATTAAGTAAATTTTTTTGAAAAACCGCTTCTTCGAAAGATGCTTTTTGGAAATGGATCAACATAATTTTCTTAATACTATTTTTTTAAGAATCTTTCAAAAATACATTTTCCGAAAATATATTTTTTAGAAAACATAGCTTTTCTAAATTTAAATTATGAACTCTATTGGCTTAGAAAACGTCAAAGAAAAAATGACAAAAAGATCCTGAACTAACCTAAACGAACCGTTCTTGTGTTCGGTCAGGTTTACCATTTCCTTGTGTCGGCTATGTTACTCTGTAGTAAATTACTTTCAAAAAAGTGTTTTTTTTTAATTTGAATATTCGAACTCTTTTTCGAAACAATGTTTGAAAAAAATGTACTTTCTATAACCATGTTTTATTAAAAAAATTTAAAGTGGTTAAAAAAATTCGAAAAGTCGATTTCCGAAAAAAGTTTCGAAAACATCCCTAGTTTCCGAATAACTGTATTTGATAATATATTTTCGAAAAAACGTGCTCTTAAAACAATTCCATATATCAGTCCAAATGGACAGAAGGTATAAATAAAAAAAAATGCTAGAATTTTGGTATGGTCCTGTTTTCGCAAGAACAGGTTTAGATATTTCGTCCATCATACAATGGTGTACATTTCTTAGAACCCTAAATAATAAAAAAAATGTCACACGCGATCTTGCTCGTTCGTGACGCTCCCCCCCCCCTAAACGAAATTCTAAATCCCCCCTGGATTGTTGAAACCAGTGAAATCCTTAATTAACAATGTATAAGACCTCATCTGAGAGGGCGTAAAATTATGGAGCTTGCCCTGGGCGCCATAGTTCCTAGCTACGACACTGGCGTGGATAATAAGCCTGGCCGCTAAATTACGCTAAACATAATATGAACTGTTGGAATTTTAAGTGTTCTAACGATAATATAATTATACTTTATAAACATTAAATAGAAACATGAAAGACATACCTCTAATTTCTTGCGTAACTTCCATCAGTACCGAACTCGAACTATCAAATCCAGATTGCACGTTGCTAAGTAGACGAAGGGTGACATTTAGTGGTTGTTTTGGCACTGACGAATTGTTTAAAGTTATGAAAACCGCTGTGGTTTTGCCTGGGACGGCTAGTTCGGGAGCCACTACGCTAAATCCTCTAAAAAAGAAGTTTCAAATTAGTTAAATAAAATAAATCAAAATCTTGTATCATATTTATTAAAAGTCTATATTTTTATACGAGAAACAATGTATTACATTAATATCTTTGAAGGAAAATGTGTATCTTAGGCTGCGCCTACCATTCTTGAGCTGCAATGGCACAGTGGACAGTGGGTTATATTAAATACTTAGCGATATTACTTACCAAATTTTAAATGAACGAGTTCTTGATATATTGGTGTAGCTTTGTTGCTAATGCCTTATTGATAACGTAGAAATGCATTAAATTTAGTTAAATGCAGATGCTCGAAAATATATTTTTTGATTGATCAGTTCAGTTTCGTTTCCGAATAGTAGTGATAATTTGGTTCTGTCGTAGTGATAATTTGGTTCTGTCTTTTTTATCTATACAGGGTGAGTTATTAAAGTGTTACAAGGCGATAACTCTAAAACGGTTAAAATATTTTCATGGAATTTTGGTGAGTTAATAGAGAGATGAGGCGAGATATTTGAACATATTTTTGACATTTACCCCTCTCTCTATTGTAAGGAAACTTTGGAATTTTAAACGGGATGATGTACTTTTATTTATAAAATTCAAATCTACGTAAAAAGCTACGTATGTGTACAATTTTTTTTTGATTTGCTCTTTCGGTTACGAAATTATGATTTATTAGGTTATAAAATAAAAAAAATATTTACTATTTAATTTCAACTTATTTATCGTCAGTCAGGCTTGAGAAGTTGTTCTAAATGCCCCACTTCAACTTCCAAACACTTTTTCACTTTCTTTCTAAATTAATTTCGTACCCGCTGTAACATGTCAGGTGTCACTAATAAGCGGAAAAAGCGGATTCGGTCTTGTCGTTTATAAAACCTTATAAGAAAAGTGAAGGGGGGTCAAATCCGGGGCCCTAGCTGGCAATAAACTGAGAACTAATCGTTAAAACTTCAAAATTCTACACTGACTTAAGTAAAATAACGCATTTTCATGGCAACGAATAATAATTCTGCAATAAGTGAACTTGATTTAATGGTTAAATTTATTTAATTTTTAAATTCAAATAAAATTTAGTTAACCATAATTCCGTAACCGAAAGAGGAAATCAAAAAGGTTTTGTACAAATACGTAGCTTTTTACGTAGATTCGAATTTTATAAATATATTATTCTTTTCTTACAGTTTTTAGAGGCCGGCTAATCGATTATCTGCAGTTAACTAGATTTGATGCATATCTACGTGATCAGTAAGGCGTTGTCAACAAAATTCCAGCAATATTTCAAGAATCTCTATAAAATTTGGTAATTAATATCCGCTCGATATCTAAGATCACTGTGCAACGGTTTATATTCGACTAAAGGTTTTAAGATTTTACGTTATGATATTTGAGCAAACAAGTTAGAGACAATTGTAAATCGCTATGTAGTTGTGGCTAAAAAATCGTAGTGGGCGCTCGGCCCTACTGATAGCCTAACACGAAATTTTATTATTTATATAATAATACAACCAACATTAATTTAAGCCGTTTTCTGCGCTCCAGCGTTTCAAAAAAGCGTTCAATGGATCACGTGACTTTATTAGATTTCGCTTACTCGCCGGTGAACATACAGCAGCGGCAAACTAACTGGAAACGATAACTTATAATTTTAATTTTTCGTATTAAGTAATTAGTTACGATATTTTGAATAATCTTTCAACGTTAGTATTGTTGCGGTGTATATTTATTATTTTCATAATAAATAAAAGACGTAAATTCATTAAATATATTTGTTAACGTATTTCAAAGAAAACTGAATTTTTGGTCGGCAAATTAATTGGAAACGTTACATCTAAGCCCAAATTTTCTAACTGTTTGCATAATTGACATTGTATGACATTCCTTTTCAAATGCTTATTATAAAGTATCCTTTAAAAACAGTTACAAAATATATACACTCCAATTAGCTTTATGTTTTCGAATTAAAGAATTTTCATCAATGTCTTCAGAAACGATCTCACTAGGTTTTCTTTTATTAGACTGATTTTCCCTTGACTTTAATTTAAATATTTTGCCTTTTATTAGATCATCTTCATTAAAACCAGTGTTTAGTTCATGTTTTCCTGCTCCTCGTTTGCTTCCTTTTGATGATCTAATTATGATAATATTTAGTTGGATATCCATTGGCCTCAATTACTTTCAAACATCTCCCAGGCATATACTCTAGTAGACGCATACATGTCTCTTATAGTATGTTCTCCCATGTTTCACTCATACCGTCGAATAATTCATCGAAATTGTCAAAAGATTTCGAACCCACTATCTCATTAGCTGTAATCCAAACTTTTCTACGGGGTTAAAGTCTGGTTTCCAAATGGTCATTGTAAGACATCTACATGATTATTTTGTAACTAGGCAATGACTCTCCTAGCATAATGCTTTGAATCATTATCTAGTTGGAATTTCCAAAGTACCAATAAATGTTGTTCTGTATATGGTTGCATGAAGTTTTCCAGTATAGTTATGTATCCATACTGATTCAGGGTGCCATTGAGTCTGTAAAGTGGACCAACACCATTCCAGGGAAAACAACCTCATACCATGAAACAGTAACCTCCGAATTTCACACTTTTCCTAGTGTAGAGCGGATCAAATTTTGTATTTGGCGGGCGCCGAATAAATCATTTTCTGGCAGAACCAGATTTATTTACCTTGATCTGACCACAATATTTGCTTCCATTGTTGAACGTCCCAAGTAAGATGACGCCTAGTGAATTCCAAACGACTTTTGCGATTAGCTTCAGAAAGCTGGGGTTTCTTCCTTGGTACCCTGCCAAAAAGTTCTACCTAATTCAAATTATTGCGAATACTTCGAACACGGAGTTCTTTTCTCTTGGATTCTCAACACAAAATTTCTTTCCAAATAAACATATTTATTTATAATTAGTGGGAAGTATTCTTAGACAATTGCGGATAAAATATACCCAAAAAGAATTACGAAATAAGAAAAATAATATGGAATAATGTCGGTTAAAAATAGGATTTGTCGGAAAAAATCAAGAACATTCGGTTTAAATACCTTAAATACGCTCCTGGATTACCCATTCGGTGTTCGTTTTAAAGTGTGATTATCCCTTTATAAGACAATGCTGAAAAACTGGGAAAAAATTTGATAGGAAAAATACAGAGTGACTCAAATGTACCGATATCGTGGAAAAATCTAAATTTAATCGGCGATTGATCCCTATAAAGAATAAAGATACTAAAAAATATGGAAATCATATATTTCGACGAGCTCTTTCCGATGACGTATATGGGATTTTAATTTGAACCATGTTGAGCCTACAAAAAAATTAAAAATCGTGAAATATTTGGTTTAAAAATCTAACAGCCAGATTCTCCAACGCTAGTCCGGTCTAATTTGACAACCAAAAGTTTTAAAATGACAACTGTAAGAATAAGACAACTAAATTTTATACTATGAATTTATTTCGGAGCTTTTTCGCAAATTTATAAAGAAAAGGGCAATTTTAGTACGCACTTTCGACAATAATAGAACTAAATTCACTCTAGCAACCCGTTCCAAGATCAAAATCATTTGGAAATCAAGCAAATCGCTGAAATATTCGAATAATTCATAAGTTTTTAATGACGTCTTATTAAGAACGACAGGACAAAAACTTGTCAAAACATAACTGATCAACTAGAAGATCTTAATTTAAACCAGTACTAAATCTTAAACCTTCTTAGTGAATCTGGACGAAAATTTCCAGTTTTTGCCAAATATATCCACTTTCCAGTGATTTTAGGTTTAAGTGTTGCAACAAGAAAATGTTTGAGATTTTAAAGTTTCACTTATGAATCCGTTTTTCGATCCGACGTTTTGTTTTCAAGTTATTAGGTAACAAGAAGTTTGAAATTTTTTTATATTAGATTTAAATTAAACATATTACAACTGTAGAGCAATTTATATTAGAAATAAAAAGTCATTAATCATTATGATATCGAAAGAATGTCCCATCACAATACAATATTGATAAATAACCACAAAATTTTTTAACCCCATTTACCGTTGCAATAAAATTTTTCCACTAGATGGTTAAAATAAAAACCGGTACTTAATAGATCATTTTCGCATTATCAAACAACAGCGTAATTTTTTGGTTGAAAACACATCGGAGTAGGCCATGTGTAAGGCCGATCGTCGGCTGTTTTCATTTATTCGACATTATTATGAAAGATTAAAGTGTCACATTTGAACAATAGAGCTTTGTTATTTTTGCACTCGCCATTTTATTTATTGCTACCATATTTCCTTTGTTTTCCCATAAATTCAGCTTGGCGTGTGATACAGAAATACGAAAACCAACCTGTTCAATTTATACATTTTGAAGTGACAACAATTTTGAATTAGTGTGTGCCTCGGTGAGCTATTGGCGTGTTTTAATCGGAAAATATCCGTTTAAATTTTACATTGCCGTTTATGACTTGAAAATAGAAAAATGTTTTCATATATTTAGACTATGTTTTTCCCTATCAGCATGTACTAAAAAGTTGGTTGGGAGTTGGGAATTAATTGGAAATTAACACGAATTAGTTGGGAATTAGGTCATTAATAGAACATTTCACTTGTGGGGTTATTCACACAAATTTTAAAGATAACAACGTATTTGCAATAAGAAATAAAGATTTCTACACACGACATGACCCAATCTATAGGGTCCGATTTGTAGGGTAACTATGAAGGTCAAATCGGATGTCGCTCTCCAAATGAACCAACCTTAAAGTACCATAGTGGGTTCATTGTGAAAGGTTTATGTTATATAATAAAAGCATTAATGACAGTCCAATGAATAAAAGCAAAGTCGTCGACCGTCCCCCACTCGACCGCCGAGGTGAGGAATCGGGAAATCGTGTGGTCGCTTGAACGACCGCTAGGGATGCGCACTGTTAGACAAGAATCGATGTTAAATATCGGCAAATATTATCGATGTCACAAAAACATCGAAATCAAAACATCCATGTTTAGAATTTTTTTTTTGTGATAATCGATGTTTTGCTCAGTTTTATGCTATGGGAAATATTATATTGTTTTTTTTTAGTTGCGTTCAGAAAAGAACCCAATATTAACCCTATGCGGTCGTTGACCGGACAGACATGATCCCTCCACTAGTCGTCAAAAATTACACAACACTTTGCCTGTAATTTGTCATGCCACATCCAAATCACGGTTCCAGTCATTGGCATGCCTAGCATGACACAAATGTAAAGTCCTGTAACTCGTAAACCACTTATAGCATGAAAATACCTGCATGATAGTCGGATTCCTCGGAAAAATTCGCTTTGGACCCGCCCAGTTTTTGTACAAACACAAACATGCCGTTGCAAGTCGGTCTGTTGTATTCTGTATTTGACGCTGCTCTACGCTCTAATCGCCATAGTGAGTATTTTCCGCAGGAAATGTTTGTTTTGTTTCCGTTTTGCGAACTTTTTTTTTGTTTTAAAAGTGACAATAAGAAAGGGTTTGAGTGATACAGAACTAGATGCCATATTTTACGAGGATGATAGCTCGGATGTAAATGTTAGTGCCTTGGAAAATGAATCTAGTTCAAATATATCCGAGAATGAGTAATTTTCGGACGATGTTTCGGAATACAATAATTCAGACGAGGAAGTACACGTTTATACATGCGATATATCTTAGGAATGTTTATGGCAGTGTCTAGTCTAGAGTTCCGAAATCGAGAGTCAATTTTTTATCGATGTATAAACAGAATTTCATTTACGTGTTGAAAAATAATCAACTTACCCAAAACATCGAAATATCCACATCGATGTTAAAAATCGTATTAATAATATCGAGGTCAAAACATCAATGTTTTTTTTTAAACATCGATGTATCGAAAACATCGATGTTTGATGCGCATCCCTAACGACTGCCCACCGACCGCCCGATTTGGATTTTAACGGTCCGGCAAAGCGATACATTACCAATTTGCAGGGGCCCTGCAGATTGGTCATGTGTAGGGCCTTTTAAAATTGTTATTTTGAATAATTTGTCATTATTTAACTGAGCGTTATCAAGGATCGAAACTTTCTTGCTTTTGTATTATGACTATCAGTACGTTTATATCGGCGGCTTGAAGCGCTTGACACACTTCAAGAGGCTTTTAAAAGATGTTTGGAATAAGAGAAAAATAAACTTTAATTTGAATTACTCATTTAGCCCTAAAAATTGGCTTGACGAAAGCTGCCTGAACATACGATATAAACAGTTCAAGCCGGATTGATTACTTGCTAGCTTTAGATTGCTTTGTTTAAACATCAAAACACATATGACTGGCGGCTTTTAAAAGCCTCTTGGAATAAGAGAAAAATAAATTCTAATTTGAATAACTCAATTCAGCTCTAAAAATGAAAGCCGCCTGAAAATATGATATAAACAGTTCAAGCCAGATTTATTACTTGCTAGCTTCAGATTGCGTTGTTTAAACGCCAAAAACAAATATGACTGACAATTCATGCAGATCAGGGTAGAGCAATCATAACCAAATTTAAAAGATTTAAAAACTATAGTCACGCAACGCCCATGCGCATTTTATAGGCCTGAAATAGTCTCGAACGTAGATTCTAACCCTTTTTCAAGTCGCCGAAATAAACACCCAGGCTTAAGATTAGTTTCAAAGCCGCTTCACTTTCAAGTCGGCTTCAAGCTGTCGATATAAAAGTAGTGTATGGGAGATTATAAAACTAATGTTTATCAGATGCATGAAAATATTTAGGTGTCATAAATTCTATTTTTCTGTATTACTGGTAAAAAATCTTTAATGTTGGCAAGAATGTACACCAAAGATTAGTAATTTTTATATTGCATTAACTAAAAAGACGTTCTTAATTAATTAAAAACCCTAATTATTTTTGAGATAAAAGTAAAGTACTTATAAAGAATTCAAGTTCTTGCTTTGATTAAAAAAGTTTTTAATTACTTTTTAACAAATTTTATTTACATTCCTCTATTTAAATAAAAGTCTGATTTTACCCGATAGAACATGAATATTGTAACCATGCTGTTCACAATATTCCAATAATATTTGAGAGGTGCTGCAGATCCATAGCCCCCTTTGGGTGCGCTCTTTCTATACTTAAATTTCCTAGAAAACACTTTTTATAGTATATTATAGTGGCGGGATGTCTTTTTGCCAAAATTTAATTCAATTCCACAATTTATAGCTATGTGTATCAATATTAATCAAGGTAATCAAAAATCAAAAAGATTGGAACGAACTGTGTGACAAGATCGAAACAGCAAGTAGAGTGAGGAAGCGACACGAATAGGGAATAGTTTTTAACAAAAAAAAAAGGATTTTCTACTGCAAATTCGATCCTGCGATACTGCGCGAATTTGGAAACTTGTAAAACGTGATCCCATTAGCTGTGACGTCAAAAGTGTTATAATAACTACATGGCGAATTCAACTATTGTAGAGTCATCGAAAAATCAATAAAAATGGCATTTGATGCGTAACTCGTCCAATGAATTATCCCTGCACTTAAAGCAGAATGTTCCTAAAATCTTATTCAATGTATATTTTAAGCCGAAATCGATCCAGGAACCTTTCAATCTTGTAACAAAAAGTGTCATTTTTGCGAAATTTTAACACATCATGTTTTAATAATTTCGACGTAAATAAACTGCAATTTTTTGTTTTCATGGCAATGGTCGAAAATTCGAAAATTTAAAAGATTCCCATTTTGCATGTCCCCGAAGCAAATAAACCTAGCTAAGTATAAGTTAAAAGAAACAATAAGCGATTTAAATTGGTGGGATCAGATAATTAACGGATTAACGGACGATGTCAAGTGAAAAAAAAGTAAAAAAAATAGAAATTTAAACGGCAAGTGCTTTCTTCCTATAAAGAATGAAGAAACTAAAAAATATAGATATGATGTAATTCGACGAGCTTGTTCCGATGACGTATATAGGATTTTAATTTGGATCCATTTTGACCCAAAAAAAAAACGTGAAAAATTTAGGTCAGAAATCGAAATTTCCAGTTGTCCCAAATATATCCATTTTCCAGTGGTTTTAGGTTTTGGTAAATGTATTGTAAAAAGAAAGTATTTGAGATTTTAAAGTGGTTTTTCGTTTCGTTTTTCGATCCGACGCGACGCCGACGACTCGTTTTCGAGTTATTTGGTACCAAAGAGGGGTCTGCAAACGGCATTTTTCGACCTCCGAAAATTTAAATTGATTTAATTTACTTTTGCGACCTGTGCCCGATTTCAATGGAAATCGCGGAATTTTCGACTTTGACGTTTAATAACTCTCAATCGATACATCATGTAGGTATCTATAACTGAATTTTTTTATCGAAACTAGTTGCGCTATTTCTCTATTAATTTCTCGATTGTTAAATTCACTAGAAAAGTATTCGGAATAAAACCTAAAATTAAATACTTATTTCCCCTGTATTGGATCGTAACTGATCGGCCAATCCCGTCACTACAATAACCAATACAATATTTGTTAAGCACCTTAAGCGTATCTTTAGGGGAGCTTTCTATTAATTTGAAAGCTTGTTGCTAATAATTGGTTTAAATTATCCAAATACAATGTTTCAGTTAACACTAACATTTAATCTAATTTAATATTTATCTAATACCTAATAAATTAGATCATTTGTTAAAAATTTCTATAGACAGAATGAAATCAACTAATCGAAACTTTATTGCTTATCTTCTTTACGTGGGCACTAGTTATTGGAGTTAGTTTACCAAGATAAATTTTATGTCCATCCTTTTCTTACTGATTCTATTTCTAAGGGTAAAATTATCCAAGTGCTGACAAAGCGCAAGGTACATGACTCTATAAATAGAATTAGAAAAAACAAGATGGATATAAAATTTTTCTTTTTGGTAATTTTACCACCACTTTGACAAACCTAAAGGTATCATTGTCACTTAACTTGCTGGTAACAGTGATAAGTAATAGCCACCTTGACAGTACTTGCACATAGCTGCCCTAAGGGTAAGATTATCCAAGTGCTGACAAAGCTACTAGCAAGGTAAATGATAATGATGCCTCTAGAAATAGAATTAAAAAGAAAAAGACAGACATAAAAAAAATTTTCTGGTAATATTGCAACCACTTTGACAAACCTAAAGGTACCATTGTTACTTAACTTGCTGGCAAGTAACACCAACCTTGTCAGTACTTGCACATAGTTGCTCTAAGGGTAAAATTATCAAAGTGCTGACAAAGTTACTAGCAAGGTAAATGACAATGGCGCCTCTAGAAACAGATAGAAATAGAATTAGGAAGAACGATATACAGTGAGGGCATAAAGTCTGGAAACACCTAGTTTTTTACGAAACTATACATTTTCGGAAGAAACGCCGAAACACGTCGATTTTGTTCTCATTTTCTACACATTCTGAAAATATTTGATTATATACAGGGTGTGCCATAAAAGTTAGGCATTTGTCAAATTTGATTTTTTAAGTAGAACACCCTGTATATTATTCCATTTTTGAATTGTGCGTTAGAAAATCAACATCTTTTGTATAAACCACCCTTCCTCTAAAATCAATTGTTTGCGAGATATTGCAACTTGAAAATTGTTAGCCCGCAAAATTAAATAAAGTCAAATAATAATTTAACACATTTTTATTTTAACAACAACAATCCAACTGAGACAATTTTAACGCAGCAAATGCTGAAATTGTTGACCGTTAACTTCCCGGCAATATCCTAGCCTATCCATAAACTCCTCTTGTACGTTACGGATGAAAGGTGGTGAAATTTGCCGAATTTCATCCCTTATACGATTTTTTTAAAGCTTCTATGTTAGGAGGTCTGTTAAAGTAAACTTTACTTTTTAAATAACCCCACAGGAAATAATCAAGGGGGGTCAAATCCGGTGACCTCGCAGGCCATTCTATGGGGCCACCACGTCCTGTCCACCTGTTAGGAAATATCTCGTTGAGATATTGCCTAACAGCTAGCGCATAGTGAGGTGGGGCCCCATCTTGTTGAAACCACATTGTTAAGGCTGGTGTATCAGGCGCATCACCTGGATACCGCTGACCTAAGGCAGGAATTAACTCTACTTGCAAAAAGTCTAGATACATTTGGCCGGTCAAATTTTCGTCAAAAAAATAGGGACCAACAATCTGGTCTTGAAATATTCCTGCCCAAACGTTGACTTTTTCGGGATGTTGCGTATGAGCCACTTGAGCCCAATGGGGATTCTCTTTAGACCAATACCTACAGTTTTGCCGGTTGACAGTACCATTGAGAAAAAAGGTAGCTTCATCCGAAAATAAAACATTTGCACAAAACAAGGGATCCATGTTGCACCGTTCTTGCATATTTTCACAAAACTGGAGTCGGCGGTCATAGTCATCTTCGTTTAATTCATGTATTAGTCTTATTTTGTATGGATGATATTTCTCTTTATGCAGAATATTTTTCACTGATGACTGACACACGTTTAAATCTAATGCCACTTGAGGGGTTGACAAATGTGGATTCTCGTTGTAACTGAGTAAAACATCTAATTTAATATTATCATCTAATTTGGGCCTACCTGTCCTGGGCAGATCTTTTACAGTCCCATGTTCATGAAATTTTTTGATAATTTTGCTGACCGTCGATTTTGTAATTGCTTGTCGCTCTGGATGTGTGTTATTAAAAAGTTCGCAAACTTCGTCAAGATGCCTACGACGATCTCTCCAGCCAAACATCATAAGGATTTCAATCCTTTGGGTCTCGGAAAGCATATTTTAAGATACAAATTACTATCTTATTTAAATGTGTTTGATTTTTGACACAACTATCATAATGGGACATGCTGGTTTCCAGGGTAGTGCAATAATTCAAGGTGTAAGAATTACCAATTTTCAAGTTGCAATATCTCGCAAACAATTGACTTTAGAGGAAGGGTGGTTTATATAAAAGATGTTAATTTTCTAACGCACAATTCAAAAATGGAATAATATATAGGGTGTTCTATTTAAAAAATCAAATTTGACAAATGCCCAACTTTTATGGCACACCCTGTATATAATCAAATATTTTTAGAATATGTAGAAAATGAGAACAAAGTCGACGTGTTTCGGCGTTTCTTCCGAAAATGTATAGTTTCGTCAAAAACTAGGTGTTTCCAGACTTTATGCACTCACTGTTATATGTAACATTTATCTTTCTTTCCCAAGTGAACTAAATTTTATACAAATTTATCAAGACAACATTTCAAGTTTTCCTAACAATCTCTTAAAGACAATAACTCTAGCGTATAATTTGACAATTCAAAATCAGTTAGAAAGCAACGATGCTGAAAGTGTGTTTTAATAAAAACGATCACTGTGTAAATCCGTCTTAAACTAAAACAAAAGTGAAGGGTTGTAAACACAGGCATGAATTCGGATACACAATACGGTATATTATTAGGGATTGCTTGGTAGATTAAGGACTATATTTTAATTATTTAGGATTTTGGGTCTATTAGAAACTTAAAGATAACAAAGATGGTTAGAATAAAGTTTCTTCATTTCATCTAAAGTATTATAATGTTTATTTAGGATCTATCTATCAGCTCGTATCCTGGTAAAATCTATTTTAGGTCTATTAGAACTTTGCTCTTGGTAATAAAAATACCCTCAATAGTGATTTGAGTTAAATGCGATTGATATTTATTTGGAGAAATTTTATATATACAGAGTTGAAAAATAATTTTGGCTGTTTCCGAGATAACAAAAGTGAGCATTGGGATGGTAAATTTTTATTTTCACAAGAAGCGTAGGGTAGATCTATAAAATAGTATGGGTGTCAATGGAGCAATAAATTACATTAGGGTTTATTTCTATTCTAAAATTTACCCTCTTTGGGAGATACATAATAGTAAACTAATTCTTGTCATCATTGAAATTCTTAAAAAATAATTGGCATTTTAAGAACTTGCATTACTACAATAAACATTTTTTTACGAATTTTTAATCGCGTAATAATCGTAACCAGTGCTTTTAAATTGATAAATGTGAGATAAGATAACTAAGATTTACAATAATATGAATTTATTTCCGTCTTCCCGGAAATTTACAAAGAAAATGACAATTTAAGGTGTAGTATGTTCTACAATAATAGGACTAAATTCACCTTAGCAGCAAGTTCCAAGACAAAAATTATTTGGAAACCAAGCAGTTTGCTTAAATATTAGAATAATTTATAAGGTTTTTTTTATCTTCTGACAGCCGACGAAGACCGAAGTCTAAGTACTATGTACCGTGGGTGTACCGGGGAATCGACTCACACATCCAGAGCTGGAAACATCCGTTGGGATTTCACCAGCCCTTTAAGAGGATGTGTGGGGTGGTACCACCTCGGTCGAGGACGAATTATTCCTCTACCACCTTCTACTTTTTGTGACAATCCTACTAAATGTCTGGCCACACTTTTTTTATTAAGCGTGCGGCCGGGCCACGATTCGAACCTGGTCTAGTGCCGGAGACGCGTCACAAACCCAGCGCGTTGGACCACTGGGCTATTGCTCCGAGGTTTTAATGACAACTTATTAACAATGACAACAAAATCTCGTCAAAACCTAACTATCAAGAACTTTCGTACAAATTTTTAAACGCCTTCATCTCGTCTTGCGGCTTCTCTGAATTAATGACTTAGTGGCTTGCTTTTCACTATTTCAACTTAATACAGCATTGCCTAGTTTTAGTGTATTTTTTTTTCTGTCAAGCTTTAATGTATTAGTTTTATTGTCCAATTGGCCATTAAAAATTACATTGTAAATATTTAAATTATGCATCAAGATTAATTTATGTTCATAAAATAGCTAGATAAAATTCTTTAATTAATAATATATCGTGTAAAGCTTGTTTCAAGCTCTTTCGTTGACCTATTGCCTGGAATAAACTATTATCGACACCAGCTGTAATAAAACTCGGTAAATTTGCAAGAACTTTAAATAGACCACAACAGGTAAAGATAATTTTAACATAATCACTAAAGGGTATGAATAAAGTATTTTTTACTTGGTTTAATAATTTCGAAATATTTTAGTTTAGTCCCTATCCGTTTGGTAAACCGTGCATTTGTTATATGATTTTGATCGTATTTCTTGTTATTCCGAACGTGCTACTATATTATAGTACCTTATAGCACCTTCGGTAGTGCTAATGTAAAAAGAAAATATTTATCGCCCGATGCCAAGCAAATTGTTAAAAATGTGTGTTTCTTTATTGAACAGGGGCAGGGGGTTTAATGTAAATGCAGCTGGAGCAGAAACATCTTTATTAACGAAAACCCCTTTGTGACTTGATATTGTGACAAAGCAAATTAAAGACAAAAAAGTACGTAGTGATGCTGGCAAAAGTAAGTGTTTTGACGAAACCGACAAAGACTTAAATCGTGGAAAAATATATGCTCCGCACGAAGAGCAAATTGTATCTACGTTGGGTTTCATTAAAGCAGCGACTAATGAAAGATGAAATCAACAGCAGGACAAGCCTCTGGAGAGTATTGTCTCAAATGGATGGGGAACAAGGGAAGAAAATTACCATTTTACTTGCTGGTTCCGCAGATGGTTGGGTTCCAAATTGTTTGTGGTTGTCCTCAAAAAATATTATAGATTCATCTTTGGACCATCATGACGAGACCACAGCAGAATTTTTTCAAGATTGGTTTAAACATCACATTTTGCCCAAGAACATTATAATTGTAATGAACAATGCTAGTTATTATAGTCTTCAAATAAATGAAGTTCCTAATTCAAATAACACTAAATTAGGAATTCAGAAATATTAAAAAATTTAATATTAGTGGGGCATACGGTTTTACGTGTTAACCCCTATTACTGTATTTTTAACCCAATCGAGCATCAGGTAAAATCATATGTCAGAGCAGAAATCACTTCTCTGACTTTAAGTGCTTGACTTAAGTGTTGTGACATTAATTAGAAAAGTTCTAGATAGCATTCCTATAGAAAGTTGGAAAAATTCGACTAACCATGATATTAAAGTCCAAGATTCCTATTTTTCATTTACTAATAAGATAGAGTAATTTTATAAATTTAGATGAAAATGACAGTGACAGCGAACCCGAAATAAATCTTTAATTAAATTTAAGTCATAATCTTTTATGGTACAAATAAATGAAATGACATAAATCTCCACTGTTTTAATACTTCGTAATTTAACAAGATTTTATTTTTTTCAAAATTATTCCGATTTAAATCACTTCGACTCTGGCGCCTTGTCAGAATCTTGAGATTTTATATTTACATTTATTGAGGTAGGTACTTTTGTCAAAAGACAACGAAAGAGCTTAAAATAAGCTTTACTTGAATAATTAAAATTTCTGAATATCCAACGCGTGCGTCGCAGTTTTGATATGTGGGATTTTAGTTACATACTAAAAAGAATTTACATTATAGACTACGTAGTCTGCAATAGGAACAAAGTCGGTTATACCTTAGCTGGTCAGATTTAAATTGTTGCATTTCCATATTATGATTAATTTTTGCACGCATGTTGCTTATGTACAATCTGAATCAATAAAATATCTAATACACCTCTGTGCAGGAAGCTCTTTTCATATAGACAATTGTCGAACAAAGCACAATTTCTCAAATTAGCCTAAAACAACAATGTGCCACGCAGACGACATCGCATCGCTCCAATTTGAAAATCAAGAACGATAAACTCAAGAGATAGCTGAATCAAGCAAATAAAGCTCATGCATCCCTGACTTGAAAATTTGAGATGATTTTGTGTGATTAATTATAAATTAAAATCTTTATTAGATTTTTTTATCTTTAATGCTAATGACATTAAAATGTACAATATAAACACTTCTCCCGACTATTTTTTTTAATTACACTATTTACTTTTTAATTAAAATATGACTGAAAATGTATGATGATTAGTTACTCAGCAGGTTACCCCTTATAAAACTAACTACTTTTTTATATTGTAGAAATTAGGAAAACGTAAATATCAGTAGCTAACCGAATATTTGAACCGACGGTTTTTGATAAAAAATATTCCAGGCCTTTTCTCGCACAGTGTAAGATCCATGTTGTTCATTGCACATCCGTGCAAACCATTGGTTTCTAAATTGTTTCGATTCCCGGCGCGGCGGCCTAAATGAATCAAATATTTTTTTAGGCGCTTCGCAGAAGGAGCCGTTACATTTTACACCTGAGATATCCGTTACATACCTTTGTCACATAATTCGAACAAGTCTATCGAATTTCATGGCGAATGCCAGATTGTTGTTCTTGGCATTTTCGAGGCATTTGACCAAGTATAGCATGCTGCACTCCTCAACAAACTACCTTCTGATAATCTTTCTCCCAAGCTATGCACCTGGATAGGAAGCTTTCTCTCTAATCGGCGCATAGCTATGGTGGTGAACGGTCACTCATCTAACTTCCATCCTATTAATGCTGGCGTACCTACTCCAAGGTTCAGTTCTAAGCACCACACCCTATTTCTTTTTCACATTAATGACCTGCTCTCTTTAATTACCAATCCCATCCACTATTGCGCTGACGAGAGTACTCTTCATTCAAACATTAATTTTCCAGATAA
Organism: Philopedon plagiatum; assembly: GCA_963971165.1. NCBI lineage: Eukaryota > Metazoa > Arthropoda > Insecta > Coleoptera > Curculionidae > Philopedon > Philopedon plagiatum. Next base: position 41,678,870 of record OZ020191.1, on the reverse strand, counting down.
GTCTCGAATTAAGAGCTGGATAATAGACTCAGATCTATGTACCTATCCCTTTCCCAAGATCTTCAATTAATTAATCTTAGGCTGGGGTGCGAAAAACCTTGTTCAGTTCAACGCCTTCAAAACCCAGTATTGCTCTCTGTCACGCGAAACATCCGGCAACACTTATCCCTTCCACATGAATAGCCAAGTCCTACAGAACAATGAAAAGTTCGATCTTTTTGGCATCGCTTTCGAACATGATCTCAGCTGGCACAAACACATTACTTCAATAGCCACATCTGCTGCTAAAACGCTTGGTTTTCTCTTTCGAGCCAGAAAATGCTTCTCCCACATCTGAACAACTATCAGCTATAATTTCCAACAGAACAACAAGCGTTACGTATCATCCCTTTACTGTCCAGCTACAAAATCCTAGAACATCCCACTTATCTCGCTCATTCATACCTAGAGTCTCCTAGGTATGAATGTTTACAAAACTTTTAAAATTTGAATGTAAACACAGAAAAAACTGATATGCTAAAAAGGTCGAAAGTTTAATTCCCGGAGGAAATTTAACAAAAAAAGGTTAACAATTTTGAATTTGTATCTTTTCATAGTTGGATATTTTCCCTCACCCCTAACATAGTGCTTTCGGTATGCCCCTGACTGCAATAGATGTTTCAGTCACATTTTCACTGCTCTTTCCACGGCTTGCATGTGGCAAGAGTAATCTTGGAAATTTCTGACTGCTGTGGGTCATCACAATCCGCTTAACTGGGAATCACTCCGTCTACCAGTTATTGGTGGTTCAGTCCAAACACAGTTTGACAATCTACTAGTTCCTAGTAGCTTTTAGCTTTAAAATAAAAACCTGGGACTGCAAATCTCCTAATTTTTGGTTTACTATCGATTTCGGCTCTAAGTTTAAAAATTGTGCAATAAGGTAGCTGTCTTATATGTCTGCACTCATGCCAGAACATGGAGAGTAATAAAAATTATAGTATAGGTATAATATTGCAGGCAGAAAAAGGAAAACTGCACTTTTTTACATTGCTATTGCTCTTACTTGTTTTTAATAAAATGTCTTTTTGAGTGGATTGGGTGGAAGCACTTGACACAAAAAAAAATTATTTGGGAAAAATATTTATTTTTGACCTACATAACTTTCTGTATGTCAGGAGTGCCAGATTTAAGAAAAAATATTTCGCTCCACCCTATTGGTTAACAATGATAAATTTATGACTGAAAGAAACCGAATTTGTATTGTGCAATACGGAATAGAGTGTATCATTGAGTGACTTGGTATCCAATTTAATATCCGTGTTTTTTCTGTGTAGGTAACTTCATAAATTCAACGATAAAAGTAGTCACTCACTTATCGGTGCGGCATCGCCTAGCCTCTATATCCCCGACAGCACCTGTATATCAGATAAGGCGATCCACTGATGAGCATACTTGTTGAACAATCGAAACTACGCGTACCGAGGCGATGAAGTTGATCCGTGAGTGACAACCCTAACTTTGATATTGTGTACGTCTCTTTTAACATATTCATTACGAGAAGAACAGAACATATTATGTATATAATGTCATTACGAAAATTAATGAATAAATATAAGAACTTGCTCTAAACTGAACTCTGTTTTTATATACACAATTTACACAGCATTTTATGTTTTCTTCTTACTTTCAAGGGGCCTTTACGGAAACAATGTCAAAGTTATCCCGAGTCTCAGCTGATATTGGATTTTCGTTTTATTTACAAACAACAGAGAAAAATCATAAATCATCATTTCTCTGATCATAGTTTCCAGAAAATGTATTATTATTTATGTATATTGTTTTGTTTTGTTGTTGCTCTCTGATACCGACTGTTTCTGTGTTAAAAACCTTTGATAATAATCCAACCTTTCTGTTAATACTAACGTTACATGATATAAGTATGTGACTACCAAAACATTATCGTGAAAGTACATGGAGCACTGTTAAACTTAGTTTGGCGACGTAGTATTTACACTGATTCATCCGATTTTATATTGAACAGGATTTTAAACATGGATTTTATTGAAAATAATTAGCATCAAGATCAGTATTAAAATTATGATATTCAGTTTTATTGAAATTAAGTATTGAGGCAGGAGGGCCAAATGGTCATTATCGCACGACTGTAATTTTTTATTTTCTTTTGGGTCTAGGATATTACTGTTTGTGTTGCACAGACTAACAAAGTAATTTTTGTAAATTTTAGGCCCTCTCCTCATACAAGCCACACGACACCAACACGACATGCATACGATATGTCGCTTGAATGGTGCCGTGTATTTAAATACAGGCATCCACACGACGCTGTAGGACAATGAAGGGATACGACACGTCGGGTACATGTTGCCAGACAACATTTTTATTTAGTCGCCGACCGGCATTTGTCGCGTGATAATTGTATGTTTTTGAATTAAATCAGTACAAAATGGCTGCTTAACGGGATATAAACCTAAAAATCTCAACAGAAGTCGAAAAATTTCTATAGATGAAACTTTCTATCCTTTTGCCTTAATTCTTTCGCTGCGTCTTCTCCTTCTGTTCCTTACGATATACGTATGCACCCAATATTTTCTTTTTCTCCGATTTCGCAAATATAAATATATAAATAGGTATGTCTTCTTTATCTTCATTTGATAATAATAAGTTTTCTTCACTTGACATCTTTGTAACAACTCGCAATGGTTTTGTGTTCGCGATATAAGTATCTTATATTATGTCGTCTCGTGTGAATAGACCGTCTTGGAGACATTTTTATTTGTTGTAGCGCCTACATGTCTTGTTGCTGTCGTACGGCTGTGCGAGGATAGGACCTAAGGTTTCTGAATGTTTTAGCGTACTTATTACGGACGGTATTCATTTAAAAAAATAAATAATAAAACTATAACATTTGAAAAAAATACCTAGGATTTACTCTATGTTACAGTTATAGTACTACAGATAAGCGCCCACCACGATTTTTTAGCTGCAATGACATTGCGGTTTATATTCACTTAACACCGGTTTCGAAATATTAATGTTACGATATTTAAGCAAACCTGTATGGGACGGTTAAATTGTACTATTTTATTTCGTTCTTTTAGCCTTTCCACACATTTTTAGTTACTAAAACAACAGAATACATTTTATATTACAAATCAATTTTAATCACTGTATTTGGCGTCTGTAGAGTTAGAAAGTCGACGTGGCGGCGCCGGTGTTTAACTATGTCAAGGTTTGGCTCCAGCCTCCAGTTATTGGAACATATAAGTGTTGACATAGAATATAATTAGGGCTAGAATTCTATACTGTCAGCTTTCATTTTATATCTAAAGTTTTAACCCTTTATAACTGTTTATAAATGTAAGAGTAACAGTATAATTGGAATAACAATGAGCTCTTTAGATCTGATTTTCAACTAAGCTGTGTCAACAGCTGTGAAGGCGGTGAAAACCTAAAAGTGGAGGATTATCCATAACACAACTTATACAGCAAGATTCTCCTGGGCTAGTTCGGTCTAATTTGACAATCAAAAGTTTTAAACTAACAATTATAAAAATAAGACAACTAAGTTTTATATTATACATTTTGTTTCTGAGTTTTTTCGTTCATTTTTAAAGAAATGGGCAATTTTAGCAGTGCTAAAATTGCACGTACTTATACACTAAAAAAGCACGCACTTTCCACGATAATTGAACTAAATTTAACAACTAATTAACAACACGTTTTAAAATTAATAACTCCTGAGTTTTTAATGACGACTTATTATTAATGACACGACAAAAACCAGTCAAAACCTAACTGATCAACGAGGTCATCTTAATTTAAACCAGTACTAAATCTTAAACCTTATCCTTATATAAGCAATGCGTACCAGGCGGGTAGTGCTGAAAGACACAAGCTTTTGTTTCATCAGCCAGTCCGCTGGATATTAAGCCGGTACCACACATGCGGTATTTGCCAAATAGCGAGCAACGAATGTTCATCATTCGGCAAACACCTACCATGGGGATAGAGAGTTTGAGACGATAGTTCGGCACTCGCCGAACACTTAACATTATCCATCGGTTGTCGGTAAATTCGCACGAATCAAAGACAACTAATATTTGACAAGCAGAGATTGGTGTAGTCGTCCACAAATACGGGGAATTGGCGAATACTTTGTCAAATAGTTTGCCAAATGGCAGACATGTGTGGTGCCGGCTTTAGAATAATTTCTAAATATCAAATTTGGTTTAAATTTTATGCATCACAAATGGCGTTAATTAATGGCCTCATACATGTTACTTCCAAATATTTTATTGAATTGAAACTGTTGTGAATGAAATTTATTGCGACATTAAAGTGTTTAACTTTTTTCAATTTATGCGTTTGGTAATAGATATTTTATCATATGTAGAAAAGTTATGAAAATGGTACTTAGTCCAAACAAATTAGGTTTTGTTTGAATAAAAATTTCCGCCAAGCCAAATTTTTTTATGTCAGAAGTCCTTATGTATAAGACCACTGGAGCTTTAAATATATATTATAAGAGATCAAAGTTAGTAGTACCTAGGAAACCATTAGCTTTATGACAAACATATTATAAGAAGCGTAGCTTAAAAAACTTAAAATAAAACAGTTGTTTTATTTTTTTTTGTAAATGAGATACTTCATATATCCTTCACTGTATTATCATCATTGTCCTGAAATTCTAAGTTAATTTCTTCACTATTCATGGCTTCTACGAAATTCGTAGTATTTACCTCTTATATCACGTTGTTTTGCTCCTCCATAGCAGGTATAGGATTTCAAGATTGACCGTAACAATTATTAGAAACAATATAGCAATGCAATCCAATTTTCCAGCAATCACACTTTGATTGACAGCCTTTGGAGTAATTGCAAGAAAATGTTCCGCTCCAAAATGTCACTTGCCAAAACAATTGCTTCGCTTTGGCCTTAAAATAAGGTATGTGGAGATCAATGAATTCACAAATGTCACGCGAACTTAGACAAAAGAACTCTCTTGTTGGCATAGATTTGGATCTTGCCTTCACTGGGATAACGTCGATCACCGTGTAGATGAGCCTACAGGTTATGAAGAGTATCACTCCAATTTTACTTCCTCTTTGAAACGTTCCAACAGCAGTTTTGAGTGAAAAGAAACTATTCGTTCTTAACTTCAAAAAATATGGAGAATATTTGAAATTAATTATTAAAATTGGAAGCTATAAACCAAGACCAAGCTATTTCTATACTATATTTTTTTCCTATTAGTTTTAGAAATTCTATTCCTGTAAACTATCCTAAACCAAATTTGTATAAGACAAAATAGAACTTTTTTTCCACAGCAATGGTGTGATCTTCTAGTGACTGTAACTATTTAATACTTTTCCTATATAATTCGTTTTTTTTATCAACAATACTGTCATATTTTCCCATTTTCGTATTTTTTCCAAAATAACATACATTGTATTATATTATTTATTTTACATTTCGGAAATAACTCTACGTGCTTCAATTGCATATCGTTGGCCTCGCAATTTTTTATGAATCCTGAACAGTTCATGTTTGCATAAACTGTTCTCGAGATATTAATATGTATAGAGTGCCAGCGAAATGCAAGGGAAGAGGTACCGTCTCGTCGCGACAAGAGGCGGTACTGTGGTGTCACGCTAGCAGTACCGGTAGCGCCATCCTTTCAGGCCGAACAAGTGACCCCGTTGAACGCTGCCCCTCCGCCAACGTATACCGGGTGCCCACGAGTTTACTGGCCAGCTCGTTATTTTGTTAAGAAATAATATTTCGATTTGAAATTTTGGGAGTTCGTATGGTTGCATTAGATGCAGATTTTGAGTGCTCGAACATCTGACTACCGTTTCCGGTTCAACCGGAAATACAGTCAACTTTGTTATTTTAAACGAAACACCCTGTATATTTTTTAAAATTTGGATTCTACGTAAAATTCTAATTATAAAACATGTATCATACCCCATACCTATCTTTAACAGTTTTCAAGAAAATGGCGTTTGAAAATGTCGGAAGAGCCGCAAATTATACTGTTTTAACATAAAACAAATGAATATGCGAAAAGTTGAATATATTATTCTTACTTCTTTTTAGGGGCCTTGTATGCTTGTGTCATGACAATCTCACTTCCGGTGCAACCGGAAGTGCTACAAAATATGACATTCAGGCACAAATTACTTCAATATTTTCAATTGAACGACCTACTTTAAACTCTAAATTCTAATTTATCTGACTTTTCTCTATAATTTTTGTATACACCATCCCAGGTCTAAAGTTGATACTTCTTGAGATATGGACAGCTAAAAATTTAGATGCATTCCAAATTTCAATCTTTCTAATTTTATCTAGGCGGCTATGGAGACCATTTGCATTAAGAAAATGTAGAAAGGATACACATAATTAATAATATCAGAGCAGTGCTTGAAGAATAATTTTATTAGGTTTTTATTATAAAAAATAAGAATAAATTAGTCATAAATTAAGTGTTCGAATTGTTGACCGTTTTCTCTCAGACGAACTCTTTGAAATTCCCTGAGCACATTGTTCATTTGTTTTGGGGGTGATATTATTAACAGAAAATATGACAAGTGTCTTGTATTCATAGCCATCTTGATTAAATAATTGGAAATTGAGATGGTTATGATCATGAGGCAGTTCAAGCGACAGATGATCTCCATAGCCGCCTAGATAAAATTAGAAAGATTGAAATTTGGAATGCATCTAAATTTTTAGCTGTCCATATCTCAAGAACTATCAACTTTAGACCTGGGATGGTGTATACAAAAATTATAGAGAAAAGTCAGATAAATTAGAATTTAGAGTTTAAAGTAGGTCGTTCAATTGAAATTATTGAAGTAATTTGTGCCTGAATGTCATATTTTGTAGCACTTCCGGTTGCACCGGAAGTGAGATTGTCATGACACAATCATACAAGGCCCTTAAAAAGAATTAAGAATAATATATTAAACTTTTCGCATATTCATTTGTTTTATGTTAAAACAGTATAGTTTGCGGCTCTTTCGACATTTTCAAATGTCAATTTCTTGAAAACTGTTAAAGATAGGTATATGATACATATTTTATAATTAGAATTTTACGTAGAATCCAAATTTTACAAAATATACAGGGGGCTTCGTTTAAAATAACAAAGTTTACTGTATTTCCGGTTGAACCGGAAACGATAGTCAGATGTTCGAGCACTCAAAATCTGCATCTAATGCAACCATACGAATTCCCAAAATTTCAAATCGAAATATTATTTCTTAACAAAATAATGAGCTGGCCAGTAAACTCGTGGGCACCCGGTATATTAGTTGCCATGTAAGGGATCCAATTATACCTGCTGAATATAAGTGTATAACCGTACTATAATTTATCAACCCCTACGACCCCTACGTGACATTTGGTGGAACGTCCTGTCTAAGGCATATGCATGACAATATACAGTGTGTCCTCAGATGGGGTACCGCACTCCAGTAAACCCCCTTATTTTTGATTTTTCAAGAAAAGCTAATTTTTAATTAAAAGTTGAGCTTACCTTCGGATGTCACAAACAGTGACCAAATCATAATAAAGAATACAGAGTGAGTTTGGAAAATCTAAAATTACCTAATCTTAAATAAATTAGGTACTCTTATTTTTCAGTTTTTTTTAATTATTTAGCAAAACTGTTCCAAAATAGCAGCGAAACATGTAGTTCAATAACAAAAATCTAAAATTAATTTTCTGCGCAAGGATTTTTTTTAAAGTTAACACACTCTACATTACCAGATACAAACCAGTTAAATATACAGTTTCTTATTCATTGTATTGGCCATTCTCGACTAATAGCCTGCCTACTCAGCAGTCTGACCTTGACCTGACTATTGAATTTATTTCTTGGGGGTTACTGAAGATATACGACAGTTCTTTTATTAGAAGAAAAAATCATTGGAGTTGTTAAATTAACTCTAATGCTGAAGGAGTCTGCTCAAAACTTTTAATCAAGTAATAAAATTTGATGTTTAGAGTCTTCTTCGGCAATGAAATTATCATGTCACATTAGAAGTGTCCAATTCATTTAATTTTTCATTTAATTGTTTGTGCACCTGAAGGTTCAATTATATATTATCAGAGGAATTAATTTCACTTGTTGTTTGTTGTGTATTAAGGGGTTATATACAGTTCGAATTTTCAAAAAATCGATTTTTTTAATTTCATTTTTGTAATGTACAATATATTCCAGTACACCCACAGAAAATTTCAAGGCAATCCGGCGATTATTTTCGAAGTTACACGCATATTTGTAAAGACGTGTCAGAGCGATTGTACGCTATGTAAAGTGCTTTTGAAACTTTAAACGCGTTTTTCTCAAAACTGTGTTTTTAAAGTCGGTGACGAAGATTTCTCGGAAACGGCTGAACCCATCAGTCTCAAATTTTAACACAAGCTTCTTAAATATATTTTTTACTAATTAATCGAAGGATTTCTCTCACCAATAAATATATTTTTTATAAACAATTTAAGGCCACAATTTTGGTCAAAAATCTTTTTTTTTGAGAAGCCGCCATTTTGTCAAAAACTTTTATTTTGCTTAGTCCTTCGATTAATTAGAAGATTATACATTACTTTAACGAAATCCGTTTGGCTTTTTCATATTAGATGATCCAGTCCAGATATATCGTTGTCACCGCAAGATGCCTTTTTTGAGAGGAACTCCTGGAGATCAGCTATAGCAGCTTTCAAAATTATTATTTTTACAAATACAAAAATCTTAAAATACAGTTAAAAGTTACCATAATATGTGTACCAAATTTCACATTAATAAATTGAAAAGTTTTCTCAGGAAAAATTCTTGAAAAATCGCTTTCTTTAGGCCTCCTGGTTCGGTAAGTTTTGTGCATAAAAATATTATGCGAATTACGAAGGAATTATTTGTGACAAACAAAAAGCAGTGATGTAAATCTGCTTTCATAGACCCTACTTCGGTAGTTTTAAATCACAGAATGAATGCATAATGCAGTTCGGTGCAAGTTCTAAATTAGATTATAAATTTAAAATATTAAATAAAAGAACTGTCAGGGCAGGTTCATAACTTATATAACATTCTTTATTTTCTTTCTCCGAGTTGTCCAGAATCCTATTGTCTAGAACTATTCGTTACAGATTTACAGTGAAAATATTAAAGTTAATGTAATTCTGCATTTCAAAATGGTTTTTATACTAGTTTTAAATGTATCTGTTTTTTTTATAAAGTATATTCCGTACCAAATAGGCTTTTGAGAAAGTATAAAATAAGCTTTCTTGCTTCTATTAAGTGTACTGATATCGTATGTTGAGAAATCTACAGAGCCAACAATATAACTTTGTTATTCTTGCTGTTATTTATAAGTACTAAGTTGGTGCACATAACGCCAAAAGCCTAGTCGGAAGAATGAATCAGGTTTCACCGTTTCAGTACTGAAAAGTACCAAAATCAAGACAAAAATATGAATATGCATACGATCGTTTTATGGACTAACGCAAGAACAAAAATACAACTTCTTTCTCGGAAAACGTTGAAATGGCATAA
>OZ020191.1:41541111-41669111 GCA_963971165.1 Philopedon plagiatum | reverse complement strand
CCTCTCTCCCTCTCTCCCTCTCTCCTCTCTCCCTCTCTCCCTCTCTCCCTCTCTCCCTCTCTCCTCTCTCTCCTCTCTCCCTCTCTCCCTCTCTCCCTCTCTCCCTCTCTCCCTCTCTCCTCTCTCCCTCTCTCCCTCTCTCCCTCTCTCCTCTCTCACCCTCTCTCCCTCTCTCCCTCTCTCCCTCTCTCCCTCTCTCCCTCTCTCCCTCTCTCCCTCTCTCCCTCTCTCCCTCTCTCCCTCTCTCCCTCTCCCTCTCCCTCTCCCCCCCTGAATTTTACTGGTTGATTTGTAGCTAATAAATTAAACAGTCCATCCGTCAGCAAAAATTTTTCTTTCCCTATTATGAGAAGGTTATCTTTTATTACAACAGGGATATTTCCAAGAAAGAACTTAGACCCCTCTGCCCTTATGCCATATTTAACAGTTTGTTTCAAGAAGCTGATACTTTAGCCGGTTGGCATACATCTTATTACTATGACATTCAGTTCTCAACTAAAACCTTTAATCTGGACATGTCCTTTTATCCATCAAAACCTCGTTATAACACATACAGGACAACGTCATGACGTTATCCGGACAGCAACCGGACGTTAATAGGTCAACAACCGGGCAGTAACCGGACAACAATAGGGGGTTCACAGGGCGTTAACGGGGCGTCACACACAATGCAAAGACAAACGCTATGAGAAAAGCTCGAATCCTTTGGAACCAGAAACTTTTCTATTTATAGCCTGAGGCTGAGAATCGTTTAAGTTTCGAATAATTTTGTACCACCTGCAATAGAATATTTGTTGAGGTTAGGTTTGATTGTTTCAGGTAGTAAAACATATAAACGACTTAGTTTAATTCTTTTATTTAATACATCTAGCTACATTTCTATGGATAATTTTCCTAAGCGTTTTAAGTTTCTCTGGAGCGTTGGAAAAGTATTGATGCGTTGTGTTTGTTCTCTGGAACTGATTAAAAATATCCAGCATTACTGCTGCCTCCATATCTGTGTCCATACTAGTATCTTCTTTGTACACAAACTTCGTAAGGTCTACGGATGGCATCATATGTTTTATAACTTTAACGGTGGGATCGTAAATTTCTCCTTCAAACACGTTCCACAAATGAATGTTGTCCCCTATTTCATCGTAGAAAATCTTCCGCATTTTGGTTCTACATGTACATTATATTTTTTAGCAAGTTCCCAAACCATTAAAGTTGCAGGTAAACAGGACCCATAATACTTGTTCCGACTGAATACTTCTTCCATGCTGGCAAGAATCATTTTTAATATTTCCGCCATGTTCATTGTCTGCCGGTCAACGGTATACTAACCATTTCTGATCAGCTATTCCACTTAGATTACAAATTTCGTCTACATCACTCCCTATCTTTGTCTTGTTCCTCGTCTTCTTTTCTATGATAAATAGGTTTTCAAAAAAAAAAACAGACGATCGTAGAGCCCATGAGTTCTTCGGTATTCAATATCGCCTACTTGAATATCACCATTTTTCAAAAAATCACCCCGTAACTCTCCCCGTTTCCATGTATCAGTTTCGATATCGTGCTTAAGACCCTGTGTGAGATCACTATCAGCTGACTCTCCAATCTTTTGATATGTATTCTAGAGCAATTTTCGGATATTGATTTCGGGTATGATCTGAGTATCAAACTTGTTGTGTACCTAAGTCTTTCCAGCTCTCTTGGTAGCTTTCTGTCAAAAGAAAATAGCCTGTATCTACGTATGCAGTTCTTAAAGATCTTTGAACGAAATTTTTATTTTAAATTCAGTTCGAAAAGGAGGATGGATTGGATGCTTTTTTTTAACAGCTAACTGTTTGATTCTTAGTCGCAGCATTAGTACCCTTCTATTTTTGAAGAAAATCGTCTGTATGTTGTTTATCTATTAGCAAGTATGAATACGAATTACTGTTTCCCGAAGCAAGACCTTTTTCTTAGTTGTTTCCTAGCTGCTCAGGAGTTGTTTTTAAAAACAGAGTATGTTGTTTAGCTGTTGAGTGGTTGAGCGGTTAGACGTGTAAGCAGTTGAATGGTTCAGTGGTTCGCGGTTGGGCAGTTCGATGTTTAAGTTGTTTTCCAGAAAATTGAAGTGGTTCGGAACAGGGTGCTTTAGAACAGGTGTGGTTGGGAACGGGGTTATTTAGAACAGGGTGGATTTGAACAGAGTTGTTTACACAGGGGTGTTTAAACAACCCTGTTTAAACAGAGGTGTTTTTAACAGGGTAGTTTAAACAGGACTGTTTAAACAGGGTTGTTTAAACAGCCCAGTTTAAACATTGGTGATTTTAACGTGGGTTGTTTAGTTGTTATTAACTGAAATAATATTCCTAAATTTATAATTAAATTCAAAATTTCTTCTGTACAGCTATTACTATATTTAAATTTTTCTCTTTTCTTTGATACCCATCATGACTTTTCTCATATTCGAACCCCCTTTTCATCGACCGGAAGTGCTACCGCCGTAGTTTTAATTTTAATTTTATAGTTCTGTTTGTTTGCTTCAGCGTTCAATCTGGGACTTTATAAACTTCTTATTATATTACCTATTATTCTATGCTATCCTGGGAGTTGATATTATTCTAGTTATGTTTTTACAGTTTTAAATATTTTTAACAACTTTTATCTAGCGTTTACATTGTTTTTCTTGGTGATGAAATTTCTTTGAGTACTATACCAGGCGTCTTGAGTTGTTTTCTTAGCTGATTTTGTTTTTTTAGAAACAGGACTGTTTAACAGGGCTGTATAAACAGGGGTGTTTCCACAGGGAGGCTGTTTAAACAGAGCTGTTTAAACAGGGGGGTGTTTAAACAACCCTGTTTAAACAGAGGTGTTTTTAACAGGGCAGTTTCAACAGGGCTGTTTAAACAGAGCTGTTTAAACAGAGATGTTTCAACAGCCCAGTTTAAACATTGGTGATTTTAACATGGGTTGTTTCGTTGTTATTTACTTAAATAATATTCCTAAATTATATATTTCATCGAAAATTTACTATACAGGGTGATGTAAAAATTTTGAAATCTAGTTTTTTCCTCAAAGTCGAGATTTTTGAAAAATAATTTGATCAATCGAATGATCTCATCATCTACTATCCTACATCCAAATTTCAACTTTCCAACCTGAGCCATAGAGCGCTAATAGCAAAAAACTGTATCTCCGAGACCAAAGGACCGATCAACGTCGTTCTTTTTTTAAACGTCTTCGGACACCGCCCTGAACACGTGACATCTGCTAAATTTTTATTCTGACGTTTCACACGTGACTGGTGACAGTTGACATACCTTCAATGACAGGTGACAGCTGACATACTTTTACACATGTCTTATGACGTCATTTTCAACACGTGACGTATGTTAAATTTTTAGTTTGGCGTTTCATAAGTGACAGGTGACAGTTGACATATCTTAAATGACAGGTGACAGCTCCCATACTTTTATGCATGTCTTCTGACGCCATTTTGAACACGTGACGTATGTTAAATTTTTATTTTGACATTTGACAAATGACAGGTGACAGTTGACAGATCGAAGTTGACAAGTGACAGCTGCCATACTTTTACGCATGTGTTCTGGCGTCATTCTGAACACGTGTCGTATGTTAAATTTTTATTTTGACATTTGACAAGTGACAGGTGACAGTTGACAGATCGAAGTTGACAAGTGACAGCTTACATTTATATCGTTGACGTAAGCTCTGCTGACGTAGACTTCGATGACGTACTTGAAATTTGCACATGCGCAAAGGTGGCCGAGATATGACGTCATAAATCACAAGATAAGATCTCCACCGGCGGACGGCGTGGGGCAGAACTCCCAAAGTATATCTACTGTGGCCAACATTATACACTCGTTAAAATAAGATATGTATGCAAATTTCCTAAGTAATATGTAAATAAATGTAGTAAACTAGAAAAAAAAAGAAAACTTATGTTACAGCTTATGTTAATTTTAGAAGCTTATTAGTCCTTTATCCTTATGAGTCCTTTCCCTTGTGTTCTCATGTTAATCCAAATTATATTGAGCCTAGCCAGAATCTATATTTTGTTTGAAAATAGTTAGTTACACGCACTGTTAGTTAAAGTAGGTTTTGGGTCTGGATAAATTTCCACATGTGTACCTTAGCCCTAATAGGATTTGTGATGTTATTTAAATTGTGATAAAGTACATGTGCTTTATTAAATTAAACCCTTTTCCTCTCATGCGGACTGTTAAGGGGTTATATAAGTACAACACTGTTATAAACCTATTTTTAGACCTAGAGAACTGTTTGGTAACGAATTTTTTGGCAATTTCCAAACATAAATATTTACATACAGTCACTCACAAAGGTCTACATACACCCTTAAAATTTGTAATATTTTAAAGCCAGGAATTTTATTTTTACAGAATATCATAAATACCTCAAATAGAACGTTTAAAAGCAAGAAAAACTAAATAAATGTTAAATACCATCTCACAAAAGTAAACAGACAAATACAAAATATAAATAATGTATTTTAAAAACTTAATAATTATTATTAATATTTTGTTGGGCCACTTTCTAAATCTATGACCGCTTTGAGTCTTCTAGGCATAGATAAAACTAAATTCTCAGTTATGTTTGGTGAAACTTCAGCCCGAGCCGACTGAAAATCATTTTTTAGTGTGTCTTCAATGCTAAAGTCATGTTTGTACTCTCCGCTCTAACTCATCCCACCGATTTTTTATAGGGTTTTGATCCGGCGACTGGGTAGGTGGATGTAGTTGTTTCGGTAGGTTGAATAGAATCCATTCCTTAACAAGTGCAGCTGTGTGTTTGGGATCATTGTCGTGCTGAATATCCATTGTGCTCCTAATTCCAAACGTCCAACTGAAAACAATAGATTTTCACACAAAATATTCAGGTACTGCCGGTGGTCCATTACACCCTCAATAAAATATATATTACCCACCCCAGCCGCCGCCATACAGCCCCAAACCATAACGTCCCCCGGCCATGTATACTAAATTTTTGGGGTTTTAATTTTTCATTAACCTTTCGCCGTATTTTTCCCTTACCGTCTGGTCTAAATATGTTATATTTACTTTCATTGGCAAATAGGACAATTTTCCAAAAATCAACATCCTTAATGTGTTGCCTGGCAAAGTCAAGTCTATTTTTCGTGGATATTAATGGTTTTTTTGGAAACCCTGACATGCTGTCCATTGTACCGCAAATCCTTTCTCACAGTTTCGGCACTTACAGTTTTTACTAATTGTACGTATCTACGTAACTAATTTCCACTGAAATTTCTTCTTCAGGTAACATTTTCGAAATCTGTAAAATACAGATATTTACTCCTTGGTGTCTTTAATGTGTTTAATAAAAAAGTTGTATTAATTTTTGAAAAGCTACCTGAAACAAATTTGAACACGACCTTGTTTTTTTGCTGAAGAAATCTCGAAAAATATTATCAGTGCAAAATACTAAATACACGACCCTTCACAAAGGTACAAGTGTATTATTTTAGGCCCATCGCTTAATTTTGGAAACTTAGCCATTTTGTTACATTCTTAAAAACTGAGGGAAATACTCGACAATCTTAATATTTTAAAGATAAAATAATAAATTCAATTTGAACGCTTGATCAAAGTAATACAAAAAGTAAGTTTGCATTTTAAGACAACGTTTTCATTAACTTTGTGAAATTGGACGAATGGTGGACAAGGGTGCGAAAATTAAGTGGCCTTACTTGTTACGTCTTTATTCCAATTACTTGGAACATCATTTATTCCAACCTAAAACAAAATTTTCTAGACTGGTTAATGGTTAATGAATAAATTGAAAAAAAAAACGAGCACAGCTGAAATAGTATATTGTGTATCTAGTAGGAAAAATAACATTTTCTCGGACGAGGATGCAAATTAGTGGACGAGGCGCAGCCGAGTCCAGCAAGCGTCTGACGCCGAGAACATGTTTTTACTACGAGGTGCACATACTTTTTCTGCAATCGAAAATGAAATAGAATAAATAATAAAATAAAATTAAGAACTTTAAGTAAAAATTTATTAACATGACCAAATAGATCGCTTATGATTAGCTTTGCGGTTGCTTGACAACCGCTGTTTAATTATTGTTGTTTCTTTATGACAAGCGGTGTCAGTACAAATTTCGCTTTTCGTGTTCTGCTTGTTTCCTAAAAACGACGAACGAATGTATGATGTGAATAAGATATTCTAGTACTGTTATATGTCTCATTGTTTAGCAACGGTTAACAATACTGGAATAATGACTTTTGTGGCGTCAAAACACGCCAGAAAGATGTCAGTTTGTAGACGATCGCAGAAAAACAACTAAGCAAACCTGACTAAATTCGATAACTAAACATTGGTTACATTGCAGAAGGGAAGTTGTAGATTACTCGTGAATTAAATGTAAAACACGTGGAGATTCACTAAAAGGTTTAAGATTTAGTACTCGTTTAAATTAAGTTCTTCTAGATGATCAGTTAGGTTCAAACAGGTTTTTGTCCTATCATTGTTAATAAGTCGTCATTAAAAACTTATTAGTTATTTTAATATTTCTGCAATTTGCTTGGTTGTCAAATTTAATGGTTTTTATCTTGGAACGGGATGCTAGGATGAATTTAGTTCTATCATTGTGTATGTATAAATTTGCGGAAAACCTCGGAAACAAACATAGTATAAAACTTAGTAACGTATTCTTACACTTGTTAGTTTAAATCTTTTGGTTGTTAAATTAGACCGGACCAGTTTGAGAATCTGGCCCACAGTGTTTCCAATGTAGCAATAAAAAAAATCGGTAAATTAATTAGATTTTAATTAAACAATTAATTAAAATTTGACCATTATTAAGAAAAATGTATGTAAACTAAGGTAAATACAAATTTATTCAATTACTGTCATCACAGAAGATTTCTTTAGTTACTGAGAAAGGAGTGAACATTGCGCCCTAAAAACGTTTGGTTTCGGTTTAAAGCTAAAGTCACAGTGTCATTAGAAAGTGTATCTATCCTTCTGGAACTAAGACTTTCAACATTTACAGTTAAAAATTGTGAAACTACTTGGTATATTCGATTAAACAATTTTTATTGCGTCTTTAACCCCCACAAATTCGCAGGTAGGCTTTATTGCAGATTAATTTTCATTATATATCGGAGAATAGGGAACATTTTTTATCCTTATTATGAATTGTTTATCTTAATAAAAATATTTACTCATTCTTGCTAGTTTTCTTTATTTATTTAAAAACTTTTTCTCCGATCCTTTTATTGAAAACATTGGTTTGAGGGAATATTGTTACTTAGAGGGGTAGGAAACAATAATTTTAAGTAGTATAAAATAAAGAAGGTTAATGTGGCTATGCTGACACAGTTTTGCATAATAAAAACGAGATTTTTGCAAACGCTGTTTGTGTTCAGTAAAAACAAAGGTCTTTTGCTATAACATCATAAAACTTATATATAATAAGTATTTTGTCAGATCAGATATTTATTTTTTTGTCAATTCCGATTAAACTTTGACAGTAAACAACCAGAAATACTTGCACAAACAAAGACGGCTGTAATAAAATGTTTGATTATTCTTTTTTATTGGAAACAACATTCTACTTATTTGTCTTTTAATAATGCCCCTTTTGCTAACAAGGATAGAAAGAAATTGGATTCCGTTGGGATGTTATCCGAAAAAAAAAAAGAATTTTGCGATGACCAATCTTTAACCAGCAATACTTCCACAAGCAAAGAATGTACGATAAAAATTTGAACAAATTATTTTTTATTTGTTTTTGTCTTGCACTTTCGCCAACACGGATAGAAAGAAATCCGATTCCTCCGTGATTATTAGGAAAGAAAAGATAAATATTGTGATCGCTAAAATTTGTTCTGGTGTAAACTGTCCATGGAACTGACCAATCGGGTGAATTCTTGTTCAATTGCTTTCTCTGTCATCATTCTCACATTAAATTGGATAGAATATAGAATTGGGTATTATCCAAGACTTCAGTAATTAATTGATCTGACAGTAAGCGTGTTCTTAAATTTATTTATTTATATTTGTTTTTTTTTGTGATGATATCAGACGTGATGCCCTTATCATAGTGGCTATGGTAAAAAGTAATGTCCGCAGCTACGGAGTTAACTGCCAAATTTAAGAACTTGCTTATAAATTTAAAAATTCGTGTCAATATTGTTCACATGGAAACTTTTGCGATGACTTATAAGAAATAGTTATTTATGATATAAGTGTTAAAAGTATAATTTTACGGCACGAATTTGAAAGTTTGCAGAATGAGCGAAGCGAATTCTGCAATTCAAATGAGTGCCTTAAAAGTACTTTTAACACAAATATCATACAAAATTTTTTCTACAAACGACAATAACAATTACAATTTTTAGAAAGTTTAACATATTCGAAACATATAGTTTTAAGTAGCATCGTAGATATAATATAAAATTATGAAGTTGACATTTGTCAAAAAATCTAACAACCATTGTTGGCGTCGTAGTTGCCATAGTAGTACTTTTAACACTAGTGCTATAAAGTACTTTTAACACTAGTGCCATAATGTAACATTTTTAAGGCGCCTGCGGCGTGTTAAAAAATGCATTTTTAACACGTTTGTAGAAAAATGTATTTTTTTAGGCCGATCTAGCGTTGAAAAATCAGGCCGTAAAGATTTAGTAATGGTTCAAATTAATATCTTCTAGTTGATTAGTTAGGTTCTGACAGGTTTTGCTTGATTTCCAAATGGTTTTTATCTTGGAACATGAAAATGAATTTTGTTCTATTACTGTGGAAAGTACGTACTAAAATTACAATTTTCTTTATAAATTTGTGATAAAAACTCTATAATAAATTGATATTATAAATTTTGTTTGTCTTATTCTGACACTTGTCAGTTTAAGACTTGGTTGTCAAATGAGACCGATCTAGAGTTGGACAATCTGACTGTCCATAATTTGACATCTTACACGAACCACAGCTGCACCCAATTCAGTCTCTTTAAATTTTACCTTTATATCATCGTATTTAGCTTAACTTCCCTGATAAAAATGACGACCGATGACTAGCTAATTTTATATGAAAACATTTTTCCTTTGTAAACTACCAAATTCAGGTAGATACCCAAAGTCCGGTCTTTTATCAGGCCAGGAAATGGCCCCAGGCATAAACTGGAAATAGGCAATACGGAAGTAAGACCTTAATCATACCTTATAGGATAATATATGTTTCCTAATAAGTTTCCCAAAGTTTGGATATCGTTAGGAAACACCACCAGGTCGGCCGACTAGTTCAGACGATGCCAAATCCAAAGTTTAAATTGAATTTGTCGGTTTCAGTCACTCTTTGTGCTATGGAAGATGAGTTATTTAGCAGCACAATTTATATGTAAGTACATGATATTTAAACTCGAGTCGGAAATATTGCTGACTCACGATTAGTAGGTATAATACGAATATATACATATGTCTTAAAATGCTTAGTTTTCAAGATACAGGGTAATAAGATCCTCTTGGTCATATACTCTATTTGGGGCGCGACAGACTTTGCCTTTTCGCCCTTTATTAAAACCTTTTTTGACTTTTACTTTTCTTGGTCCCTGTCTCCGTTTACAAAGTATTTTGACCAAAAAGATTTAGAATTAAATACAAGTTAACAGACTGATTAATATGTAAAAAGTAATCAATGGCGTCGTAAGAGCAAGTTCGGAAGAGTAAAGGGCACCATAACCCCAGAAATAAAATCATCCTGTACATTTTTTGACAAAATTTTAATAATTCATCATGAAAATGACTACAATTTAGCCCAATTCATATTTTAAGATAGTTATTTCGTCGACTAAGTTTAACCCAAAGGTCTTCCCACTTCTTTGAAAAGAAAACTTGATTTTACGATTTTTTTTAGGTTAGGCTGCTTTTATGAAAAAGAGTAGTATCAAAATTTTTGAGGCGTATAATCTTCTTTCAAGTCTTGGAAACAATATATTCTTAGTGAAAATATTTAATATTTTTAAATAGCGTTGCAAATCCTGAAAAAAGATGAAAACAGAGTTTTTCGTCACTTTTTGGTACCTATCTCTTAAATGGTACTGTCAAATAGGATGGTTTTTGAATTTATATTAAAGATAATGCACTTATCTACAAATAAAAAAAATTGCCTCTCTATCTATATCTGTTCGAAAGATATAGGTAATAGAAGGTTGAAAAGTTCGAACAAAAAAATTATGGAATCAGAATGTTGTGATACATCTCAATAGTTAGTAATTTATAAGTTATGGTTAAAACTATATATAATTTTCAAAAATCTGACTCAATTTCAAGCAGAATGAAAAAAAATTTCAATCTGTATGTCTGCGCTGACGCGACGATGTTGACGCTGACGAAATGCATTGAATAGCTGTATTATGAGATTTTTTCGAGTTTTACTTACTTAGTGAAAATATTAAATCGATTCATTTTAATTTAATTTCCTTTAAATGATTTATTTTCAATTCAAGTTTTAATATAAAAGGACAAATACACTGAAAATAAGTTATTAAAGGAAATTAAATTAAAAGAAATCTATTTTCTATTTTCACTAAGTTAATCAAACTCGAAAAAAAAAACAATAATACAACTATTAAATGCAGTTCGTCATAGCGCACTATGCGGTTTTCACTGTTTCACTGTTTTCACCGTCGCGTCGTCGCGGACATACAATTTCCGACGATCCTATCTTCGGTTTTAATCCAGATAAAAGATGAATTTTTTTTTCATTCTGCATGAAATTAAGTCAGCTTTTTGAAAATGATATAGAGTTTTAACATAACTTATAATTATTGAGATGTATCACAACATTCTGATTCCATAATTTTTTTGTTGGAATTTTTCAACCTTCTATTACCTATATCTTTTCAACAGATGTAGATAGAGAGGCAGACCATCGTATTTGAATGTACCATTTAAGAGACAGCTACCAAAAAGTGACGAAAAACTCATTTTTTCATCTCTTTTCAGGATTATCAACGCTATTTAAAAGTATTAAATATTTTCACTAAGAAGATATTGGTTCCAGGACTTGAAAGAAGATTATGCGCATTACAAAATTTTGATACTACTCTTTTTCATAAAATGAAGCCGCTTAACGTAAAAAAACAACGTAAAATCAAGTTTTCTTTTCAAACTATTGATCTAGGATTTTCATTTTGGGCTTAAATTACTTAGGCCACACCACTTTAACACAATCTAAAAAAAAAGGGAAAACACTGCCCACCTTAGGAACAAACGGTACAAAATTATAATTATTTTTTAAATATATTTAAAATTTTATCCCTGTAATATCCAGCTTTGGCAGCTATTACTCTATGAATGAATATTGTAGAGGACCAAAAATTTAATCGTATATCACTCCCACTCCCACGTAACGCCTTCCTTGCACTATTAATCGTAAATTAGATCGCTGCATAAGCATCCCATAAGACCGTCCTGAAAGCACACAGCTTGTTTCATATTACGCTCTTATGGCAAAGCAAAAGCAGTGCTTTAATACGAGTAGAAGCTAGAGAGGCTGTAGGGTAGAAACAAATGCAACACATACGTGACTCGAAAGGCGAGACCGTCCATCAGCCGTCACCAGCGTTATAACTCCACCGTTGCCAACGTTAATGCTTGCTCGTACTTTTCAGAAATATTAAACTTATTCTGAATTTTAAAGTAAGTTGTCCCTATATTTTTGTAACATAATTAAGATGTTTTAATGTAATGCAAATGATAAGAAGTATAAATATTCTCTTATGCAATTGAAATCGAAGTACAGCCAAAAATCTGATTTTGACCGACTGAGAAATTAACTACAATGTCTATATTCTTCTTCAAAATTTGCAGGACTAAAGGCTTACGAAATCATTAGACTTTGCGGGTGCAAGAAGATGAGTGAAGTGGTTCGTGAATTGATAACGTTAGGGAAATTAATTTTCTATTCTGGTTAGTAGCGCGTCTTCAGAACGATCTTTTCCTAGATTAAAAAGAATTCATAAGTATTTACGAAACACACAGGGATAGAAACGCTTAAGAGAATTAACAGTACTCTCTCTGGGGAGCGACCTTCTGCAGGATCGAAAACGAACAACTAATTTGTATGATGATGTTTTAAAATAAATTTAAAGAAAAGGCCGCCGTGTTGATCTAATTTATAAATAATTTTGTTGTTCTTCGGCCACGTTGTTTTAGTGACTCCTAATCTAGACATTTGTGAACGTGAAATTTATGTACGTGAATGCTTCGAAAGGTAACTTTTTGACTTAAATACAATTTTTGCATACTCTGTTTTAAATGGTATTGCACGCCACTGGCCTATGCCTTTCTGTTTTTGAGATAATTGGTTTTATTCAGAAATTTGATAGATTTCATCCTAGTATTCTTTGGATATATGTTATTACAAAAAACAACTTATTTGAGTAATAGAAACTTATGAAAAAGAAGTAAATTATCTAAAAGCGTATAAATAACTAAAACATTCTATACAAGATGCGTCAAATCTATTATTTTTCAACGCACAACAAAAACACAATATTATAGTATTTATCAAATAGGAACATGCCTTTTTTTAACATTTCCAGATTCGATAGAAATTTTCAGTACGAGATTATATATATATATATATATATATATATATATATATATATATATATATATATATATGTATATATATATATATATATATATATATATATATATATATATATACAGTGACCGGCAAAAAGTTCGCAACATATGGGAAAAATTTTTATTAGGAGAGTATCGGAAAAACTTTCCCAGGGGATCGGTTCTGCATGTCCGATAACCTAAAAATCGATTTTGACATACGTCACGTGACCACTGGTATAGCGTCAAATTAAAAAAAAAATTGTTAATTTACAAAAAGTGAGGTTAGTTGACGAGATATCAAAAAAAGTTATTTGAAAAAATTGCTTAGAATTAAATTCTAGTTCCTTGTGCAAAATTTTAAGATTTTATTTAAAAAAATTGGAAAACTCAATTTTTTTTAAATATTTTTTTATCGATTTACAAATTTCCGGTTTTTTTCGTTTAGATAGCTTGGCTAATGTAAAGCCCATGTATCTGGATGAAAATAAACGAATGTAGTAGTTTTTTCTACAATTGACAGGACAAAATTAAAAAAAACAGGGTTTCGCCGGACGCTAGCTGTTGCAATGATTTGTATCTAGCAGCAGTGTCAAAATTTTAGAGACATTTCAATGAGATTACATTGAGAAAACCTTAATCGTCTTAAATATATCTGAAGTTCGACTTTTTGTAAAGTTAAGGGGATTAAAATAGATAATAAACAAAAAATTACCTGTTTATTTAATCGAAATTTTATAAACGAAAACCAATGTAAGAAAAACTTAAAAGTAGTCAAATTCTGTACTAACAACACAAAAAATCATTGTTTTTCCTTGGGTGCACAAAATTTAAAACTCAGTATGACCACCATTTCTCTCCATACATACTGTTGTTCTCGAGCGCAACTCTCGATTAACATTTCGGAGCATTTTACGATTTATTTGCAATACACAATTTATAATGACATTCTCTAAATTTTGTATATTCCTAAAGGGTCGATGTTTGTACACAGGGTTCCTTAGGTATCCCCACATAAAAAAATCTAACGGAGTCAGATCTACAATTCTACAATTGACAGGACAAAATCGAAAAAATAGGTGTTCGCCGGACGCTCGCTGTTGCAATGGTTTGAATCTAATGAAATGACTGTATCAAGATTTTATTAAGATTTTTCGCACATAAATTTAACAACCAGGTCTATTTAGTTGTACTTAAAACTACCAAAGCAGGCTCTGAAATTAAAACAACCAAATAATCTAGTAGGTTAAAAACGACAGAAAAATGTCAAACAAATTATAATTTGTTTGATTTCAACCTATGTCATTGGTTTATGTCTCGCATCTTACTAAGTTTGATATTTTACATAAGTTTATTAATATTTTATTCCTTAAAATGGCACCCACACTACTTCTTCAGGAAAAGATAGAAATTATTTTAATTTCTGGAGATAATTACAAAAGCCATAGAGAAACAGCAGCAATTTTTAATGAGAGGCACCCCGATAAATCCCTCCATTATTCCACAGTATCTCGTCTAGTCAATAAATTTAAAGAAACGGGATCGGTAGAAAATCAGTATCAGAAACACCCCAATTAGCAGTTAGTCAAATATCGGAGATCACTAACATTCACGAAAGATCTGTGCGGAGGATATTAAAAGAAACAAATTTCATCCGTACAAACCTAAATTTGTACAAGTATTAAAAGATAGGGATTATGACGCCCGCTTCGATTTTTGTGCCTGGTTCCAGGGTATGATTGAGGAAGATTTTAATTTCCCAAAGAACGTTCTTTTCTCGGATGAAGCTACATTTACCTCTAACGGAACCGTCAGTTCACAAAACTGTAGATGGTGGGCCACCGAAAACCCAGACTTTGTAATTCAGAGTAAAGACCAATATAGTTTTAAGGTTAATGTGTG
Source organism: Philopedon plagiatum (assembly GCA_963971165.1). Lineage (NCBI taxonomy): Eukaryota > Metazoa > Arthropoda > Insecta > Coleoptera > Curculionidae > Philopedon > Philopedon plagiatum. The sequence goes on along the minus strand of OZ020191.1, from coordinate 41,654,599 downwards.
GTGCGGAATTTTCAACCTCAGAATAGTGGGACCTTTTTCTTTAGAGACAATTTAAATTCAGAACGATATTTAGAATTTCTACAAACTGAGATATCTGACTTTGTAGACAATTTGTCATTAGCCGAAAGAAGAAATTTATACTTTCAACAAGACGGAGCTAGCATTCATTCCACAAATAAGGTGAAGAGATGGCTGGATCAAGAATTTGGAAACCAGTGGATAGGACGGTTTTCTGAAAATCCGTGGCCTGCGAGATCACCAGATCTGACTCCGTTAGATTTCTTTATGTGGGGATACCTAAAGAACTCTGTGTACAAACATCGACCCTTTAGGAATATACAAAATTTAGAGAATGTCATTAGAAATTGTGTATTGCAAATAAATCGTAAAATGCTCCGAAATGTTAATCGAGAGTTGCGCTCGAGAACAATAGTATGTATGGAGAGAAATGGTGGTCATACTGAGTTTTAAATTTTGTGCACCCAAGGAAAAACAATGATTTTTTATGTTGTTAGTACAGAATTTGACTACTTTTAAGTTTTTCTTACATTGGTTTTCGTTTATGAAATTTCGATTAAATAAACAGGTAATTTTTTGTTTATTATCTATTTTACTCCCCTTAACTTTACAAAAAGTCGAACTTCAGATATATTTAAGACGATTAAGGTTTTCTCAATGTAATCTCATTGAAATGTCTCTAAAATTTTGACACTGCTGCTAGATACAAATCATTGCAACAGCTAGCGTCCGGCGAAACCCTGTTTTTTTTAATTTTGTCCTGTCAATTGTAGAAAAAAGTACTACATTCGTTTATTTTCATCCAGATACATGGGCTTTACATTAGCCAAGCTATCTAAACGAAAAAAACTGGAAATTTGTAAATCGATAAAAAAATATTTAAAAAAAATTGAGTTTTCCAATTTTTTTAAATAAAATCTTAAAATTTTGCACAAGGACCTAGAATTTAATTCTAAGCAATTTTTTCAAATAACTTTTTTTGATATCTCGTCAACTAACCTCACTTTTTGTAAATTAACAATTTTTTTTTTAATTTGACGCTATACCAGTGGTCACGTGACGTATGTCAAAATCGATTTTTAGGTTATCGGACATGCAGAACCGATCCCCCGGAAAAGTTTTTCCAATACTCACCTAATAAAAATTTTTCCCATATGTTGCGAACTTTTTGCCGGTCACTGTATATATATATATATATATATATATATATATATATATATATATATATATATATATATATATATATATATATATATATATATATATTATATATATATATATATATATATATATATATATATATATATATATATATATATATATATATATATATATATATATATATATATATATATATATATATTATATATATATATATATATATATATATATATATATATATATATATATATATATATATATATATATATATATATATATATATATATATATATATATATATATATATATATAGCATACCCTATACCAGAACTTAATTGTTTTTTAATAAAAATATTTTGTATTGATAATTTTCCTATACTAAAGTCTGCTGTATTGGAACTCTATAGTAGCCTTTGGTTTATGCTGTTTTAAACACCAAAAAAAATATCCTGCAGAGATAAAAGTCAAAGCCTATTATATAGATTTACAAGACGGAAAGGGTAAATTACTGAACATGAAGTAAAAATTGGTTTTATTTAAAAAAAAAAACTGTTAGTTATGCTCAGTTTTTCATGCTGAAATTTCCTCTAAAAATGAGTATGTTTTCATTTGAAAAAGATAAAATATTGTGTTTTTTATTATGCCATAAAAAGAATAATTTTGAAACACTTCGTTTGGAATATTGTGGATATTTATATTTTCTTAGATAACATACATTTTTATCATCAGTTTCTAGTATTCAAGCAAGTTTTTTCTAATAAAGGTAGCAATATTTTCACGGATGAAAACTAGGGTGGAAACAATCAAATCTCAAAGTAAAACCAATAAACCAGAAACAATTAGGCATATGATAGACTACATAAAAAATGTTTAGCTTGAAAAAATACCTATATCTAAAGTTAAAAAATATTCAGGGTGTTTTACTTAAAATTACCAAGTTGATATTGGTAATCATGGTAACTAGAAAAGCTAGAACGATAGTTATATTTTGAAGTTAGCGAATCGGGAAATGTAAGCCCCGATCTTTTTTAGATTTCCACCCTTCGACCCCTTAATGGCTTCCATTTTCAATTTATTTTTTAACTTTCTAAAATGCATCAAGCAATATTTCAGCAAAAATTAAAAAAGGTTTTCCCTAATTTATTAAACTTGTCATAGCGTATCATTAAGTTGAAATAGGCATCTCAAAGTTCATTTTACTCCCCTTCGTCTTTGTCTACACGAACTTTAGTCTATATGATTTACGACTGAAATCAGTCTCTGCTTACGATCACATAAACCACTGTTATAACTTTGATGACTCCCGAATAATGGTTGATTATGTATTCAGAGCTGACTGAGATTAATATTAGCATATTATAAATGCTATGCCTTTCGGTAAAGATTTTATTGCGGAAATGAATTTTAATAATAAAACATTCCTATTTTATTTGGTTTTAATAAAAATCGAAATAGTTTGAAACCAAGCAGATTTTAGTACCTTTTGTTTAATTTTAGTTGTTTTTGGGCGCCCTGGTGTTTTAGTGGATCACGTGACTTTACAGGAGTTTATTTATTAGTTAATAATCATAAAAGTGACATTGGTAACAGGTATTTAGTATCAAACATTATAAAGGGTGATATAAAATCACTGCATACTATATTGAAACGGGTAAATCCTGCTCCGAATTCAGATTAATAAATGGCGCTTTGTAATAATAAGCTGGTAATTGCCCCTTAAACTTTTTCTAACCAGCGGTACCCGCCATTGCACAATGGTCTCATGGGACCATGATACCAAGTTGCCAATTCTATCAATAATTTGTTCTATGTAACAAGTCAGCATAAGAAATAATGTTATTGTAATCTTTGTAGTAAAATTCCTTTACAATACACTTCTTTTAAAAATGTTTGAGGTTAACACATACCAATAAACCAAAAAAGACTGACAACACAGTACAGCAATAATTAATTACTTTAATGCAAGAAACCAACGCTTGACTCATAATTAACACTAGCAACAGTTCCAATAACGAATTAAATACAACACTTAAAAGATTACATTGGTAATTATTCGGATTAATGGAACCACCGAATTTTTTGATGAAACTTTGCATGGGTCGTAGAACACGAATCCGAAGTCAGTTTTTGGCGGCCTCGTAAGTTTTTCAAAAAAAAAAGTTTAACTTTTAGGTTAGCTTTTGCAATGAATTTCTTTAAATTTCGGCACTTTCACTTAAACACATCTATATAAGTCATTACAAACTATTATTCTGAACCATATGTAGGCAAATATATATAAAATCACATTAAAAAAACAGAGAAAATATCAAAAAACTAAAAGAAAATAAACACGCAACCCGTGGTACACATACCCGAAATTTCTGATGGAGATATGTTATATATATACATCAATGAAAACTGAGCAAACCTGAACACCAACAATGGTGTTTAAGTGAAAGTGCCGAAATTTAAAGAAATTCATTGAAAAAGCTAACCTAAAACGTAAAAAATTTTTTTTTTGGAAAAACCATACGAGACCGCCAAAAACTGACTTCGGATTCGTGTTCTACGACCCAAAATTAGTGTATGTGCAAAATTTCATCAAAAAATTCGGTGGTTCCATTAATCCGAATAATTACCGATTTCATGGTATGTTGTCACTACTCGCACTATTAAAAACTAAAAACTAATATTTTACCTTTCAAGTAAAATCTCTATAAAATTCACTTCCTCGAGAAAGGAACACACTTATATAACACCAACAAAACAGTGGGTATAGGAATTAATGAAAAAGACATTGCCGCAATTACTAAAATACAATGCTTAAAAGATTCCGCTGTATTTTCTTCTATCAGCACTACTAAAAAACTAAAAACTAAAAATTTATTTACTACAAAGCACAACTCTCTTAGAATGCGCCAAGATGTAATAAACCTATTCCATTTTCTTTCCTAAACAGGTTATTGGACATTTGTGATAAAGTATAGGCAACCATAATAACACTGATGAATTTTTGTTGCATAAATCAAGGGGTTCTTGGTGTCAAGTAATAGTAAGATTTTGCAACTAGAAATTGCAGAGACGCTAACCCATACGCGATAAAGTTTAAAGTGATCACATGATTTATAAAAAACTAAAAATTGAAATAATTTTCAGTCTTCCTCTTTTTTGGTAGGTTTATAAATTCATTTAGGAAATGAGGCGAAAGCTCTGATTAAATGCAGTTTCTTTTTGAAAAATCCCTCCAATAGCTTTCGTTCTTGTGCTGAAAGACGTTTGGTAAACGTCAGTAATTTTTCACAGTAATAAAAATAGTGACGAAAACAGTTTGTATGCGAATAATAACATGTTTTTAACTCGGTTTTGAAATTTAGTTTTCTCAAAAATGTTAAAAGGTGTAGGATAGTAAAAAAGAACCCATACAGAAATTATATTTGGTGGTACGCAACACACCCCAAATTAAATTTGAATCTGTGGTAGTGAAAACTAAAGTCGCGAGTCTTGACACTACAATTGTCGAGACTTTAATGTCACAGATAGAAAATATTTTGATTTTATGGCTATATCTTCAAGCAACTACTACGTATGTAATATGTCATGCATGATATACGTACACAATTTGTGTATATAACATATATTAGTCTATAAAACCCAATAATAATAAATCGCTTTACATACTAAAACTGTTTTGAAACACAAACGCAGAAACCAAAATATAATAAAAATATCAGTAATTTTTATTCAAGATTTTTTTATTATCTTCGAAGCAATACTCTACTGTTCGAGGAAAATATTTTATAATAAATATGTTACGCTTTTACTTTGGATAAAAGCATCTTCCCGCTTTTTGCTCAACTTTGTATTTGTTACATAAAGAATATTTTATTTTTCATCCTGTTTAGTTGCAAATTTACTTCTTAACAAACGCAAGAGAAATTTCATGCAGTATTTGTAGATTTCAGGATTGTTGTATTATTGGTATACCAATATTTTACTAAGGAAACTATTAAAAAATCATAAATAATCAACGTGAAATAAAATAATAAAGTATACTTTATAAAGTTTACTTAGTTTCATTAATATCAATTTAGGGGTTTTTAGCCAAAAGTCAGATAAGAAGATGAAGTAATTGTTATCGATGAGATTCTTTAAACTGCAAATATTAAAAGGAATATTACAAAAGTAAAACAAAATATATGCCATATACTTTTTAATTCTTTTTTTTACAAATAGCGCTAGCTATATTAAAAATATTTTTTTTTTCAAAAAAGGGAACCGACTCCAAAAAGCACTAAAAATATGAAATAATATTTGTACTCATATTTATTTATTGCTGAGCCTAAGGGAGAGTTTGTGTTTAACTTTAAGTAATTTGCACCAGCAAAGTTCTAAACTCCCTCTAAATTTTATGCATTAATATTATGGATTCGTATACTTTTAAATTGCGCCGACTTGAAAGTTTAGAACTTTGCTGTATAAACTACTTAAAGTTGAACACAATAAGGAATATGCACAAATTTTTGTATTGCATAAATCGTTTAAGGAAGTCATTACAAACCCGAAAAAAATATTTTGAAGAAAATTACTAGGATGATTTAGCTACAAAAAATGTTTACTTTTCGGTGTAATTTATTACAATTTAAAAAGCTGAGATTTATCCATGAAAAGTGACGCCAGGAGATCAGCAAAAATCTACAGGTTAACGTAAAGCTTAACTTAAAGTCGAACAGGTTTGATTTTCTCGGAAACAGTCAGAGGGAGAGAAATCAAATTTTTTGGGTTGATACAGGAATAGTTCAACTAGCTTCGGTAAAAAATTCAGTTATACATGATGTTTCGTTTCGGAGCTATTAAACTTCAAAGTCGAAATTTCCGCGATCTCCGTTGAAATTGGGTACAGGTCGCAAATCTGAATTAAGTCGATGTAAATTTTCGGAGATTGTAGGGGACTCGGAGCTTCAGAACTCCACTGAAACTGGTGAGGATCAGAAAATCGCTTGCTTGGAATTATAGGGTTCTATGTTACATTGTCACTTAATGTAACATAGAACGGTATAATTCCAAGCAAGCGAAATGACAAGTAATTCTTTTGAATTTTTTTAGGTCGAAAAATGCCATTTCCAGACCCCTCTTTGATACCTAATAACTCAAAACAAAAAGTCAGATCGAAAAATGGACTCATAAGTGAAACTTTAAAATCTCAAATACTTTTTTTGCCATACATTTGCCTAAACCTAAAATCACTGGAAAATGGAAATATTTGGAAAAAACTGGAAATTTAGATTTTTTACCCAAATATTTCACGGATTTTAATTTTTTTGTGGGGTCAAAATGGTTGAAATTTAAATCCCATATACGTCGTCGGAAAGAGCTCGTCAAAGTATGTGTAATCCATATTTTTCAGTTTCTTGATTCTTTATAGGAAGGGAGCAATCGCCGATTAAATTTCGATTTTTTCACTTTTTTTGCCGTCGACATCGGTACATTTGAATCGCTCTGTATTTTTTCCTATCTATTTTTCCCAATTTTTCAACACTATCTTATAAAGGGATAATCACACTGCAAAATGAATACCTAATGGGCGATCCAGGAGCTTATTTAAGGGGTAAAAATCGGATTTCCTTGATTTTTTCCGACAAATCCTATGTTTAACCGACATTATTCCGCACTATTTACCTTATTGAGTGATTCTTTTTGGGTTTATTTTATCCGTTAATTATCGAAGAATACCTCCCACTAATTTAAATTGTTTATTTTTTCGTTAAAGTTACAAATAAATAGGTTTATTTGCATTGGGGACATCTAAAATTTGAAAATTTTTGAATTTTCGAAGATTGCCATGAAAATAAAGAATTGCAGTTTATTTACTCGAAATTATTGAGATGATATGTCAAAATCTCGCAGAAATGCCATTTTTTTTTGCAAAATTGAAAGGTTCCTGAACCGATCTCGGCATGAAGTATACATGAATAAGATTTTAGGAACCTTCTACTTTAAGTGCAGGAATATTTCATAGGATGAGTTACGAATTAAATGCCATTTTTATTGAGTTTTAGATGACTCTATAACACTGGAATTCGCCGTCTACTGTTGAGGTTTGTTCTTTTGTGCTACACGAAACTGCACTAACCTGCACTGATTTTTTGCTTATGGGTATCTTCCAAGTATTAAAAAAAATGCAGGTTAGTACAGTTTGGTGCAACACAAAAGAACAAACCTTTGATGAGTCATAAGTTCAGTTTTGACGATACAGCCAATGGGATCACGTTTTACAAGTTTCGAAATTCGCGCGAAAATTTGCAGTTTTAAGTCATTTTTTTTTGTTAATAATGGCCAAAATAAATATTTAATTTATGTAGAGAATATAAAAAAATATATTTCAGATTTACGTATTTGGGTTACATGCATATTCCCTATTAAGCTGGCCATTAGTCTGCGTAAAACATTAGTACGTAAGTTATTTCATATTTTTCAGTGCTTTTTAAAGTCGATTCATTTTTGAAAAACAATTTGTTTTCTTTTTTTTTAGTGCAAATACTCAATAGTAGAAACTTCTACGCCAAAGTAGGTAATCTCAAAGGCGGTATATTACACCGAAATTTCTTTATTTCTGTTGAATTATCGTAGTAATTTTCTTTAAAATTATGTTTTTGGGTTGGAAATGACCTGCGTAAATAATTTATGCGATAAAAAATGCATGTAATTCTACTCCCTTAATGGGAATATCAGTAGCTAAAAAAATGGTTCTTATTTTTCAATGTCCTACAAGTACACCAAATTTTATTAAAATCGGTTACGACCAGTTTTATCGGTCTCTTTGTAGTAGATTTTGATTCAACTTTCTATTTTTGCTTTAAGAATGGCAGTCTCCTCCTAGAGCTACTTCTAGAAGATCATTTCTTTCAAACACGGATTGTATTACAGTGAAACAATAGGCAACAAATTCCTATATATCTAATTATTACTTTGGAACCCCTTTATTTAGTTTTTGTTAAAGTAAAGCACTCCTTTTTATGCTTCCTTTATGATAAACCCATTACACTCTGCTTTATCAGTTAGTAATGCAATTTGCCCTTTTCAAAAGCAAATCTACGTCCACTTACATCGATAATGCCCTTGTACCTTTACCCCAATTCTCAAACATTGTGCTCACGTCTACCTAAAATTGATTTCGCATTCAGATCTGGACCGCAATACCCTTTTTCATACTGACATTGTCCACCTTGGGCGTTCGTTTTAACGGGGAAATGGTAAAATGCTGATGAATGTACATAAGCAAATTATGCAGCAGATGTCTTAGTATTCAACAAGAAAGTAGCAAATAATGTTGTAAGGAATATAGGTGGACTCAGTAGCGTCCACCAAAGTTATTCAGTTATGCTGTTCGAACATTGTATACCCATAACGAAAGAAGTTTTAAAAGTCGATTATATTTTTTGGACCAAATATACACAGGGACAACATATAGAAAAATGGTACTAAATTATATTTGGATGTGCACTTGATGAAGTAATGTCATTACTGTATCTTTGAATATAACTGATACTGTTCAAAATATCCATTTAAAAATGTTTTATAGTTTTTAAAATCGTTAAAAAAATGGTGTAACGGAGCTTGGATTCGCCTTTCGGCAATAATGTATTAAGCACCCATTACAAGGCGTGTGGAGCGACGCGCCTGGCGCCATGAGAACGGTCTGGCGCGACAAACTGACCGCGTGTCTGTTCCCGTCGATGGGCGGTAAATTTTGCACTTCAAAGGAAACTCGCCGCGCGCGAAAACGGAGCGACTCGGGTACTCGCCCGCCGCCCTATTATGCCGCACCGGTCGAGAATACTGTGGTTTTCCTACGTAGGGGTTAGGTAGAAGGAGAGAAATAGAAAGGCGTGGGCGCTCACCAGACCTAACACCCCTTAATTTTTTTTCCTGGGAATATTTCGAAGAAAGAGTGTACAAAAACAGTCCATTTGACTTAGAGACATTAAAAGAAAGAATAGGATATAAAATTCGACGAATTCCTGAACAGATTATTGAGAACGTTCAAAATTATTTTTTTTAGTTGGATAGTGTCGAATTGTCAATTGCCATTAATTTGAACATTTAACCAAGAACACTTTTATAATTAGATCTGATGCATAAAAAGCTGTTTTATTTTGTTTTTACGTAATAGGGCTGATCACTTAAATTTTGTCAATTAATAAAGTTTAGATTATGATATCTAGAAAACAGTTGAAGATCGGCATAGGGTATGGTATATCAAAAATACTTATAGTATTCTATACTAGTAGAATTCAAATATCGAATAAAAATTGGGTATTCCATTTAAAAAATTGAAGTTGACATGTGCCCTAATTTTTTGTGCAACCCTGTATAATACAAAAAATTCTTAAAATTTGTAAAAAATAAAAATAACATTGAAGGGTTCGAGCATCATCGTAAATTGTACATGGTTATGAAAATATTTGGCGTGTTGTATTCTTTTTGCCCAAGCTGTGTATGAAAATGTTTATAATTTTTAGGGGATTAAAATTTAAATAAAAACTAAGGAGTTCCTTTTTCAAAAATGTGTTGAAGCCAGTAAATATTTTTAATTATGATCAAAATGAAGGGGAAATCGACAGTTTCGGGCGATTTTCGCAAAATCGGTTGGCTTTAGAATACCAGATTTTTTGTTCCATGTTAAATGTTAATTTTATATATCACTTCACTATGTATCTGTATAGGAAGGTTAAAAAAAATATAAAAAGCTTTAGCAATATCTACCTTTTTCTTTTTTGCAATGTCTTCTTTATATTAGAGCTTAAGATCCCTCAAGGGCAAAAAACACTTCCTTTCCGCTTCCCTTGTGAAGCCATTATTTTATACTGTTACACTAGTTGGTAACGCAATTTGTGGCTCTCAAAGGCGAATTCACGTCCAGTTACATCGATATTGCTCTTGTATCTTCACCCCACTTTTTTGGCATTTCGAACACGTTTACGGAAAGTCATTTTAAATTTAGATCTACACCCTTATCCCTTTTTGATGACGGTATTGTCAACAAAAAAGGTTTGATGTATTTGGTGAAATATTAATATAATATAACGACGGTAAATTTTGTTTTGCGGGAGCGAAAATTAACCCTTACAGTGTGTATGTAAGTGATAAGTGTCCAGGACTGTCATTTCAGTAACTATTATTTTCAGATTATTTCACTTATTCGAATCAAACCAATTAAACTCTGTTGTCACATATATGTAGATACGAGGGCGCCTTTACAGGAGGGGGGCAAAACATTTTTATATACGATATATATTTTACAGTTACCATTTCATTACATTCAGGGCTTTTTAATGTTAATTAGAAAAACTTCTTTTACATCATTATGTGTACGTTACATTTTTCAAACACGAATTTGATTTTACTTATGGGTAAAGCTCACCTCTTAGGGTTCCTTTTCAAGGGCGCCGTCAATAGGGAGCATGTCTCCGCGCCACAAGGCGATATGCGACAAACACAAGAAATATGCTATACATAATGCAGATCTTATTTACTACGGTGGCCGCGTCCGTTTGCACCAATGTATGAACCAGGTTGAAACAAACCAAGATATCCCTATAATTGGAAATTGTCGATACAAAATAATTTTGTCGGTATAGCTACTCAATAAAATGTTACAAAGTACATTTGTATACCATCACGGACTTCCTAGTACTAGATTGTAAGTATTAGGTTGTATGGTGCAAACAACGTAAGACTTGTTTACGGTATTATATTATATATCTCCATGTTTCAGATGTAGTTAAAATAGGTAGAGTCGGGTCCCGAGTTCGTGTCGCTGGAATTTTGCTATTTTGGAAAATTTCCATTCCACAGTGTTCGTCGCGCCGCACAGATGTCGGAAGTAGGTAGGAAGCGGCTCTTGTGCGAAGGATTTTGTCGGAATTCCCAGATTTAAAATATACTGGCTGTCGCGTGACGTATTTAGTGTGTAACAAACAATTGTTATGTTGGAAAAAAGTTATGTGTAGAAAACACAAACAGTACAACCCATCAATTAAAAAAAGGGCCAGAGACCTTTTGCGGACTTTATTTTCGATTTTATTTGTATGTTAAGTGCTTGTAATGTGCCCTTTAATATACTGGTCAAGAAACCCTTTCGGCAGCACTGGAAAGAATATAATTCAATGTGGACATTGCCCTGCCAAATAACGGTACCGATATTTACCTGTTGTGCACGAGCGAATCGAAAACAATATTATATCCGCACTACACGATTAACAACTGCCGTTAACTGTGGACGAGACAACAGATTCTAGTAAGTAGTAAGCGACTATTTGCTCACCATGTGCTAAGGTTCTTGTGAGAATTCCCAGATTGGAAATATACCGGTGTTCACATGCTGTGTGTAGTGCGTAACAAAGAATTGTTTATTGGAACATAGTTATGTGTAAAAAACATATAAACAGTGCAACCCATACTAAATATAAAAAAGGTGGCCAGAGACCTTCTGCGGAATTTATTTTCGATTTAATTTTGACGGTAAGTGCTTATAATGTGCCGTTTAATATACTGGACAAAAATCCATTCCAGCAGTTCTGGAAAAAATATAATTTCACGTGGAAATTGCCAAACCAAAACTGTGGTTAACCGTGGACGAGACATTATATTCTAAAAAACATTCTGTTGCCAATGTTATAGTACGCATTTTAAATCCGCTTGGGCCGTCACGTCCATATCTGTTGGCATGCAAAAGATTAGAAAAGGGCACTGCAGACGTACTGACGAACCTACCTTATATTAACCACTTTGCGAAAATTTCAACTGTCACCACACCAGGTATAGTTATTTACATTACAAGCTGCGAAAGTTTACTTTTAGGTGCGAGGTGTGTTTAAATAGCCGAGGCAAAGCGTAGCGTAGCCGAGGCTATTTAAACACACCGAGCACCTGAAAGGGCTTTTGCAGCGTGTAATGTATTAAACTTTTCATTCTCCCCTCTCGATTTCTTAAAACACGCACATTCAAACCTAGCATGTTTTACTTTCGTCACCTAGCGAAAGTGAAACATGCTACTAGCATGTTTTACTTTCGCTTTCGCTCGCCCTGCTAGGACCGAAAGTTATACTTTCGCAGGGGGGAGAATGAAAATAATGTTTGTTAGTGATAACGCCGCAGTCATGCTTTTTGCGGGCCGTCTCCTCAAAAATGTTTGTACTAACTTACATGTGACGTGTATACTGCATGCGGTACATCTAGGAATGGAAACACTTCGAAATGGTTATCCAGATGTAGATTCATTAATAGCACAGACAAAAGGCGTGTTCTGCAAATTTCCGAAACGGATTAGAGAAATTCATCGGCAGTGTCCTGGCATTCCCGAACTTCCACAGCCCATTATTACATGCATGGTTAGGAGCAGCTTTTTATTATTTTAAACATTTTCAGAAAATCAAACCCGTAATTTTAAACTTCGATGCTACAGAATCAGAAAAGTCAAATAAAATTTCAAGACGTTCACGTTGAAGCAGATTTACAAACGATTTATAATAATTTTGGGGCACTAGCGGATGCCATACAAAACTTACAAAGGACTGCAATATCGTTAGAGAAATCATTTGAAATCATCGATGGCGTGCAAATAGCGTTACAGCCTTTAGCCGACGAGAAAAGTATTCGTGTTAAAGACAAGCTTAACAGCGTGTTAACGAAAAATTAAGATTTCGCCAGGCTACGACAGATTTAGAGTCATCGTGCTCCTACCGATCCATCACGTAATTTCAGAGATAATTTTAACTAAAGCCCCTCTTCCGTCATTAGATGTGGAACAGTCTTTTTTGTTATATAACTATACTTTTTCTTCCCGCCCGACATCGCTTTCGGAAACTACTGTGGGGACATTTTCAATACTGCAAATGTTTAGCCGCGTACATCCAAATTTCCAAAATTTATGGGGTAAGCACATCACAATATTACATGAATTATCAATATTCTTCAGTTATAATTTATACGCATTTCTTTATTCTCGGCAGGTACGCTTTTGGATTGGAACCCAAGAGGTAAGCTTTACTTATGGGTCATCCCCCTCCCCAAGAACTTTTTTCTAAAGACGCCCTTGGGTATATAAATTATGTGTATAATAATAATAATAATAATAAACAACGAAATTACAAATAAGCGATATAGGTACGCCTGCATTACATGCATTTATTGCTTATCGATTTGCATGCTTCTGAAGCATCACAATATCGTCGTCGCACTATGGGAAATAAGACCATATTTTTTGGCCTAAATTCAAAGTCGAGTTTAGTGTTGTTCTTGTTGCTAATTACGTATTATTTTCATTAAAATAACTAAAATTACAGCAAACAGCATAAAGTTTTGTGGTCAAACTTGTAATTTGTTATACGGGGAAGCATAAAAGTGGAAAAATATGACTTCCTCAAACCAAAATTTTAAGTTAATATAGCATGCAAAATAAAGGAGGTAATGAGTATAGAGAAAAAATGGTTAGTAACTATTTTTTCCTAACTTGGCCGTTCGCGTTGGTAAGATAATAAAAATATAAAAATTGAAAAAAGTATTTCTATTGATTTTTAAAATTTTTGATTCTGATTATCTTTGCAACGGCCTATGTAATGAAAAATATTTATTGCTCCATTTTCCTGCAGTGAAGATATAATATATTAAGTATATTTTACAAAATCAAATTGGGGTTTTTAAAAGTCACAATTTTCTAGTTTTCTATCCCCCTGTATAGTGACTCATAACTTTATCATGCCCGATGAGCAAAAACTTTCATAAAGAAGAACATTTTTCTGAAATAAAAAAGCTTTTCCTATCGTCAGCTTACGCCGGGGACACACTGTATAATAAATAGCATGTTTTAGCACAAATAAAATTATCTTGTATTTTCACGTAGACACAACCGGTAGCTAAATGTTTCAGCAGTTTTTTAAATATTATGTAAACAAAATATTATTACTTACAATTATATCCTTATCACCTAACTATTTTTTTTAACATAAAATGATATTTTAAGTTAAGTACCTATGTTTTCCAATATCATTTAAAACACTGGATTCTGGATTCCATCATACAATGTGCTTTTATAAAACTTTTTGTTATGATTTTAACTTGACTTATATTAACGATATCTAAACGGTGGCCAAACTATTCAAACAAAATCGCAGAGTTTGACTGCCTATTGCAAAGAGAAACGAAGTGAAGCAAACGTTGGTTTGGGTCAGTTTGGTACGTTTCCGTTAATTTAATAATTTTGAATTCCCTTAAAACAGTTTGAAAATTTTCGTTTTGGCCAAAAAATATGGTGTTATTTCCCATAGTGCGTCGGTCGGTAAATGCCTTAAAAATAATGAAATTGAAAACTGAGTCTTTCTGCCTTGTTATCAAATTTAAACAAAAGGAGCACAATTTTATAAAAGCAAACCTACTGAATTATCTTTATATAAACATAAACTAAATAAATTAGATATATAATCATGATGTTTCTTATAGTTAGCGTTTTTAAAAGAAGCGGGCAAGCGAACACTGTTGATGTTAACTGTGGGATTTAACTGAACATCCTTCAACACACATATGAACCTAAAAATATCTGGGCGGGCAACATAAAAACTTGCATTAAAGCTATGAAAAGATTCACACGCGTTGGTAGTCCGTTCAGTACTACTAGTACAAGAAGCCCAGATATTTGGTGGAAATGTTGCATTGTTAGAAATATAGTTATCTACTAAGTCAGGGGTTTTCAACCTTTGTTTTTATCGAAGGGCCAAGTTTGGGTTTCCTAATCGACCAGCGGGCCAGAAATGGAAAGCGAGAAGGTGGGGGGACCACCCCCAAATTTTGACAAATTTCGTTAAAAATTCACCCAACTACTACCTATTTTCGTAAAATAAATTAATAATTTTTTCGTCTAAACGAGGTAAGATTTCTTGGATTCTAAGTTTTGGGTAATTTATTACGTATTTATCAAATTGTTTTTTTTTGCATGCGGCCGCAAAAAAATGAAAAGTTGCCTGCGTGCCGCGGGTTGAAGTAATCCGCATATTTTATAACATTTTCATTTTGAGGAATTAGAGAATACACTGTAAAAAAAAATGATTAAATTTTAAATCAAATTCAACCCAATTTTGACTAAATCCAGGTCCACGCCAGATTGATTGAAAAAATTAACACTGCATATTGATTAAATCGAAGGATCTGTGATTAAATTTTCTTATTCAAAATTGAATAACCTAACAATTAATTCTGATTACATCTAAATCAATTTTTATTAAGATTTTCTTCCATAATGATTAAATTTCCATAATACTCTAATCATTTTTTATTAAATCTTAAATCCAATGTGATTGATATGCAATCATCAGTAGCACCGCCCTTCCCCTCTCCGCCCTATAAAGTACCTGATTAGGGCGTCGATTTTATTTATTAAATGACAATACTATAATACATAAGAAAAGGGAACACATTAAAGAACAAACAGATGAAATTATATAAAAGATAGGTAATGCAAATTCCCAAAGCATGGAAATTGTTTGTCCCATATCATAAACAAAAATCCGGGGAGGTGAGGCGTGGACCTGGATTTAGTCAAAATTGGGTTGAATTTGATTTAAAATTTAATAATTTTTTTTTACAGTGTAAAAGTTGAAAATAATTATATGAAGTAAAAACACGAAAATTATTTACTCATCTGTAAATAAATACATAAAACACTAATGAAGACCTGGCATGACAAATCTTTTCTTTGAAAATACATGGAAAATAACTTACATTGGTGCATGAGTTCCTCCAAGGGATTGGATTCAAGATCTGAGATTTTTGCGTATTTCTTTTGTTTTTGAAACATAATTTCACCAACATGATGTAACAACAAAGTTTTTAAAAGAATATTCGTAAAATTTTAGAACAGGTTGACCACTTCATTCGTTATAACCTCACATTGCACTACCACAGAAACCGCCATACCTACTGCCGATTAAATGAAATTTTTGCAGATTGCAGCGGGGTGGATGGATATCGGTACTCCCTTGTGATTAAAAGGTTGCGTACTGCGCATGTGTTGGCGGCTTGGTTTAGAAGTTTGAGTATTTTTTAGTCAGTAGGTGATTGATACTGATTATTGTGATTATTTTAACAAGGAAATATGATTTAAAATGTTTGTCTTTTTTATGCATTTGATCAGTATCGATTTAAAGCAATCGAGAATGAGTAATTTGTTTGAATCATAACGAAGATTATGAAACTGATTTAGAAAATAATTAAAAATTAAATCAAAAAATTTAATCCGGCCAATAAAATCAGACATCTCTTGTGGTTAATCAACTGGATTTTTTACTGTGTACAAGTCTTCAACAAAACACTCTCCCGCGTTATTGCTATCTAAAAACAATAGTCCAAATGTCCATGTCCATGTCCTGACCTATCTGAGATCCTTTATTTCTCTATTCACTTACTAATCCTAAACTTTGTACTTTCCTAAACCACGCATGTGTTAAATGAAATCTACATCCTATGATCCAAATTTGTGACCATACCTTCTTAATACTAACATGAATTGATTTTTCAAAATCACAAACATTTTCATTTGGATTTAAACACATTGATGCTACTACAATAATTACGAAATAATTCAAATGCATTAGTGTTTCTGAATTTTTATTTGGCAACAGAATGAAAACTAAAGGGATATAATGCCCATTTTCGATTGTATGAATAGTGAATAACTGCATAAAATATTTAGGACAAAAATCAAATGTACCATATCGACATAAATTTTTGGACGACTACACAAGTACTTTAAATTAATTTTACATGAAAATAAAATTAT
The DNA here is from genome assembly GCA_963971165.1 of Philopedon plagiatum. Taxonomy (NCBI): domain Eukaryota; kingdom Metazoa; phylum Arthropoda; class Insecta; order Coleoptera; family Curculionidae; genus Philopedon; species Philopedon plagiatum. The sequence goes on along the minus strand of OZ020191.1, from coordinate 41,637,609 downwards.
ATGTAAACTGCAATTATTAATTACTAAAAAGTTTTCACCCTTAGTAGTATGGCATTCATAGGAGTCCAATGCGCTGGGGATATCTTCCAGTGATCGTGGTATTGAAGGCAGTATACTTCTTCTCGGCCGGTAGACACTTTTTCTGATGTTAAAAATATCTTTTGTTGTTAAGTTATTCAAGACATCTGAAGCGTCATTCATGCACACATTAATAATTTTTGATGGGCGTAGAGATATGTCTTCGGTCGCTTTTCTTTTGACTCCATTTTGTACCTTCTTCACTTGAAAATTTTTAATACAAGGATGGTTATGCTGATCATTTACTTGGAGTAGAACCTCTTCTGTCTTATCCACGGATATAGATGCTCTACATGTTTTAACTGTGCATCTATAAGAAGCACCAAATGTTGTTTCTTTATCCTTATGAAACGTATACTTTTTGATCACAATCAATTTCTTGCCACGCAGACGTAACATAGATTCCATTTTGAAAAACTCACTAATTCACTATGCTTGCAAGAACTTAATGTAAATAACTGAACTGAAAATCGTCATAATTTCTAGACTAGATATGCATAATACAAAAATTGAATGGTAGGACCTAAACCGAATAGGAAATTCTAAATAATTATAATCCTTTCATCGTTTATTGCTTTTATTTCTTTCTGCGCAACTGACCAATGAAACTTTTCATCCCTGAGACTATTGACAGGTGAAAAACTGAACACGCGCGCAAGTGACCACCAGCCACTTGTACAGCTATAAAAGGAAAATAATTATTATTAATTTTTTAGTGCGCTACCTAAGCATAAAAGCGTGCTTTTTAGTAAATTAGGTTTGGAACATACAGGAGGTCCCAAAAATAAAATCAATTTTTTATTATCGACTTTACAAAAAAAGTATATCTTCATGAAAAGATCTACATTGTAAAAAAGTGCATGGTTATTCAAAAACTTGATGAAGGACAATACAGGGTGGCTCAAACAGCTGAAAGTCATAGTTTAAATTTAAATTTTTTAGTCACCCTGTATGCCCTAGATAAAATTTTTGAATAACCAATTCACCACATTGAAAAATTATTTTGCAGAAAATGAATTTGCAGATGAAAATGATTTGCCCTCTTACAAGAAGTGGGTTAAATACGTTTTGGCCTGCAAATCCTTAGAAATATATTCCGAATTAAGAAAAATATGCCAGTTTTTTAACACACTTTTATTAGCTTGACTTGTAACTTCCTAACATTGTAATGGAATCTTACAATTCACTGTTCGCCCACTTCTAATTGTCGTATCGATTTGAAACTTTTCAAACTTATGCAATTCTGATGACAATACAATAATATGTTGTTTTTTCATTAAAAAATACACAGCGTGTCTTCGATATGTAAAAATTTGTATTTATTGACTTTACGAAAAAAAAGTGTGTCTATAAAAGTTCCGCATCGTGAGAAAATAGCATTGCCATTCACAAATTTCATCTAACATACAGGGTGGCTCAAAACTGTAGAAGTCCTAATCCACATGAAGCTAAAACCACATAAAAACGTTATTTAAAGGTAAACTGCCACTGCAAATGTACTAGAGTAAATTTTTTTATGTTAGTGAATTAGGTTTGGGATATACAGGTCCCAAAAATAAAATTAATTTTTTGTCATCGCCTTTACAAAAAAAGTATATCTTCATAAAAAGTTCTATATTGTGAGAAAAGAGCATGGTTATTCAAAAATTTTATCTAGGGCATACAGGGTGACTAAAAAATTTAAATTACTTGACTTTCAGTTGTTTGAGCCACCCTGTATTGTCCTTAATCAAGTTTTTGAACAACCATGCACTTTTTTACAATGTAGAACTTTTTATGAAGATAGGTATAATTTTTTTTGTAAAAGCGATAACAAAAAATTAATTTTATTTTTGGGACCTGTACCTATATCCCAAACCTAATTCACTAACACAAAAAAATTAACTCTAGTACATTTTCAGTGGCAGTTTACCTTTAAATAACGCTTTTATGTCTTTTTAGCTTCATAGGACTTTTAGAGTTTTGAGCCACCCTGTATGTTAGATCAAATTTGCGAATGGCAATGCTATTTTCTCGCGATGCAGAACTTTTTATAGACACACTTTTTTTTCGTAAAATCAATAAATACAAATTTTTACATATCGAAGACACGTTGTGTATTTTTTTAATGAAAAAAAAAACAACATATTATTGTATTGTCATCAGAATTGCATAAGTTTGCAAAGTTTCAAAGCGATACGACAATTAGAAGTGGGAGAAAAGTGAATTGTAAGATTCCATTACACTGTTAGGAAGTTACAGGTCAAGCTAATAAAAGTGTGTTAAAAAACTGGCATATTTTTCTTCTTTCTAAGGATTTGCAGGACGAAACGTATTTAACCCACTTCTTGGAAGAGGGCAAATCATTTTCATCTGCAAATTCATTGTCTGCAAAATAATTTTTCAATATCGTGAATTGGTCAAAAAGTTTTGAATCCACAAAACCGAATGCGTAATTTCGATTGTCAGTTTCCACGCGCAGTGATATATTGAAATAGTATATTACATAACAAGTGTTGAAAGTGACATTTTTCACACGAGTGGGAATGTTGTCGCACGAGGCGACAGCCGAGTGCGATAATCCCACGAGTGTGCGAAAATTACTTTCACACGAGTAATGTACAATATTTTTCCTACGACCACAAAAATATTCACAAAAAAAACCTCAATTTCTGTCTTTTAAAACCCTCACTTTCAACACTAATATTTTCATCAAGTGTGCTGAAAATAAAACAAATGAAATTGGCACCATCTATTTAAATGTCATGTTGACAAGTACTTTTCAATACACGTGTTGTAATAGTATATTACATAACAAGTGTTGAAAGTGACATTTTTCACACGAGTGGGAATGTTGTCGTACGAGGCGATAACCGAGTGCGATAATCCCACGAGTGTACGAAAGTTACTTTCACACGAGTAATGTACAATATTTTTCCTACGACCACAAAAATATTTACCAAGAAACCTCAATTTCTGTATTTATTTAATACCCCCACTATCAACTCGTGTGCCGAAAAACATTTCAACACACGTGTTGAAAATAAAAAAAAATGAAATTGACACCATCTGTTCAAACGTCATGTTGACAAGTACTTTTCAACACACGTGTTGTAAAGTACTTTTCAACACGCGTGTGATATAAGGCACTTTCTCGCCAAGTTAACCGTGCTTTTTTACTCATTTTCATAGGTGGTCGTAGGAAAATATTATATCCTATTGCACAGTGGGTGTGGGCCCTAGCGAAAATCCCGACCAGTTATCAAAATCCGGCCGGACGTCCCCGGGCTCCACTAAAATCCGGACATGTCCGGGGAAACCCGGACGGATCACAACCCCTTCTTAAACTGAAGTTATATACGGCTTGTGAATTTTAACTGTTTTTTTATTAATATTTTAAAATAAATAAATTTTTTAGTTCGGCCTTTGTAAAAATTAAAAAAAGTTCAAACCCTCACAGCTACACGTTTTAATTATTGGATATAGTGACAGAAGTCTTTTTACATATTTTATATTTCACCAGCCGATCATCAATTTTCCTATATATATATCTAACACACAGAAAAATTTGTGTGTATGCAGCATTGACATGAACAAACACGAAGTCACCGTTATTCTAATAACTGTTCCGGCTAAATAAGCATCTATGCTTATTTAGCCGAAACAATAATTGTGATGTCGCTACCGGTTATATTTTGGAGTGTCGTGAACTACACTACTACACGAATAACATTCACATCAAAATGACAGTCTTAAGGAGTACTATGCACAGGTTGCCAGACCTCGCCCTGCCGTAGTCACACACTTAAGTAAAACAATAAATTGGTTATTTATATTATCGAGGTAGAATGGTGTTATTAGTAACAAGATATACGTATGTTCAAACATGCCTTGTAACGGCAAGCTGCATATGTAACCGAGCATAGTTCGCAACTATGATAATATCTTGTTACAGCGTTGGGACAGACGACTAATCACGTAACCAGCCAACTCTGTACCTAAATTATATGGTGCTTTCAGTTTATTTTATGACTTTTAAGATATACTTAGAATTACTTGGAACTTACTTAAAACGCCAAACTAAACTTTCCCGGGAAATAAATAATGTTATTTTATCTATCAAGTAAACAATGTGCAGAAAAAATTGAACACATTCTTGTTGGTTACCCGATACAAAGCACCAGATTTTCCCTTTATAAATTTCTATGGTATTTTTAAAAAACTCGTTAAAAAACCTACAAACAAAAATTAAATTACATTTAAAAAAAAGTTGGGGTGGCTGGAGGTTAGAAGGTTGAAGGGAGACAGACGGTGGAAAATATTACAGAAAAAAATAAACAGTTCAATTAATTCACTTTTAAGAATATTTAAATTAGAAATTATGTCAGATTATGGTATTAGTGATAGCGAAGAATTTGTGAAATTGTTTTTAAGTTTTCGCGCTAGCAGACCCGATGGAAATCCGAAATCATGTTTTTCGTGATCTATGGACCCCCAAACGTGATCTACAATAATCCAGATACGTGTTTCCTCATGAATAAAATACTTCCTCTAGCGAGGGACGTCAAAAGATCAATACAATCAGAATGGGGCGCAAAAGTTTGGGCGGGCTTAGGGCGCTTCCATGGCTTAATATACCTCTGGCTGAGTGTAAAAAAGAAAAACGAGGGCCAGAAAAGTACGTAAGGTCACAGGTAAGAAGTAGTGTATAATTTACAGTCACAGTTTGTTGTTTATTGTATCATGATTGTATCAGCCTTTGGTCTTGAGCCCGTATCTATTTAACCTAGTCATGAATGTCATAATCCAGGAAGTAAGAGATGATGGTCACTGGTGAATGATGTTTGCGAACGATAGCGAGTGACCGATTGCGAAGCACCAGCAGAGAAGACGCTGATAGAAAAGTTTAGAGTCAAAGGAGATTCCAATGTAGAAGATAGAGGCTTAAAAATCAATTGGAAGAAAATCAAGTACTTACATAGAATTCAATGAAGAATGAAAAGCGGAAATGAGGATACCTGAGGAAAGGCTAACTTAAGCAAACAATTTTTAATACCTAGGTTTTACGATTAAAAACAGTGTCTTGAATTTAGCAATAACACGCAAAATACACGGGGAATGGTAGAATTAGAAGAAAATATTGTGTTACTATTATAGGATTAGCGCGAGAAGAAGGAGAGTGATCTATAAAGCAATAGTTAGCCTTGTAATGGTCTATGGAGCGTAAATATGGTCAATAAATATAATAAAAGTACATAAACGGTGATTTGATGTGACAGAAATTAGGATATTACGATGGATGTGTGGGGTTCCAAGGCAAGCCAAGGTTCGAAATGAGAGAGTAAGGGAAACAATAATGTTTTGAGAATATATAGGAAAGAAGATTACAGTGGTAGAGGCATCTAATGAAAAGATATCTTGATTATGTCAGAACAAGGATAATGCCAATGGAAGAAGTGGCAGGAAAAGGCGAAATCGAAGATGTGTAGATGAAGTCAAAAATGATGGAAAGAGGTTTGGCTTTGTGGAGATAAGAGGCCAGTCCCATTTTACTTGTAAAAAGAACGGAATTCTTAGTGTTAAACTAGTAAGTTACAAAAATATATTTATTACGAAAATTTTATTTGACTAAAATACTAATAATGTTATCATTACACAAAGGTAAAAAGGACAACTTTGAAAATACATACTAAACGAATTATTTCTGATATTAAATTCTTTTAGGGTATCTGTAGAAAACTAGTTTTTTTTTATAAATTTCTTCAAAGTATTTGTCGTTTTTCAGCATAAATCCCTTTATTTCCGATTTTTGCTGGCTGTATTTGGAACTTTTTTTAACTGCCGGCTATGATAGCTCGCATTATCCATGATGATGACACTATTTTTAGTTCCATTTTCTAAAAGATAATTTTGAAACCAGTTTTGAAAACGTTGGCCAGTTGTGTCTTCGTGGTAGTCTAAGCTGGAATCTTTAATATGTTTGGCTGATAATAGCATGTAATTTGGAATTCACCCATTTTCCCAACTGGCGTGTATAATATTATAACTTTCCCCTATTTGAAGGAGCGTTATTTTGACTATTGTCACTGGAATCAATCCACCCTTTTTGGGGAGTATCATGGGTGTCAAATCAAGTTTCATCAAAATAAACGATAGGGAGGTTTTTACCTCTGTATCTTTTTATAGATTGTAGGTAACTTTAAACCTTAATTTTCGTAATCTTTCAGACTCCATTATAGTTTACCTTTTATTTATTATCCAATATTTAAAACCCATCTTAAACAATATGTTGTAGATGCTAGTTCTGCTACACAATGTTTTGTCGGCGTTTAAACGTAATTTTAAGGAATCCAGTGTGTTCACAAGTGTTCGTACACTTTTCTTCGAATAAGGTCTTTTTCACTTTCGTCCAAACACTTAGCTCTGCCAACGTTACATCGAACCTTTCTCCCCAAACGTGGTTTTAGTATTATATCACGCACTGTGGATACTGGAATATTTGTCAAATCGCTAATTTTTTTCACTTGCATCGTACATTGAATTGCAGCCCATTTTCACTAACGACTCATAAATGTTTTTATAATTTGTTTTGCGTCTGGCGACAAATGTTTTCTTTAAAACTTTTTTGACGTCTCACTTGCAGAATTTTCCAAATAATGCGACATTTTTATTTCTTCTTTTTGCAAGTATTTAGCAATTTAACCTTTGAACGTTTCAAAAGCATTCAGAAAACTGGCTTAAATCTTATTTTAACACCTTCTCCACTCCTTTAGGTAAAAGAAATGTACATACATCTGCAATGTAATTATTATGTTACTAGACATAATATGCTATTATCGACCAAAGGCAATGTATAATCGAAAGGTGTCTGAAAATTTTTGGGAGGATATTTTTGTTTTGGGGGACTAAGCCCCAAGCCCCTCTCCCTAGTTACGCCTATAAATACTGACATTGGGTTTTAAAAATAGTCCACGCATGCATGGAAGCGTATCTGGAGCCTTTAGTTTTTATATGTTTGTGTACGAAAAATTGTGTTGAGCACATTCTTATTGGCCGCTAACTTCGTGGTAATTGATGGGAGCCCAACTCATACAAGTGTCGGGAAAAATCTTTAATTTATCTTCTGCAGGATAACATTATGACAAGTCGAGAATTTACATAAAGATAAAAAAAATCCTTGCCTACAAGATAATATGTCAATTATTTGTCTTGCCTGGAGAATATCGGAATAGAAACGTACATTTCTTGAACCTAATTTTTCTTGGAATCATTATTTAAGTAGGGTATATCTTCAAACAGACTTTAATTATACGAGGCACGAGCGCCTGCACCTGTATGCAGTTTTACTATTTTGTTACCTTGGTGATGACGGCTTAAATTGTGCCGCGTGACATCAAACGCATCGGGCTGATAAGCGCGAGAAGGGGTCAAACCTTTAGGCGGCATAATTGTTTGGGACAATGGAATTTTTAAGACTATAATTGAGAGTACAGGTATAAAAAAATATGGAAACTTCCTGATTATATTTACGACAGATTCAGTTGACTTACTTATTATATTGTTGGGTTTAATTTGAGTGGGACGATATGGATTCCTTAATGGTGGCCAATGTATGGTCCAGTTTAATATTAAAAGCTTGCATGTCTAAATACTTATGGCCAGTTGTGGCTGTAAACAATGATAAATTAATCACTGATTTATCTTTAATCAAATGCTAATTTTTAAAAGTGTTGCACCGTCATAAATAATAGAGTGTTTAGTTAACCAAGGAATATACTTGGCAACAATGCAGATTTTGTTTGTTGGCTTAGGTAACAATGGTGAATTTGACAGTTTTTAATATTATTTGAAAGTAAACGTCATTTCCATTATTTGCCATTTCTTTTGATCTGTTTGGACAAAGTAAATTAAAGAAAATGAATTCTGACAAGAAACAAAGAAATATATATATATATATATATATATATATATATATATATATATATATATATATATATATATATATATATATATATATATATATATATATATATATATATATATATATATATATATATATATATATATATATATATATATATATATATATATATATAAGCTTCAGTTCAGATGACAAACTGCTAATAGCAAATGTATGTTCGCGTTATAAACATGTTTTGGAAAATAAAAAAACTGACCAAATCTCCTCTATAGAAAAACAACTGAACTTGGGAAAGAATTTCCATTGAAGTTAATTTCGCTGCAGTAAATGGTACCTATAGAACAGCGGGAGTTCTAAAAAGATTTTACGAAAATAGAAAAAGAGGAGCAAGAAAAATTGCAGAGGAAGAAAAGAAAGAAAAAAATGCTACCGGAGGAGGCTAGGAACCCAAATGTAAACAAGATGTCTACCGTGACATTATAAAATTATTATTAAATGTAATACAGTGTTTTTAGTGGGTCGAAAACGTCTAAAGAAAGTGTAATCATGTAACGTCGAAATTATTATTTATTTTATAAATTTTGCGCGGAAATCCAAAATCAACAATGTCTATTATGTCGAAATCATCATTAATAAAAATCTCTTCATTTAAATCATCAAAATCCATTGTGATTTACAAAGAAATATACAAATTATACAAAACGAAAAAGAAAAAAATCTGCCACTTTGACGCGAATCATTGACATTACAACTAATCGATATTTTAAACAACCAAAAATGGCTGTTTAATTTAATCAAAGATTACTCCTTCCTAATTGCTGATATACAGGCGGTGCAACGGATTTCAGAATCTAATCGCTGATTAAGTTCTTAAACAGTGTTTTGGTAAATGGCACAACTGGCCATAATATCTCTTTTTTAGCTAACTTATCATCTATTTGTTATACTCCTTTTTATTTAAAATAACGTATTAATTTAGAGTCTATGAAATAAACATTGTTACACAAAACATAAACCTGTTCCGCATAATCAACATGAAATCATGCAGGTCGATATGGGAACCTATTTTATTGTGGCAAACACAAAAATTTGGAATTACCACCATGTCTAGTTTTAATGGGGTAAAGTATAATAAGTATAAAAATAAAAAGTTCCACTACTTTATAATCAGTACATTTTTAATTTATTAAGCCGCTCAGCGGTAATTTTTCATTTCTGCTATGTCCTTGTTTAAATTGTTACAAAAAGAAGATGGTTAAAAATTATAAAGCACCTGGAAATTAAAATAAAATCTAGAAAAGTAATTTTGTATTTATATTACTAAACAATGCAAATAATAATTTCTTCGCTAGTGCATTATATGAAAGACAGTCAAATAACTCAAAAGAAGACTATTTTTGATTCTGGCTTGGGTGCCCCCTTGCTATTGCAATTTCTGGACGCTTACCCTTTATCATGTAGGCTTACACCCAGGGTGTCTCTCTATTTTAAATTTCTTAAAAATAGAAACTTCAGAACTTGACAGGTTTTTGATGTTTTTTTATCTTACGTTATGTAAGTACATCTATGGGCTTAAAGGACTGATTTTGAGTCTGGTTAAAGCATGTCTTTTCTTCAGAATGTCCAAAATATGTTTAAATATGTTCCCCCATCTCCCTATCAACTCACCAATATTTCATGAAAATATTTTAAACCGTTTCGAGATATCGCCTAGTAACACCCTGCATAAGGCCTTGTGTAGAATAGAAATTACGTTATAATATTATTATCAATTCACTCCCAAAAATATAAAATTCCTATAAACTTGTCTTTTTGCAAGTATCATCACAAAAATGTAAAAAGAAAAGTAGGAGAGATAGAGAAATAAGAGGCTTTTTCTAAGAACGACTTATTCGCACCCTTGCGAGAAGCTTGACACAAATATAAAGTAAATGTAAATATGGCGCCAAGTGTTCTCTGCAAAGTGGTGTACAAGATTCCCCTTGTCATTTGAACTTGCGAAGCGTGCAAGATTTATTAGGTCGCCAGTAGCAACTTTATGATAGTGTTTACTTGGATGGAAGTCTAAAGCACAACTTATTTTCCCCTAGAGATTTTTTACCATTAAAATTGCTTCTTAGAATATACTCATATGAGGGCAAAATGGGTTGCAAATAAAATTTTATTAAGCTATAATATTAAAATTTATTGTCTATTTTAGTAGAAAGTTTCTATACGTATAGGATGCCTAGAAAATGTAGGCAATCGCAATCTCTGAGGTATTTGTGGTTGAGCTTACAATAATGTATACTAAAGGTTGATAAAAGTAATAACTTTTAAATCACAGTATACAGGGTGGTTCAAACGTAATAAGACATAGATGCCTGACATCAAAATATTGCAATTTATCCCAACTTTTTAAGTCCGAAAGTTCAGATAAAGAAAGGTACAGGGTGTTGAAGTGGGAATTTTAATTTTAAATAATATTATTAAAAGTCTTGTTGAAGTTACTTTTAATTTAGTAATAAAAATATCAGTTTTATAATTCATTTTTCTAGGTGAAGATTATATTTTGGGATTTTCGAAACCTTAATTAGTAATTAAATAATGATTCTAAAAAGTATAACCTTAAACTTGCTGTGATTCCTTGTCTGAGAGAAATAATGTTATTGTCGGCTCGATACTTCGAGTGGATCTTTCATAGTAGATTTGAAAGTGAACCTGTTGAACCTTTATTTGAAAATTTTGATTACCTGTGATTTCTTAGAATATAATGCCTAGTCGTTGGGAATTAAATTTTGAGGTAGCTAAATGTGGAAACATTTGTATTTAACTTCGATTAAGCCACTTTGTTTGGAAATTCTTTGTTTTAAAACGGGTTTAGAGAGGAAGTCACACACAAAAAAAACTATTCTCAAAATAAGGCTATAATTTTTCTCAAAAAAATAGCTTTATTCTGAATCCAGTTTGCTTTATTTTATGCCTACAATATATTTGTTACTAACCTACTATATACTAGTTTTAGATACTATTATCAAGTTCATCAAAATTATTTTTATATATAAATTACAATAGCACCGCAATGAAACTTACTGATTTTGATTTTACATATAAGTATTATGGTCAAATTGATATACAATATGACACGGTTAAAAATAAAATAATTTTTATTTTCCCATCGAACATAAAAACGGTTCCTTATATGTAACTTGAGCTTAAATCAACATCCCTGGTATTGTTTTGATACTAGCCGTATTAAGCTAAGATGAAATAGTAGGCCTATGGTATTAAGTGACCTCTTTTCTGCAGCGAAGAGACCGAAATGCGTATCATTTAGCATCTGGACTTGCTGATGGGTGGTGGTTGCGGGTTATGTGTCTGTTTCTTTTTGCGCAGAATTGGGTTCGGGTATATACATATTATGGAAGACTTACGAGTATTAAGATTATGGAATTGTTCGGAAGAAGTAATTACATCTTTCTCGGGTAAGTACAAATATGCTTTATTTTAATTATCATATTAAATAAATAAACATGAGATTATATTTTATGATATATTATTATTGTTATTATTAGGCATTAAGAAACAAAGTTTAAAACGATTAATGCGAGTAGGTAGTAAGTAGTAATTTAGTATTTCTACTACAAACACCTGCCTCATATCACGGAAACATAAAAATAAAATTGTTTTTAACTTTGAATTACTTAACTGTGAAGGGTAAATAAATAGTGTAAATACAGCCAATAAATAATACCAAGTAGATTGTTTTCGAGCAAAATCTTTACGGTGATAGCTGCTGGGTAGCACAATGTGTGCTGTGTTGTTTATATTATTTGGTTTTATTGAGTTACTGATACTGACTTGTTTTTTTCAAATACGGACCTGGACTTTTTGCTGTATTGTTTGAAGGAATACGTCATACCCTTTACATCTGTGTATCACTTGATTATGTTTTTCTAAGTTTTGCTGAAGAATAGCATCATCAGGATATTCTACAAGTACGGACCTGGCATTTTTCAAGTAAATGCGCCATTTCACAACCACAAACCATAGCGATAGGTTATGAATTGTGCCTTAACATAGAAGATCCCAGGTCGGTATTGTTAGAAAATCCTGATGTGTTGCTATTCTTGATCAAAACGTCGAACAATATTTTCATGCTATGCACAATTGTAAAGGGTATAAAGTATTCTTTCAAAAAATGGAATAAAAAGTTCAGGTCATTTATTTAATGACATGTCAACCTTTAAACTATATTATTATATTTTTCTTTGTGATTAACTTTGACTGACTTTAATAACTTGTTTAACTAGTGGTATTCATAAAATTTCAAATATGAAGGTCAATTACGTACCTACCTATTATTTACCTATCACCCTACTTTATAACAATTCTGCTGATATTAACTTTATTGTGATGACTTTTTTAAGTAAATCCGTTTATCAAATCTATAAAGGGGCATGCACAATCAAAATTTCTTAAAAAGTTATTATTGTTTTAGATTTAAGCAACGATTAAAATGTTTTGTGGTTAAAAGTTAACACTGAGCCTTGGACTGTAGTTATTGAAAAATGGAATGCCACCTATGATCTTAGGAGAGCAACTAAGCCAGACACTGTCCAACAATTTTTGGAGTACTGGCCAGTATTACACGATTTAAGGGGTGATTCATTGGTAAGTAATTTATTAATGTTAATTTTAAATCAATCAGTTTAACCAGAATTGCTTTGTATTGTATTTGTTTTTTGGCGACTTAGCTCTCTTAACCCCCCCCCCCCCCCCTAACGACGTCCAGAGCAATTATTCCAGGCTTTGAAAAAATTAGTTCATAAAAATTACGGCATTGTGACGTAATCAAGCAATCGCCGTTGGTCATAGCCATAGTAGCTCATCGTAAATAATATCTATCATGGCTTTGCGTACGATAATAAGTGTCATTATTAATACCTAAAAGGATGTCAATCTATAATTTTTATGCAAGGGTCATAAATCGTAAAATAATTATTTAAGTATTTTAGATTGAATTGGACTTTGAAAAATTATACCCACATACAACCCTTTTATTGTATCAAAAGTGGGAAAAATTTATGTCAACAATTTTGCATATAAGGAAACCAAATGTTCAGAATTCGCAAGTACTGGAAGAAATTAAAAATCTAGAGAATATTACAAATAAGGGTTAGTACTAGTTATTAATTTGTTAAAATTAACTCGTTTTGAATATTTTTTAAATAAAATAATATACTTTTTGTTTGTGGTTTACATAAACAATATAAAATATATAGGAACACTAACATAAACTAATTAAATGGCAATAAATGAATAATAATTTATTAAATTAAAAAAGAAAACCTAAATTTTATGATTTTGCACACAATTATATGACCTCCCATATTTAATCCCATCCAAAGGACGAGCTGTGCTCCCATCAAAGGAGCCCTATACAAATTTCCAATTATAATAAACATATTCTAGCACATAAAGTAGTTTGTAATGAAAGAGACAATAATAATTTAATTTCCATTGATATAGGGAAACCATGTGTCACATTTCCAATGATGATTTATAGAGTGCAAGATGAATTTTACGTAAGCATTAACTAATTATATATATATCTACGTTACTTTGTTGTTACCAGTTTCGATAAAAATAAAGAAAAAATCTGTGAAATGTGTATTATTTATTAAACCCCGCACATTGCTGGAATCGGCAGCTAGATTCTGTAAATATATAAAAATTAGCACATCCCAATTTAATTTAATTTTTAGTCAAATTCAGGTAAGATACGATAATATCACCACTGTCAAGAGTATTGGATAGTCAAAAAAGAATACAACTCATTTTTTCATTCGCCTATGTTTTCATGTATTTTTCACGAATTTCAGGACCAGGACTCAACATAAAATCTCCAAATTTGTCACCTAACCTAAATAAAATTTAATCGGTTTGGTGTAATCCTGAACTTCATATAGAAATATGCGAAAAAAATAGATCAATATAAAACCGGTATTAAACATGACATATCCAATAATCTTGATAGCAGTGATATTATCCTAGCTGACCTGAATATGGCCCTTGAAACCTACCTATATTTAAATTATCTATAATTCTTAATCAATCTGAAAAATACATAGTCTCAAGGTGATAATAAACTAATTTGCCTAGGATTGCTGTGAAGATAGGTTAGTCCCAAAGAGATATAGTTCAATGTTTGCATTGAATATGCTTCTAATCAACTTAAATAAAATATGTACCTACTCAAACGCAACATCGCATACGCAATTTGATACTAACTTATTCATAAATCGAAAACAAAGTTTATTCTTTTTTAAAATACATTTAATCAAACCAATTTTAACTTATATTAATTTTAAAACTACAATTATTAATTTGTTAATCATTCATTGGTATGATTCTAAAACTACACTAAAATCAAACGAAAAATATCTAGTTTTACTGGAAGGATATGTTTTGATACTTAAGATATTTTCCGTTTAATTATACCTTATATTTGCTCCTATTCATGCCTATGATAGTTTTAGTTTAAAACTATTAGGTTCAATAGGATACTACTTTTTTTTGAGTGCAGCTGTATGCTATCAGCGTGTGTCCGTGAGCTCCCGGTATAATCAAACGGTGCAAGTTTGAAGAAAAATAATATTTTTTGATATTGCTGCACATTCGATTTATTCCCGCATGTCCTCCAGTGGGCAATACGTGACAATCATTAAGAATAATCTTTTGAGACTTTAATTTCGTTATTTATAACTGATACTTTAAAATTCTTATTCGTTAGGTCTTTATAGTTATTCATTATAATATTTATTAAACGCCTGTTTTCTTATCGATAATGTTTTTTTCTTTCATTGTAAATAAAATCGCCTAACTGAAAATCACATTTTTGTTTTCTTTTAATAATAATTGAATAAACTTTATTTTTGAGAGTGAACTAAGTTCATAAGAGTTTTTTGGACGTTCCAATAATTCTACAACGCCAGGGTGATTAAGCCTATTGCTAAGTGAATTAGTGGAACTTACCATATTCTCTGTTTGCGCTCTGTTTGTCTTACTTTGTTGTCTAGTTATAGCAAACATGGTTCTCGAAAATGTATTAGACATCTCTTTTAGTTCATCCTGGCAGGATCGCCATGTGATAACTTCGTGGTGTAGGGCTAAGTAGTTGGAAAAGGAAGCATCATTCTTTCGATTTTAACATCAATCGTCTTTATTGTCTTAACACATTCTGTACACTCTTTCTGTAAGATCCACATAAGCAACCATACAATCGTTCTTGTTTACTTAATCATCACTTATGCAAAACTTATAATGAAAGGTGTCCCAATTAACCTATTTACAATATACACACGAGTACTACAACTAAGCACTAAATTATATACAGTATGAATCTTTATTTAGACTTAATAACTATGATATATCTACATTATCTATATTATATCTATATTACAGTAATAAATATTTTTTCTTGCTAAATTATCCTCGTAATTTTCTTTAAAATATATTTTTTTGAATTTGTAATGACTTCCTTAAACGATATAAGCAATAAAAAAGTAGGTGCATATTCCTTATTGAGAAAAGTTCAATTTAATTCCAATATTTCGATGCCACGAATCCACTGTTGCTCCATATCCCATTACTTTTGGAGCACCCTGTATATCTCAAAAACTTAAGTATACTATGCACATTAGATTCCATATAAAGCGGCCCCTAGACGATCAATCAGATTGACAGTATCTTTTATGACTGATAGCATTAATGACCATGTGAGGACAAATACTAATGGGTTGTAAGTAGTACCGATGCCCTTTCAAGAGTCCAAATGTGCAAAAATGGTGATAAGACGTGCTTTTGCTATATCCATAATAATGAAAATAACATTTATAACACGGCAAAAACAAAATTAAAAGCACTAGAGGCTGACCGATGAAAATACTAATCAAAATATTGATCGTGTGACGTCTGCCATTTAATATACTGAGAGTATACGGATGAACCGAGAAATACTGACAGCACACTGATGGTCTGAGTAAGTTAAGTACCACAAACTAAGTTGTGATTTAACCAGCGCACCAGAAACGGCAGTGGCGGCCAAAATTTTGCTCTTCATTCAGATTGTATTGATCTTTTGACCCTCACTAGAGGAAGTATTTTATTCATAAAAAACACCTCCAGAGATTTTTTTAGATCACGTTAGGGGATCTCTAGAACATGGTTTACGATTTCCGTCGGTCTGTCGGTATGTCTGCTGGCGCTAAAAGTTAAAAACAGGATGCGTAGAATTTCTATTTTTGTTGCTTTCACTCAACAGGGATTTATTTTACACAAATTGTATTTTATATAAAGTCAACGCTTTTACCGCTGATACAATAGAACGGACTAGTTAATGTGACTTACGTGTTTCTGTTGACAAAAGACGAAATGGTGTGCATTTTCAAATTATATAATTATGTCGAGAGAGAAATTCCATGCAAAGATTTTTGCATATTTTTAGTACTGCTGTATTAAAGTTATGAAAAAGTATATAAACTGAGGACTAGGTAGGAATTTCTTCCTACCTTAACAGTAATCTTCAATAATAATTTAGTTTTATTTTTATTAACTCGTTTTGTTTCCTGTTTATTTTATAAAAACGAGGCCCCTAAAACCTTTGCGCGCTAAGCCCGGGCTTTCTAGGCTTGGTGGATAATAAGCCCGTGCGGAGTGGCATTGATACTTATAAGTCCCTGAAGCTGGGATTTCTGTGGCGAACTTTAAATATTATTAATTTTTGAGTCCCTAAAGCCTTTTGCAACAAAAAGGCATCTGCGTTTTTAAATTCTAATAAAATGAACCGTTAAAAACAATTAATTTCGTTATATCAGACAACTTTTAATGCAGGAATAGAGTAGGTGTAATATCTAGGATTCAAATAAGTATTAAAGAATTTGCTGTTAATTCGTCGGACGAAATTTTGATATTAGAATTCGAAAAGCTCATGTTGTGTTTTGTTATAACTTATTTTTTTTGTAGAATTTCTAAAGTTTGTTTTCAGGAATGGTTTTTTCGTCTTCTTGTAGTAAAAGTTCCAAAAACTCTTAAAAATTATTAAATCTTTCACCGAATTTCGGAACTCCAACACACATAAAAATAATGGTTTTGTTACTAATATAGTCTTTCTCGATTTGGCTAAAGCCTTTGATTCTCTAAATCATGAAATGTTATTAGCAAAGCTTAAATATATAGGTTTTAGTCTAAAAACTTGCCAGTGGTTCAAACATTATTTATCTGACAGAAAACAAGTGACAAAAATTGCAAACGAATACATTTGTGACATTTCAAATTCACTGCCTATTTCTAGAGGTGTTCCACAAGGATCAGTATTAGGCCCTTTATTGTTTATTATATACACTTTTGATTTTCATTTATCTATTAAACACGGTAATCTTTTAGCTTTTGCAGATGATACTCAAATATACCACTCAATCAAGTACACAGATTTAAAAAATAGTATTTCCTTAATCAATAAGGATATTTTAAATATTTCAAAAACTATAACTGATCACGGATTAAAAATAAATGAAAATAAAACTAACTTAATTTTAACTGGTCCTAAAACACTAATCACTAAAATAAAAAATAATTCTGATTTCAAAACTGTTCTTAACAATAGTTTTAAGATACCGTCAATCGAATTTGGCAAAAATCTTGGAGTAATTTTTGATCAGCATCTTAATTTTCATGAACATATAAAAAATATAATTAAAAAAGCATACTACAAACTAAGAATTTTATATAACTTTAAGGACTACTTAAATACCGATACTAAACTCAGACTGGTTGATTCAATTATTCTAAGTGGATTAGATTACTGTGATATCATTTATCACAAAAATATCAGTAACGAAGATAAACAGAAATTACAAATTCTTCAAAATAACTGTGTTCGTTTTTCAGTAGGGCTAAAAAAGTATGATCACGTATCACCTAGTTTTGACCAACATAATTTAATTAAATTAGAAAAAAGACGCGAAATCCACATATCCTCTTTTATTTATAAAATAATTTTAACTCAGAAACCAAGATATTTATTTGAAAAAATTGAATTCAGGAATAATATTCATAATGTTAATACTAGAAATCAGAACGCAATAGAAATACCTAAACATCATACTGAAAAATATAAGTCTTCGTTTAAATATAACTCTTCTGTAATTTATAATAATATTCCTTCTAGTCTGAGGGGCTTAAGCTATATAACTTTCAAAAAAAATATAAAAAATTATTTAGTAATGGTAGGATTGGAAGGATGATTTTTTATAAATCAAAACCCTACCTATTTATGCCAACTAGTATACTACTGTCATTTTTTGGTTTTCTTTTTTACTTTATCATTTTTACATTTATATTTTTAATTGTTTTATTGGCATAAATAAACATCTTTATTATTATTATTATTAGTAAAGCCATAGGTTTCTATTCAAAAGCATATTGACTTTCATATGTGGCAAAGAAATAGGGTCTCAAAGAGAAAAAAAAAGTATTTTCGTATTTGTGCCCTTGGAACAAAAGAAAACATCTCGTATTAAAATAGTTCTTACTTTAGTTTGTGTGTAAATATGGTTTAAATTAAATAATAATGTTTTCAGAACAAAAGTGATAATTTCGAACAGAGGTTTTGACTGCTCTTATAATAAGAGAACATGAAAGACATACACAATTTCGTATTAAAAATGTTCGATTTCTTAGAGAAACACTTGTTATCATTGTTTAAAAAAATATTTATTGAAAATCTGAAATAAAATATCTTAAACTTAGAGATATTTCACAATAACGTAGATTAACATTAAACTAAGAACTAGTTTCTCAAATCAAATACCTAGAGTTTTTAAAAATAATATCATTGCGATTTCAGCGAGAGCGAATTATTTTTTTGTTTTGAGCTCCTAACTATCTAAGTGAGAGAAATCTGAAATCTTAAACTATAACTTTTGAATGTTGTTAATTCTTAAATATGATGTCTTCCAATTGATAATTACGGTATTTTCGTTTAAGGAAATGGCTTTAAATCGAACCCAGAAGTTAAAATATATTTTTTCTCACTTTAAATCTTATTGTTTCCTAAAAATAAAGAAGTTCTCTTGATTTAAAAACTCAAGTGTTCCAAGTAAAGAAATATTTCTGAAAGCAATTATTTCCTTGAAACAAGACTTCATTTTTATGTGTGAAGTTTCAACTACTCTACTCTGAACTGTAGAATATGACGTACTGTTAAGTTTCTTCATGTTTAAATAAAAGCAAACAAACCGAAATCTACAGCGTACAAGCAAACCCAAGCCCACGGAGTCCTTGCCATATGGGAATGGTATATTGTACAAAGAGCATGGAATGACATGCATTTCCTACGAGTATGACGTTTGCAGCACGAGCTGCAGGCGAGTGCTGCAAATCATACGAGTAGGAAATCGTCATTCCATGCGAGTTTTACACTATACTTTTTCTACGAATGCTACTGTTACATAAAAATTAAATGGGATTAGTAATATTTTTCTTTTTAAGATGTCAAAATAATAATTGTCATTGACTTTTTATTTGCATTGTCTGCATTGCTATGCGATTACTATGGCGTGTTGACGCGGCGCCGGTCAACGCCACCTTTGTAAAAATATACCCGTGCACATTGGGAATTTTGTAGTTGAATCACCATGGTGATTGAAGCACAATGAAAATGTGTAATAAACAATGCACTATGTTCCGAAATTACTATTGAACATACAATAAAGGTGTTTATTGACATTCGTAGAAAATTTTTTTTACTGAACTGGAAAAAAAATCACTTTAATGTAGAATAGTGTTGCATATTAATAAACTAAGCATCTCTGTGAAAAAATTTTAAAAAGACCCATGTTATAGAGGGTTAGTATAAGTTAATAAAAAGAGATTATCTTTCACACTTGTAAATATACTAAGGATGACTTTGACATAGACATTGACATTCTTTGCATTATAGTTCCATTCAGTTTATTAATTTATTATTTCCTTAATTATGCCCCCAAAACTAACCACGGAACAAAAAATTTAAATTGTTTTAATTATTAGCGACGTCTACAAAAGTTATAGGGAAGTCGTCGAGTCGAACTTATCCAAGCCGTTGTTAATAATCAAAAGACTTCGTTAAGAAATTTGGAAAAAGTACTTCCTGAAAGTGACAGACGCTCTGTTTGTAAATCCACTACTGGAAGAGTTCTTAAAGCAAATCATATTCATCCACACAAACCTACCTTTGTCCACACGTTAAACTTAGGGGACTTTAATATTCGGTTTGATTTTTCTGATGAAGTATGTTTTACATCAAATGGAGTAGTTAGCTCCCAAAATTGTCGTTGGTGGAGTACAGTTAATCCGGAATTTTTTTTATCCAGTGTCGATATATATTTTAAGACAAAAAATGCGTGGTGTGGTATTTTAGATAACCGACTGATAGGCCCATTTTTTTCCGAGGCAATATAACGTCGGATATTTACCTTCAATTTGTTAGAAACCAGCTGTTTGGCTTTGTTAATGGCCTTTTACTTAACATAAGAAATAATATAATATGGTATCAGCATGATGGTGCGCCATGGCATAGTTCCCGAGCTGATAGCGAGTTACTTAAGGAAATTTTCCAAGGGCGTTGGATAGGAATATTTTCGGAAAATCATTGGCTGCCGAGGTCGCTGGATCTGAACCCACCTGATTACTTTCTTTTGGGATATTTATAGGAAAAAGTGTATTCTCACCGACCTTTTGAAAATATCGACATCTTGGAAAGAGTAATAAACCAATATGCTCTAGAAATTCCTAAAGTTGTTTCAAAATGCTCTAAGCAACAATAAACGCATCGAAAAGGAAGGTTATATTATACATTATATTGAAGTTTGAATTTTGCAAATTTTCATTCTTTGTTAATAATACGTATTTTATATACCTCAGAGCCAGACTAGATTAACTTAGTTTTCTTCTTCTTCTGGTGCCGTCTTCTACTGAAGGTTGCCTATCATTCTGGCTATCTGTATTTTGGAGACCGCTGCGCGAAATAAGGATCTGGTACTTTTTCCATACCACTCTCTCAAGTTCTTAAGCCACGATGTCCGTCTTCGTTCTGGTGCTCGTCGCCCTTCAATTTTTCCCTGCATTATTAGTTGAAGGAAGCGGTATTTCTCGCCTCTCATAACATGACCGAAGTATTCCAGTTTTCGTCGCTTCACTGTGTTTAAGATCTCGGTCGTTGTATTTAGACGTAACAAGACATCAGCATTGCGTACTCTATCAGTCCAGGAAATCCTAAGTATGCGACGATACACCCACATTTCAAAGGCTTCAATCTTTTTGCAGTGCCGATCCAACAGTGTCCATCCCTTTAATCCATAAAGCAAGATGGGAAATATGTTGCACCTGGCCAGGCGTAGTCTTAAACTTAGATTCAGTTGTCTACAGGTGAGAAGCTGTTTCATTTTGATAAATGCACTTCTGGCTTTTTCAATGCGGATTCGTATTTCCTGTCCAATGTCCCATTCACTGTTTAGGTAACATCCGAGGTATTCATAGTCATCAATCCTTTCTATTATTTCCTGGCCGACTGACAATTGTACATTTCCAACATCTTGCTTGCTGACTATCATAAATTTGGTCTTCTGTAAATTTAGTGTTAAACCACTGGCATTACTAGCCTGGTTAATTCTTGTTAGTAACCATTGCAGATCCTCAGAAGAACTGCTCAACAATACTGTATCGTCAGCGTAGCGGATGTTATTTATTGGTACACCATTTACGTAAATTCCTTTTTCGTTTTCAGACAGGGCTTCGGACAATATAGATTCAGAGTAGATATTAAACAATAAGGGGGAAAGCACGCAGCCCTGCCTGACTCCTCTCTGAATTTCTATCTCATCCGATACATGGTTCTCCAACTTAGTTTTACAAAAGAGCAATTTTAACGTTTAAATAATAACAAATTGGCTATTTTGTAATGATGGATTGATTAATTTCTGGTTATATTTTGCAAGTTTCTTTATTTTTGTGTAAAAAAAGAACTGTTTGGTGAAAATTAGAGGTACAATTAAAATTTTTCTCTTATTGTGACCTAAACGACTTTGGCTTAGGGAAAAAACTGTTTCAGGACTTATTATATACGTCACGTCCTATTTAATGGACTTATAATATCCGAAGTAGACTTGAACTGTAGTATAAATTCGCAAAAAAATTGGTAAATTTCGAACATAAGACATTTATACTTTCTAACCTTTTCTTTTTATATTAAATAGGTACCTTACATAGTTTTAAGTGTGTTAGAAAGGAGCACCATATTGAGAACTATTGAAGTTGTCATGTTATTATGTTGAGCTAAGGAGCTAAGAAACACATTTTACCAAACATTTTTTTATTCCGAATATATTGTGCGTATATAAAATTTAAAATAACACATACAGAAAAATTTTAAACCAAATTGAACAATATTCTTAAATTAAAAAACTTTAAAAACTCTTATTTGTTTATCAAAAATAATGTTATTATTTCATTTATCATCCTTTGTGGTTTCATGGCTTAAACTCATAATACTGGTGAAATCTTATAGCGACCCATTCAAGTAGTTATTGTAAATGATTGTACTTTTCATCACATATTGACTTGAACATTTTTAACACATGGACGCTTTATAGGATTGCAAGTTTTACATCGAGTTAGTTTGTCCTTTAAGTCCACTAGTAGAAAATTATTATTGAACTTATTTTTATAATAATGGGTACCAGGAGTATCTTTTCGCACCTGCATATGACATACCTGAGATAATATAAGAAAATCTGTTCCCATAGTATTCTTTTTTTTATGGATGTAGGGCGCTGCTTGTCCCTCATACAGGTTTCTAAATTCTTTAAAATCAGATGTTTCCATATTTTTAACTGTAAATGTTTTTTTTGTGCCCGCCATCCCAACCATTTGTTGTCAGTGGCAAGGTGTAATAATTTAAAACTGAAATTTTTTTTCACGTTCTATAACAGAATGGACTGAATCTGCCTCAAGATGAGTATGGCCTCTTGCAAGAAATTTATGATTGAGAATCTGAAGTGTATAGGTTTCATGTGTAATGCCCAAAAGTAACACATTATCATCAATAGGTTTATGTTCTGACTGGACCATCTAGTCGGTTCGGTTACTTTATCAGACACTTTATTTTCCAGCCATTTTATTAAGCACGACGACACTTCATTTCCTCCTCTCTCTGCTACACTTTTATCCCACATCATACAAAAACTTTTTTCAGTTGTAGAATCATGATGGTTAAATTATATGTCCATAACTTCAAAGCATAAGAACTTTGTGAATTTTGCAAATCTGGCGTAGGCAAACATTTCTGAAGGTAAACCATGATTATTTTTTCTTCCAGTAATAATAATAATAATAATAATAATAATAATAAAATAATAAGGGAATATCTATTACTTGCATCGGAAAGGTGCTGGCCATACTCTTTTTGCAAATCTGTTCTTAAATCTGGAGAATTTGCTTCCAGAAGTTGAAGTTTGTACTTATCGCATATATCGCAAATGTAATTATCAGGACTTTTGAATGAAAAATTATACTCATAGTTAAATATTTGGAATAATGATAATCTTTGTCAATTTCCTCATCCTTAAACCTATTTTCCCGGCAGTCTTCTACATATAAACTGGCAGATTTTGCTAATATTTAGGTGACTTCCTAGGTAAAGTTTTGTTGTTCTCTCGCGAGAATAGTGCGACTGGTATGTTGGTAATTTTGATATAATATGTCTTCGGACACTATTGCGAACTTGCGACTTAACCTTGTTTTACTCTATGTCACAAGAGGACTTAAGTACATAGTTTAAAAGGGGCTCTTTTCTTTAATTTTCAAGATAGGTTAAAACAAGAAATTTATAATAAAAGTAGACTACAAGTTAAATAACTTAACATATTTAAGTGAAAAAATTTTGGACTTAAACTAGTCTGGCTCTGAAGTACAGCTTTGTTTCATATTAAAACTCTTAATTTTTCCCGTAGGTGGCTGTGATTTCGTATTTACAGAGACAAAATGTTTCCAAATAATTCTTTAAAACAACTTTTCTTTGTATCTTGCTAAATAAGGGTACTGTATTCTTGGGTATATTTTATGTTTTTGTCGCTACCCTATGGGTCTTTTTAGATTTTTTCCATAAGGATTCTTAGTTTATTAATAGGTATGCAGAACTTTTCTGCACCAAAGTGATTTTTTTTCAACTTCCAGTAAAAACTTTTCCCATACGGCAAGAACTCCGAACTACGATAAAGCGGTGGAGTTTAACAGGCGTCTATGTATTTTTAAGTGGAACTCGTTTATAAATCGCCGCTTTGGAATTTGTAGGCCCTATTTAATTAGATACATGCTCTGCATTTTCCAGATTAGACTACAGTGTATTAAATAATCATTGTTCTATACAGTTTTATTTTACGTAATGCAAAACCCACTCCTTTTTAGATATATACGGCAATTCGAAAGGTGTAAAGAAAGTTTTGGGGTGGCAAAATCGAGTGCAAAACTGTATGAACAGCTGTAGTACGTCAAAAATGTCATAATCTCCACATATCCCTACGTAACAAGACGAAAAGCTATACAAATTTGCTAACTCGATTACATTTTTTCACATTTTTTTCCAAAATTATAACAATTTCATAAACATTTGATGGGATGCAACCAATGTTTACACTTTATTGAAATTCTGTACCTGGGACATGGTTATGCAGGCAGTTATGGTATTCTAAAAGAAACAGTTAACCCAAAATTTGGAATTCCCGAGATTTTAAATTTTCCCAAAATGCAAGAGAATTACGTTACCCCACATATTACAATTTTTGAAACAACATTACCTAAGCCCAAACTATTTAACTGGGCATGAGTGCCATGGGGTTTCGACTTGTGTTAGTCTGAATTGCTTTCTGTCTCATTTTCCTTTGAAATAGAATGTATGCAATGTTTAAAATATTGTTTTTTGTTTACATCACAGCTAAGAAAGGAATTAACAGTGGCACTTTAATTCCTGAAAATAAAGAAAATAAAAAGTATACGTCTAATCTACTAAGTAAAAATATTTTGTTCAGGGAATTACATTATGTACGGCCAAGCACTTAAAATAATAAGTTTTTCGAAACAACGTGCAAATAATAACTAAGCCCAACAATACGAATAAGAAACAGTAGGTAACAAATTCCTCAGTAATTTTTTAATTAAATTTAATGGAAAACATCGTGACACTGCGTCTTTTTAAGACCTACAAAATATTTCTGCACGAACAACTTTGCCTTTTCTTTTACGAAATTTACCAAAACGAATGAAAACTGTACTTAGTCAAATGAAACTTTTGCATTTTTAAAATTAAAAACGATACCGGTAAACAGGAAACTCAATTTATATTTTTCAACCAATTTTATATGAAAGAATATTTTTAAATAAAAGTTACCCCTACAGTAATAAATCGAATACCTAAGTAATATTTTACTCTTTGTTATTATTCAATGAAACATGTACTTTTCTAAAATTTCGAAGCGAAATATCAAATTTGTTCCTTTCAGAATATTTTTTCTGCTTCTCTTATAGATATACAGTCGGGAGATTTATTATTCGTCCACTTGTAATTTTTCAAAGATATAGATAAAACTTCTACATTAAATTTAGTAAAATTTTAAGAATATTAAGTTAACAGATATCTCTTTTCCCGAGAACTGAAAATACCAATAACTCTTTATATTTATCAGGATCCCTTGGACAAAAAAGACAAAAGAAAGATAATTTGATAAAATATCGGCGAGCAAAATTATTCGTCCGCTTCCAAAAAAAATTAAAGATATACATAGAACATATTTATCTGTTCTTACAATTATACAAAATTCCTAAATATAGATTCTAAATTATTTGTAATAGCAGTTTGAGACTCCGTGGTCTAAAGAATACAGCAAATTTTAAAATTTGTCGCAAATCATCCAGTGCCTCAACAAATCAGACATTTGATAATAAAATTATTTCAAGAAGTAAAATCTCAAAGAAACATAAGAAAAATTGTTTTTAAGGAGCCGGTCAATAGTTGAATATATTATAAAAAAATATGAAACAATCCATACAACAAAAACCTTGTCAGGGAGAGGAAGAAAAAGTACTGACTTCTCGAGAGAAACAAGAAATACTAAGAACAGTTAGTGAAAATCCGCAAACTACTGCGACAGATACAGCGAAAAGTTAAGCCAGTGATTACAAAAAGGTTATCCATGTAATAATAATAATAAAATTTTTAAGAAGCCAGGGTATACAGGCACGAGGTGATCGAAAGATACCAATAGTAAATAAGAAAAATATGAAGAAGCATCTCGAGTTTGCTCAGAGGCATTTTGACAAAAATACTGAGTACTGTAAAGCATCATATATACTGACGAAATAAAAATTCAGTTGTTTGGTAAAATAAAAAAAAGGTTTTGGTGCACAGAAAACGCGGGGAAACCTACAAACCTAAAAATTTAATTCCAACGGTAAAGCACGGAGGGGGTTGCGTTCCAATCTGGGGGCTATGTCATGGCATGAAGTGGGCCAGCTCCATTTTATTGACGAAACTATTGATCGGTTCGTCTACATGGACATTTTAAAAAAGAATTTAAAACAAAGCGCGGAGAAAATGTGAATTGAAGGCAATTTCTTATTTCAACAAGACAACATCCAAAGCATACAGCGCGGGTCGTTAAACAGTGGATACTGTATAGCATACCAAGAGTGTTGGAAACGCCACCGCAATCCCTCGCGTTAACCCGAATGAACATCTATGGTGGAAACCCAAAGAAAGGGCGAAAGAGCATAAAATTTCCAACACAGAGGCGTTAAAAGCAAGATGTCAAGAAGAATGGTCAAAAATTTAAGTAGGTTTTGTTATAAAACTGGCAGGGTCAATGCCCAACAGGTTATAACAAATTATAAAATCAAAAGGTACCCCACACGTTATTAGTTTTGGCATGTTTGGACGAATTTCGAAAAAAAAATGTTGGTGGACGAATAATTTTGCTGCCTTGGTTTTTAAGAAATTATGTTTTATTATTAATTATATTTTTAAAAGGGATTGTCTAGGTTGGACTTTATATTACAGTTTTTAGTACATGAACAGTTATTTTTATTTTGGTAATGAAAAGAAATAAACTTAAGTAGTTTTAATTTTATCCCAATTTTTTAAAAATTTTATAAGTGGATGAATAATTTATCTCCCGACTGCTTGCTTTACATTGGCATTTTATTTTTTTCGGTTAGTCTTAGTTAGGCCACAGTAGTTGGCTTTTATACAAAAATTAGTGGGTATTCTTTTAATCCACCTTTTTAAAAAATTACGTTATTGTTTAAATAAAAAAAAAAGAAAAACCTAATAAAAATATATGAACAAGTAATGATAAAACTTACAAATAATTCTTACACTCAATAGAAATACTTAAAATGTTACCGACATCTTGAATATTGGTAAAGGGCCTTGTTTTCTACATTAAATCCAACCTGGCCATCTCTTCAAATATTTTAATTAGGAAGATCTTGATTCTCGGGAAAAGCTTAATTTTTAAAAATAAAATACGTTTAAATTACTAAAGATGCTTTTATTAGGTTCGAAGCGTTAAAGTAATATCGCTTTAAGATGCAGTCAACCATGAAGATTACAAAACTAATAAAATATATAGGTCCATATTAATTTAGAAAAAATACCTGACGATGGTAACCGGACGTAAGACGAGGGCATCATCTTCGAGAGGAGATTAAGGGACAATAAAATTGTAAAATTTGTTTTACTTTATCTCTCCAAGCAAAGTCAGAAAAAAAAAACAAAATGTTGTTTTTCCTTTTACGAATATCCCCGAAGTGCTCCGAATTTTTCAAATTTCTGGATGGTATATTATTCGGCCGTAAATTGTGCAACTTTGCCGCAATTTAATCTTTACTATATCTCTTATCGAGGTCTGAATGATGAATTTCGAATTTGTAACACCCTGTATCTGGTTTTACATAGTATTAACATTAATTGCTTGTTAGAGAAAAATCTTTATACAGTATGTCTATTTAAGTCGGAACCATATGGAAAACTTTTTTATTATTAGTTTTACGAAAAAAGCTATTCTTTATAAAAAGTTTTGAATGGTCTAAAACCTAAAATGCAACCATCAAAAAATATCAAAATTTTTCAGCCATATGGTTTGTCAGAAAATATGAATTTTGCCCAGCAGTAAATTACCTTTATTTTTGACAATATCGGTAACTGGTATGAAGGAAAGTTTATCAGAATTAAAAACTGTTCTAATATGCATGCAATTACATCCCCTTACATCTAGAGGAGATGCTCCAATATTGGGCTAGGGTCTAAAATCGGGCTACCGAGATTTTACGCATTATGAGCTGCTGTCATTTAGCGGAACAAGTGTTAACTAATGTGTTAATGCATATAACGATTCCTAGTTCAGTTTCAACTCGGTGTGCGAAGAGATCAGCCGACACTTGTGAAATTTCTGATTTTTCGCCGAACTAAATTTTATCGGGTAGGTACACTTTAATTAATAAAATTAAATTAGATAAAATTTAAGCAATGCTTCTATGCGTAGCACATTCTTGATAGCTAGGGCTTTTAAGTAACCTAAATTAATAATGCTAAATAAAAGGCATGTTACCTATTATAACCTTTAAATGCCATTCTATAAATGGTCTAAATTCGGGCTACCATGTATGGTCTAAAATTGGGCCGGTAGCCCAAATTTGGACCATGTTCTGTTTAAGGGTATCAAGTAGTACTTGCATTATATCTGCAAGCCCATACAAAAGTGAATTGATTGAGACTGAAGAAAAACCAGGGTAAAAGAAAAGTTACTTTTGATGACGTCGACGACACTGGAAAAGAAAAAAGGCAAGAAAATTATTAAACAAGGACTAGAGAAAGCAAAGGAAATAAAAAAAAGACCAATAAAACCGGTGAGGCATAGCTCTGAAACAGAGGAATCTTATAATGATCCTCCTCTTGATGACGATGAGAGTGATCAGGAAGTAACTCCTGGTCAAAGGATAGCGGGAGATGAGGATGCCAACTGTTTATTTTGTGACGGAAAATTCTCCAGTGACACAAAGGGAGAGTTGTGGATTATGTGCCTTATGTGTTCCATGAGTGCTTATAATGAATGCGCCGGTGCCGAGCATCAAGATTATATCTGTGACTTTTGTAAATAGAGTATAGAGTATGCTTTGTTTTTTTGTAACTTTGTTTTTAAATATACATATTGTCTTTCTGAGTTCGTGGGTACTTAACAACAAAAACATTTTTGTCATCTAGTGTTTTAAGTGATTTTTCTCAGATTTTCAATAGTAGCCCAAATTTAGACCCCATCTTCAAAAGTAACGGAAATGCAATTTTTTCTTTACATGTCCAAAACGAAAAAATTGAAGTTTGTAAAGTTATTTAAACAATTAATTCGTAAAGCAAACATATTCAGTGTATGTAAATTGACGAATTGACAACATTTTTTCCAATGAATAAGAAGGTATAATATCAAAAGTAAATGGTAGCCCAATATTGGACCTTCTCCTCTACCCTTAATTTTTACAAATTTTTCAAAATTGATTCTATTTGAAAAAAACATTATAAATTAAATTTAATTCTGTAAATTCCAATACCAAACCTTTATCTTTTTCGTTTATTAAAAACATGATAACCTTTCCGTTTCTTAATAAGGTTTTTAAAAATCTGGCATAGCATTTAAATAATTAATTAATGAATGCATAACATAATCATTTATTTTGCAAATAGGAAAGTACATACAAATATCTAACATAACATCAACGGAAATAAAAATACTTAGATTTTGACTCACTCCACTAATTCCTCGACATATCCACCCTCTCTTTCTAAACGGGTAATCCTTTACATGTTACTAAATTCCCGTAATACATTTCTTATCATATCTGGAGTAATTTCCTGGATTGCTTCTGAAATGATCCTCTCCAAATTATTCTCTTTTAAATAACCCCATTCAAAAAAGAAACATTTTAACGTAAACCCGAGGTCCGTATCCTAAGTTGTTTTTAAATGAGGCGATTTTAAATCAGAGACCTAGTCATGACTACGCCTAACTATTTGCCTGACCACGATTGCGAGCATGGTCAATTCCATATACTGTCATTCTTGTCAATGTCAATTTTTATATTTATATTTGCGAAAGGATTATGTTTGTTTTGATTTGTGTTTTTTCCATTTTTATGGAAATGCAAGCCGAGCTGGAAGCAATTAGAAAAAGAAAAACTGACAAAATTGTCTTTTCCAAAAGGCGAGAGATATTCTTATGCGCATGATAAACGATAGGTAGAGGTCTTTAATTTTATGGAAGTCAGTAGTTCAGGGATACCTTGACCAGGCTAAAATGTGTCTTTAAACAAACAAAAATTTGTCAGAAAGAACGAGATGACGTAAATTACTTAGTTGAAAAGCAACGGGACAGAAAAAATGAGCATAAAGCATAAAGACTTAATAAACTGAGGTTAGTTTTACCACTGATGTGATCTGTCATTCAGTGAATAATAAGAACACGAATTTAAATCAGATTTCTCGGTGACGTCATTTTTGTGACGTTTGATCATGAATACACGTGACTAGGTCAGGCTTTTAGTCACTGATTTAAAATCGCCTAATATGAAAACGAATTTAAATCAGATTTCTCGGTGACGTCATTTTTGTGACGTTTGATCATGAATACAGGGTGACTAGGTCAGGCTTTTAGTCACTGATTTAAAATCGCCTATGGCAAGCCTTTAAAAATTAAAAATCGTGAAAAAAAGTAAAAATTTAATACCTTTATTTTTCGTACTACTTTAAAAGTTGTTCAAAATGACCGCCATGAACTTCTTGGCAGTAATAAAGTCGATCTTGGAACTCACTCCTCGCATTTTTGAGAATGGTAGGTATTACTTCTTGGGAGATGTTGGCAATTCTTTGGCTTAACTTATTCAACTTTTCGGGCTTTGAGAGGTATACTGGTCCTTCTGAGTATCTCCAAAGAAAAAATCAAGGGAAACCGTCCGGCTATTTAATAAAAAATCATTTTTTCTTTCAAAATGTATACCTAGGTCAAAAACGAGAGAGATATAGACCGTGGATTTGAGATAAAATGTTTCTTTCTTGAACACCTTTAAAATGAGTTACCACACGGCATAGGGTTACATTTAAAATTTTTGATCTCAACTCCCTAGCGTTGCCCCTCCAGGGGGTTTAAAAAGTTAAATTACATTAAAAAGTAAATTCATTAATTAATAATATACACCTAAAATTTGGTGTCTCCATCTTTACCATTAGCAAAAAGATTTGCCCACACTAAGACTTTTCGGACACCCTGTATGTCTTTTTTATGTCCACACCGGAGTCACTGGTTTGTTAGCTGAGAACATAGTTGAGCAAAAACAATATTAAAAGAACCTAAATATCAATAATAACCGCTAAATACTTCTCTTTATAAACAATTTTCAACGCGCTAAAATCTTGCATTTAAAAAGAAAATCTTTCAAAATAAATTTTCCTCAGATGTAACCGAAATAAATGGCAGAAATGCTTTAGGAATTATTTTTTACTGTCTTTCAACAATCAGTATTATTTCTGCACAGTAATTTGCTAAATTAAATGTGAATAGGAGTATAATTACTTGTTTACAATAATTTTGAATGTTCCATATATCGATAGCGATGATCTACGAGAAAATCAAGTTTTGTATTTTACCCGTTAATACCAACTTACCTTCTATTGTTCTAAATAATTAATTTGATTAAAAATAAATGTATTTGATGTTTCAGTAAAAGAGAAAATTGTTTTAGTCACACCAATAATAAAAGCACCGTGTCTTTTATAGCATCGTTAAACGGGATATTGCTTCATGTTGGTATTATTTTCTGTCGCCACCGCGACGTTACGGTGTGGTATTAGGTTTTTATGAAGACTTCAGAAGTTATTTTTATTAATTAAGGATTACGAACTTTTGTAGACTGCCATTAAACACTATAATGAAACCATAAAGCAAAGCTTAAAAATTGGTGCCCTGCATCTTATTTCATACACTTTCTTTATTTGTCATGTTTTCGCTTCATACGTTATCGCAGTTCTGACCAGTGTTTTATTAATTATTCTCCTGTTTCTCGCAATAATTCCACGGTCACATAGTACCTGCACACCGGAAACGTTCTTAAACCTTTTCTGCTTGCACTTCACGTGTTTATTTTCTAAATTCAATGTTTGGTAATTGAATCAAGTTTGTTGTAAATCCCTTAGTTATCAAATCCAATAAATTAAAAGGAATAACCTTTGATTGTGTTTGGACATTAATATTTTATATTTTTTATATTGATCTCGACAAAGGATATACTAGTGTCTGCGAGTTTCAGCTTGTTCCATTCGATATAAACAAAAAGGAAATTATTATTACCAATAACAGTTCTTTTATTAAATACGTTTTTATTCTTTGAACAAAAGTTAATTTTAAAGTAATAATAGTTAAATATTTTGATCAGCTGTTTATTAGGTATTGATTGACACTATTGGGCAAAAGTATTGCAACAAATTAAAACATTCAAAAATAGCGTTATACCTACTCGTATTTAACAACCACAAGGAAGCTTGCGGTAAACATCACAACAAAATTGTTTCTGGAGTTGGCCGTGATCATATCTGACATACTTAACAAAACACGTTCGATCAACACCTATGATTTTATAATGTGACATCTAGTAGTTTATTGTTTCTTAAGAGTCAAAAGTATTGCAACAAACATATTTTGTTGCAGTTTTTAATTGTTTTTCGTGTAAATCCGAGTTTGCATTTAGAATTTGTTAATGCCAGTTCAGAAAAATATTTCTGGAAATGGGAAAAGAAATTGCTGTGTCAAAGGATTTAAGGTCACGAGTTCTGCAAGCTTTTCAAGATGGAGAAAAACAAGCTGCTATTACTCGAAGGATATCGTTAATTCCTAGTACAGTTTTACGAATAATTTCATATTTCGATGAAAAGGTAGGCGAAAAAGAAAACAAATGTCCACACATGTTCATAAAGCTCATTTCTCAAAACGACCTATGGAAGTTGGGTCCTCAGATTAAGGCCGAAATACCGAATATAACTATTTTCTGCCGAACTATTCAAAGAAGGTTAGCGCATTAATGATTATACAGTAGGGCACCAGCAAAAACCCCTTAATTGTCGCTAGAAATAAAGCCGCTAGGCTTGCATTCACACGAAGGCATATCGACTGGACTGCTGCTGACTGGTGAAAGGTCCTTTTCAATGGTGAAACGTGATACAATATTTTTGATTCAGATGGCATGAGAGGAGTTAGGAGACCTGTAAACCAGCGCTTCAATCCCAAGTAGGTAACGCCTACAATTAAGCATGGCAAAGGTTATGTTTCGTGGGCTTGCTTTTTTTCTAGGGGAGTTAGTCCTCTACACTTTATCGATGATATAATGGACAGGTTCATGTACGCAAATATTATGGAAAATGCAATGCTTCCTTTTGCAGAATGGGAAATGCCCCAACGGTTTATTTTTCAGCAGGATAATAATCCAAAACACACATCCAATCATGTGCAAGCTTAGTTCAAACAGAACAATATTAGACTTCTAGACTGGCCTGGGCAATCTCTCGACTTGAACCCAATAGAAAACTTATGGGAAGAGGTAGAAAGATGAATACGAACCGAATTATTTCCCAACAAGCAAGCTCTAATGAATAAAATTACAGAGGTTTGGAGAGACATGCCACCTCGTATCTTAGACAATTTAATCAACTCCATGCCCAGAAGATGTGCCAAAGTTATAGCCAATAATGTATATGCTATAGGATATTAAACTCGTAAATAGTTTTAAATGTTATTTAATGTTACTATTGTTAGATTGCTCTTTGTTTATTTAATCATTAATTTGACCATAATAAAAAAATGGTGCAATAATTTTGTCGCCACTATTTCTTAATAAATTATTTATAGAATTATTGACATTGCAGGTTGTTTCAAATCCTGCTTCAAAGCATTTGCTGTGAGACGGTGCTTCAGTCCACTGTTTCAAAAAAAAAAAACGGAAATAAAAGTACAAGCGACTTGAGAAATTCCTAATTTTTGCTATTTTAAGAATTTTTGGAGTTGTTGCTACTTATATACAATAGCGCACTTTACCAAAAATAATTCAATTTAATAAAGTTGTTTGGTTCAATTATCGTATACTATTTTACAGTTGCCTTTAATACCCAAGAGTAATTGTTACAAAAGCATTACTATTAAAAAATAGTAGTATAATATTAAATTAATATAATCTATTTTAACACAAATTAATACCTTTTCTCTAGTCAAAAACAAAAGAAAATTAAACTAAATTTAATTACCTTTATTTCAACGCATCTCATGCTACTTAAAGCACGTATGATGATAGAGGCAAAAACATATTTTTTTTTATGTTTACGACTGGCCGAGATCTTTCTGTTCTGTTTTCCGTTTTGCTTTACATTTTGTGTGTATAAAATACTATTTTGCAGGTTTCTTGAGGCTTGAATAAATTCATCTCGATCGTTAATGGTAAGTACATGCTTATATCCACCAGATATTTCGATGCTACTATAACCGACATTTTGAAATTAAGTCCCTGGTAGGAGTCATCACTATAATACTACTGCTACTCTATTAAATTCTTATTGACTTGAAATTAAAGGTATTTTAAAATTATGGTATTATTATTGTAAATAAATATCAAATATAAAGTAACAATGCCATTAGCCCCCCTTAACCCGAGCAAATCTTGGTCATCCGACCTCCGCCCATCTGCCGCCGCCGACGGCACCAACGACGTATCATATCGCCTATGCGCGGAGCTTAGTGGGGAGCGTTAAATATAGCCTTTTATTGAGGAGCAGTAGTGTCTAAGTGTAAATTATTTTGCTCCCAATTATAGACTTTCATTGCAAACCAACCATCGCTAGTTATCGTTATTGCCAAAACCAAGAATAAGTTAAGCATTGAGTTAAATATAGTAGTCATTCAGGAAAAAAATAATAATAATAATAAAATGTCAGTTGTATGCGGTGTTGCCAAAATTTTATATCAACACGAATCGCGCAGTCGCAGTAAAACACTCAACAAAGATAAAAAATTTAAAAAAGATACTGATGAAACCTAAAACTGAACAAATCTATCCGAGAACGTATTTCACAACTCCATGACCACAAGAACAAATTGTTCTTGTGGCCATGGAGTTCAAGCCAAATTGTTCTGAAATATCCTTGCGCTCAAAATTTCCGCGCCATATAATCCTGCGCTAATAAGTCCAAGCGCTTAATAGTCCTGCGCTAACATGTCCCATCGCGCACAGTCCCGCGCCAAAACGACCTGCGCTAAATAGTTCAGCGCTAAATAGTAACAGGGCCGTTACTAGCTGATAATCCTTTGAAAAACAACGGTGCAAAGCAATTTTTAAAATTTTTACATTAAGTTGGGCCTCTCAAACACCATACATAGTATACCATATTGAAGCTAAAAGAACAATACTATTAGTAGGTATACTATTTTTTTAAAGAGACCTTTAATTTGACGTGTCAACTGACTAGGTTGTGCAAAATATTTTTTATCAATTTTGTTTTACCTCCTTTACTCCAATTGTTTTGCATAATTGTATTATTTAGTTATGTAATGTGTGCCTACACACATCTATGTCAAATTTTAATGTCATTAACCCCTGTAGTTTAAGATTTCTCACTGAAATTAAATTAGGAGTAATAATTTCTCTCTCATGTGGAAAGGATGATAGCCAAAGTACTGGTACCCTTTCTGGGATAAAGGATATCCGCCAGCAAAATTTTAGCTTTATAGACTTCATGATTTTAAAGATATTTTTGGCGGAAAATCGGATCCCAAGTGGTAATTAGGGATAGGTCTCTTGTTGCTATACAGTATCCAATTGGTTTTGAGAATGATGAAGAACCCCATTTTACAATGGACAAATAAAGTATATCTATCTCACCTTTTTTCTTTATCATATAACGCCCAAAAAAACAAAATACGTGTCTGTTGCATTTTGGCAGCCAAGTAGCAACAAAGAACCTTTTAGAGGTTATATTATGTCAGATCCTATGTCGCCAGGTTGTTTCAGATTCCAGACCAATTTATGGTGGTATTAGAATTTGTTAACGTGGATTTAAATCGTAGTGCTTTATAATTTTCTTCTTAATTTAATTTCTGAATTAGTTTAAACCTAAAATAATTATTAAGTAATACACATTTTATTCCAAAAATTTGGCAACCATGTCAGAGATCGGCAGCCGCAGAACGAAGCTACAGTTCATCCTCCAATTGGCAACATGTCTTTATTTGATACATTCAGTTAAAAGACGACGATATAACTCGATAGTCGATTCTAGTTTCGTAATTCGACAAGGTGTGTTAGGGAACTCATGTAGCTCAATCGTTTAATGTCAAATATAATGCCGATGAGCACCAGTTACTCCTATTGACGTTTTTTTTTAACAAAATTGCAGGGTTTTATTTGATTTTAGAGTGATTTTATGTTATAAAAGTGTTCTAAGAAATGCAGCAAAACCAGGAAATATCTCAAGAATAAACAATATATACGCATATACTTGCGTTACAAGTTAAACTAAACGAACTTGAACCTCAAAACATCTGGACTGCCATGTGTATAGGTTTTCCCTGTGTAAGCTGCCCATAGAATTGACCAATGAGATGAATTTTTGTTCATTCAGATCAAATTGGATACCGTATAGTAGGTATACATTTCGAAGGAGCCGTTGGACATTCCGATTAAAAGTTATTGATCCAGCAGACCAAAGGTTAGATTAAGTGTTGCAATGTTCACACAACCACAACCCACACCACGGACGTAACGTGATATCAGACACCATACCAATACTTTAGTTCCTCGAAATGCGAAAAAGCAAGAGCAAAACTTTTGAAAAATAAGAACTTTGTCATGATAATAATCTCCGGATTGAACATTGTTAGAAATGCATTAACTGTAACTCATCCTTTTGCTTTAGATATCACTTTCGTTGAGAATCCGAACAAAAGCAATAGGATAAGAACTTAATTATACACTACGTGACATTGTGTCCTGATTTCGTGTTACGACGGATAAAAGTTAGCCGCGCATTTAAGCAATGAAATGCATCTTATTAAGGTCAAGTATACTCAGATGTTTTGTGTGCTTAAACACTGTATGTGTCATCATAAAAATATTTGTATTTTAACGTATGCTGATTATGCTAAAAGTGTTTCATGAAAAAATAAAAGTATACACGGAACAATTTCTATTATGGGTTTAAGAAAAATTTATTGTAGATACCCTCTGCTAGTGCATGTCATGTCATGTGCAATAAAACCAAAACGTCCTATAGTTTTTTGAAGTACGAATAACACAAACTTAAATTCTAAACATAAAGTAACTTTGTTTTTAAAAATACAAAATAATGCTTCTAAAGAAAGTTATTTAGGAAGAAAGTTATTCCTAAATATAAAATTTTGTCCATTTAGAACAAAATAAAATTGTTAGGCGCTTCCTATTTAAAGCAATATAACAATTATAAACGAACTTCTACGAATGAAATCTACGAATTGTTTTGTGGATTTTATAGGTAATTATAATTTTCATGCATAATAATGTCAGCCTGTTTTTGAACGATTTTGGACCATTTAACCAGGCCAGCAAGGAGTTTTGGTTTAAGTCCGATAGAACATTTCTGGGACTAGCTTGGCAAACGTTTATAAAACGATCCGCGTGCACACGAAAACCTAGGGAATCTTGAAAAAGCCCTTGTTAAAAAATCGAACAATACTGGGTAAGATGAAGACCAAATAAGACGCAACCGTACATTTGGTATGCCACACTAGAAAATATAGCAACTGTTACAGGTAAGTGCCAGAGGAGGAAATAAACGCTTCTAAAATTCAGGATTGTTCTTCAGTTTTAGAGGTAATTAACAAAATTTACAAAATTAAACTCGTAACTTTTTGAGTCAAAATTATAACGATATGTAACGTAGTTATCAGGGTAAAACTCGCTGTTTTACTAATACCGTGACAGTTGTTAACAATGGCTGCAACTAGCCTGTAGTTTAAATTAGAAAAATTCTAGTACCTATCTCGCGTGAATACAGTCATATACAAAAATATTGGCAAAAATAACCTTTTGGCTTTGCCTTTCAGCACTCTCGCTGAATAACGCTTTGGCATGGCTATGTCTTGACCGGGTTCGTTTTATTATCATCACCCTCGTTTTCCTGTCAAAAAGACCGCACAAAAGAAATGGGACAAGAACTTAATAACACACTTCCACACTGCAGTTGCCCTCTTTTTCCTATTAACAATCCGGATCTGGCTTTAGCTCAAGTAGTGTGTAATATATAGTCTTAGTAGGGTTAAGTGTTAATATTAATTATGTGACAATGACAATAACATAATTTTATGGACGATTGAATATAAATACATAATATTAAGATAATATAACAAATTAATATATTACAAATAATTTTCATTTAAAACAAATATTATTGGCGTATCAATCTACTCTTAAAACAGCTCAAATTATACACAGCCTGTTCAAAAATATTTCTATCCATAGAGTTCTAGAGCCTGATACCAACCCCAAGCAGTAAATATGGTCCCAAGTCAGTTTTAAACATGGGAGCCCTAATTTTGTATGAGTGATCTTCACAAGGATAATAAGGATTCTTAATCATTACAGTTTAAGAAAGTACTCCCTTCTGCTCCGCAATGGTTTCACCCTAGCCGCTCCAAAGCATGAGTTGGACTTAAACTACTAGAAAAATCCAAATGTACCTATTAAGCAGCTTTACGCTGTACCATTTCTAATTGCCGTGCGAGCCCCACGTGATGCGGGTTCCAAACAGAACAACAATATTCCAATATCAGCGACAGATAGGCTTTGATTCCGTTGCCGTGAGTTCTTTTCAGGTTTCTCATGACAAAATTTAGTACCGGAGAAGCATTGTAAATTGTTTTACTTACATATTATACAGTGTGGTCCATTAAGTGTGCAACAAATGGGAAATTTTTTATATTAGTTGCACAACCGAAATATAAATAACGCCAAAAGTTGGTATATGTCAGATAACCATATCAGGTGCACTTAGAATGTCTTTAAGTCAAACCGCATACAGGGCAGGCCAAAAAATATAAAAATCGTTCAAGGGTAAGTAAGTTGTTTAGAATAAAATGGTATGTCCAAATACAAGGTCACAGCCTTCTATTAAAAAAAATATATATATTTTTTTGGAAATTTTAAATTGTCCCCGTATAATGATTTTTTTTTATTCAGCTATAATACATTTTTAAATTAACTACAATCAAATAACTTCTGCATAACGTTCACCCAATTGAAGCAAATTTGTAAAATTTACTGATATATTTATATGTTTTTAAGTAACCAAAAACTTCATGTCTATTTCAACGATTTCACACACTAGTTTAAAATTTCGCAAATATTCTTAACAATAAGGCAAATACTTTTCTAATAATAATCTGCATGTATTTGCCTTATTTTTAAGAATATTTGTGAAATTTGAAACTTATGTGTAATATCGTTGAAGGCAATAACTTTTTGGTTAATTAAAAAATATATAAATCTAAGTAAATTTTACAAACTTGTTTCAATTGGATGAAAGTTATGAAGAAGTGATTTGACTGTGGTTAATTTGAAAATGTAAACTGCTGGACACTCGAAACGCACCGATCGATTTTTCTTGCATTTTTTGATAGAAGATTTCGCACAAACTACACAACATTTTGAAATGCGGTTTTCAGTACTCCGAAGTCTTATCCCTTTGTGTTTCTGTTGAAGTCGCGGGAAATTTTAACACTTCATAAACAACTTATACAGGGTGGATAATATCAGATTGAAAATTTTGCTAATTTTCATTCTTAGCGCGAATTGTACTCAGCTGATATTTTTTTCAAATTTACTGACCATACGAATCCTTATTTTAAACGTCAAAAACAGCTTTGCCGGATTTTACTTTTCTGTTCTGTTTTTGAAGATACAGGGTGATTTCTAATTTGTCGTCAATATTTTGAATATGTGAGGGTCAATTAACATCTGATGGTTAATTTACAAGTTTTTTGATACTAAACGACTTAGTTTAGATCAAAAAACATAGGACGTTACGCACTTGATATTTAAGATATACAGGGTGTCTTCAATCGGCCATTTAGATTTAAATTTCCAAAGGTAATGTTAATTTTTTATTTTCCGCTTTCGAACTGGCTGTATTGGATGATAAAACATCTATCCGTGATTTAGGTATACTGTACAATCATTAGGATTATATACTGAAAGGGTTTTTTTTTAATTTTCTAATTTCTGAAAGTTTGTAGACGCTACAGGGTGCTACATATTTTAGTATTGTTTATGAGTTCTAATCACCAATAATAAGTGATGTATTCTTTTACTTTTTGGATTTGTATAATTTATTTAGGAAAATTTAGGTTCGTACTACAGTTTATACAGGGTAATTCAAATTTGGTGGTCTTGCATTCACTAAAAAAAAACCTTTGTGGAATTACCATAGTAACTGACACGTTTAGAAAAAACAATGTAATAATTAAGTTACGCGTGTAATGACCACTCACATTGTACAGGACTGTACATTATTAAACTTATTTTAACACAACCCTTCTTTTAGAGGAAGACGTAGAGCTAAATGCCCTCGCTTGTTACTTGAACATCTAAATAATTTAAATTTGCTGTTTTCCTAAAATTGTGGGCCTGACTTCATTTTAGTGAATGCAAGACCACCAAATTTGAATTACCCTATCCCTGTATAAAATGCAGTACGAACCTGAATTTTCCTAAATAAATTATACAAATCCAAAAAATAAAAGAATACGTCACTTATTATTGGTCATTAGAACTCATAAACAATTCTAAAATATGTATCAACCTGTAGCGTCTACAAACTTTCAGGAATCAGAAAATTTAAAAAACCCTTTCAGTATATAATCCTAATGATTGTCCCAGTATACATAAATCACGGATAGATGTTTTATCATCCAACACAGCCAGTTCGAAAGCGGAAAATAAAAAATTAACATTACCGTTGGAAATTTAAATCTAAATGGCCGATTGAAGACACCCTATATATCTTAAATATCAAGTGCGTAACGTCCTATGTTTTTTGATCTAAACTAAGTCGTTTAGTATCAAAAAACTTCTAAATTAATCATCAGATGTTAATTGACACTCACATATTCAAAATATTGACGACAAATTAGAAATCACCCTGTATCTTCAAAAACAGAGAAGAAAAGTAAAATCGGGCAAAGATGTTTTTGACGTTTAAAATAAGGATTCGTATGGTCACTAAATTTGAAAAAAATATCAGCTGAATAAAATTCGCGCTAAGAATGAAAATTAGCAGAATTTTCAATCTGTTATTAACCACCCTGTATAAGTTGTTTATGAAGTGTTAAAAT
This sequence comes from Philopedon plagiatum, assembly GCA_963971165.1. Taxonomy (NCBI): domain Eukaryota; kingdom Metazoa; phylum Arthropoda; class Insecta; order Coleoptera; family Curculionidae; genus Philopedon; species Philopedon plagiatum. The sequence continues at coordinate 41,596,113 of OZ020191.1, read as the reverse complement.
TTCCCGCGACTTCGACAGAAACACAAAGGGATAAGACTTTAAAGTACTGAAAATCGCATTTCAAAATATTGTGTAGTTTGTGCGAAATCTTCTATCAAAAAATGCAAGAAAAATCGATCGGTGCGTTTCGAGTGTCCAGCAGTTTATTTTAACTAAATATATATAAAAAATCATTATACGGGGGTTATTTAAGATTTTCAACAAACAGCATGTAAATCAAAAATGCCATAAAAGGGCTTGCATTTTTTATATAACACATTAGTATTAATCTATATATATTCATATTTTTATGGTATAATTCATTTTAAAGACCTTATATGTGTATTTTGTTAATAATATTTTGTAGAATATGTAGGAATGGTTAATGTTTATGTTACAATATTTATTTTTGTAAAATCCGGATCAGCTATTGAAATACTTTTGTACAAGGCTTCAGGAGGGCGCGCGCCTCCTGCGCTCCCCTAAATCCGCCACTGCAACATACGTTGGGAGGCAAATGTTGATGAATTGGATTTTGGACGATGATGAATATGAGCAATATGGCTACATGTATTGTCAGGTTTGTTGCTGCATTATAATTTGGTTGCTTCACTAGATCTGGCGATGGCGGTAGTCGGCAGGCAAGAAATTGCCCGTATAAGTGTTCGACTAAATAAGTGTTCGACTTTGCTTCCATCTTTAGAATGGTGACCATAGGAAAACGGCGCGCAGTGCTTCTCCGCATGATATTTCAACAACTAGATAAATGTACTAGCAAATCTATGGTTTAGAAAAACAATTATGGAAAAATGAAAAGGTCTGGCCTTGTGTGTGTTAACAAAAATCATAATAGACTTTTACTCTGATAAAAAAATTCCCTTATTCGAAATGTATGGGTCATGAACTAGGGGTCTTCTATTCTTTAAGATATTTTATATATGCCATCTCTTGTTTCCGAATAGTCCAGCGTAAACTTTCTGCAACCCAATTTCTTATTGACTTGCCTTCAAATAAAATTGGATTAAGCCATCAATTGAAAGGATTCTGCTGAGTATACAAACTTTATTGCTGCTCTATCTGTAACAGGATTCGAATAGGTCAGTTTAAAAAACTCATTGTGTTTTTCAGTAGGTAATTTCGAATAGAGCATGCAATATTTTTAAGGGGATCTCAAATTTAAAAAAAAGTAAGCATTATTCAGAGCCAATTTCTACTATTTTGTTTTTATAACATTGTTACTCAGTTATTTTCCATAAAGAAACAATGACTATCCGGTATGGACACATACAAAATACATATAATTCACTAAGGAAATTATACTTTACTCATAAAACTGTGCACTGTGAAAATTCGTCAGTTTTATTGATTTTTTGCGGGGCGTAGTTTTAAATATAATTTTGATTTATTTACTGAATTACTTATATGCAGGGGCGGCTGGAACATAAGGGCAGCAGAACCGCAGAAGAACTAAAATTTTCAAGCAACCACAATTATTTGATGTAATCGTTGTTGTTATTATTATTAGCTGTCGATTGTTAGTTTTGAGGAGTGTAGACTTTACAATAACAGATGTTTAGTGAAACGCTATTTATTTCGGTAATTTAATTTTACTGCAGAACACCTATAATATTTTTCCACGAGACGCCACTGCCTTATTTTTTTATGTCTCTACCAGAAAATCGTTGGTTTTTTGATGACAGAAACAAAACTAAGCAGCAGCAATATTAAAAAAGTAAAATAGTAGTAATTGATGCAATCTTAAAACTGAGACAGTTAAGTTTCCGATCAAATTACTCTTGTGAGACTGTGCTGGTTTGTTTGTGCAGGACCTAATAAACACCATTAATAGCAGGAAATTTTTCGACGTTGTTCTTCTTTGTCTCTTGATTAGGAAATTGTCAGATCTCGGATTGGATATTGCCTACCCAAGATATCTGCAACCGCCAAAATAATTTTAAAAATGCAGGGAGAGGCTTAAATAACGTTGCAAATTTGTTTGCAAACCAGAGGCGGTAAGAAAAGTTTAACTCTTATGAACGAAAAATTAAACAGTTTTTCAAAACTGGTTTACAAACAATTGGTATCGTTGCTTAAGCCTTCCCTTGCATTTTTTAAATTCTTTTGCCGGTTGCAGTTGTCTTGGGAGGACTATACTAGGGTGGTCAAGTGTTTTTTATCATTTTTGTTTTGTGACAGTCTACGAAGATCAAGGCCTAAGTACCATGTACCGTTGGTGTACTGGGGAAGTCCGATTCACACATCCAGAGCTAGAAACATCCGTAGAACCAGGTATATGTGTGGGGTGGTACCACCTCGACCGAGAAGAAATATTTCTACCACCTTGCTCGCTTAAAGCGGTGTGACCTAGCGGTCACCTATCCGAGTTCCAACCGTGCGGGGTGTCGTTTAACCTCAATTATCGGGCGAAGAATGGTCCGACCAGCGAAGTTAAACGTCGTGCTTTTTTAAGCTATTGTGTACAGAAAAGCGGGGTGAATCGGGTGTTGCGCGGGTCACAGGGGTCACCTCTGGGGTCCCTCAGGGAAGCGTTATTGGCCCTCTAGCATTTGTAATTTTAATTAATGACATATTTCAAAATAAGCCATCAAACATTTAGTTATTTGTAGATGATTGCATACTATATCGTACCATAAAGGACCACCGTAACTCTAAGGGACTGCAGAAGAACCCACAATGGATTGAAGATTATATTTTAAGAAGTATAAGCTCTTTCTTTTACAATTTTTGCAGTATAAAACAACATTTATTACGTCAGTGTCACAGAGGTGTAAAGACTAAATATTTATTTTTATCACTTACCTTTAGGAGTGACGATGACAGTTAGGGGTTCACCAAATATTTTAAAATAAAAGCAATCGTCATATATTTTCACCTCACGTTCCTCTGGGACACTATATTCCCACCAAAACACTTGAACTGATACCCTCGACGCCTCAAGAAGCACTGAGTGTTAATATTTTAATTCAAGGTTAATTGGCCTGCCCTGGATGCTGCTTGACTTAAGAAGCCATTCTAAGTGCACCTAATATGGTTATCGGGCATGCATGAACTTTTGGCGGAATTCATATTTCGGTTGTGCAACTAATAAAGAAATTTCTCTTTTGTTGCACTCTTAATGGACCATAATGTATATGAAGATTCCAATCTAGCCTAGTTGTTAACACTTAATTTAGGTTAACCTAATATTATTTAGGTTGTAGTCAAAGGGTAATTTTCCTGGTCAAAAAGTAATAAATTGACGTTTATTAATTTTTCTTTTTTTAAATATAATCCTCAATTCCTTGTGGGTTCTTTTGCAGTCCCTTAGAGTCACGTTGGTCTTTTATGGTACGATATAGTATGCAATTATCTACAAATAACTAAAATAATGTTTGATGGCATATTTTGAAATATGTTATTAATTAAAATTACAAATGCTACAGGGCCAATAACGCTTCCCTGCCCAGAGATGACCCGTGCAACACCCGAAACAGCATCCCCCACCCTGATTTTCTGTTCACAATCGCTTAAGAAAGCACGACGTTTAACTTCAGTTGTCGGACCATACGTCGGAGGTTAAACAACACCCCGCATGGTTAGTACCCGGATACGTGACCGCTAGGTCTGGCAGCTTTAAGCAAGAAAGGTGGTACAGAAATTCCTTCTCGGCCGAGGTGGTAACACCCTACACATCTACTTAAAAAGTGCTGGTGAAATTCCTACGGATGTTTTCAGCTTTGGATGTATGAGTCGGACTTCCCCAGTACATCCATGGTACTTAGGCCTGGTCTTCGTAGGCTGTCACAAGATAAAAAAAACTTGACCACCTAATATCCAATCCGAGATCTGACAATTTCCTAAATCAAGAGACAATGGAGAACAAAGTCGAAAATTTTTTGCAAGTCAGTTAGTATGCAATCCATTTGTTCCCTGCTATTAATGGTGTTTACTAGACCCTGCAGTGCACAAACAAACCAGGGCAGTCTCACAAAAGTAATTTGATCGGAAACCGAATTGTCTCGGTTTTAAGAATGCAGCGCCTTTAACTTTTATTTTACTTTTTTAAAATTGCTGTTGCACAGTTTCATTTTTTGCATTAAGAAACCAATGATCTTCTGGTAGAGACATAAAATATATATATGTATGTATGTAATTCATTAAAGAAACCAAAATCGTGTTTAAAACTACTAAACTATCAATAAAACTGACGAATTTTTGCAGCGGTTTTAAGAGAAAAACATGATTTCCTTAGTGTTCCACGGAGTTATTGCCATATGGGAAAAATTTTACTGAAAGTTGGAAAAAAATCACTTTAGTGTAAAAATGTTCTGCATATTAATAAACTCAAAATCTCTGTGGAAGCAGTCTAAAAAGACCCATAGTATAGTAGTAGCGACAAAAACGTAAAATATTCTCAAGAATAAAGTACTCTTATTTAGCAAGATACGAAGAAAAGTTATTTTAAAGAATCATTTGGAATAGTTTTTTCTCTCTAAATACCAATTCACAGCTACTTTCCCACCTACGAAAAAAATTAAGAGTTTTAATATAAAACAAATGTATTACTTATTAAGAAAAAGTAAATTTACAATATAGCCACCTTTCTTCTCGGTGCATTTTATTTGCAACTTTGAAACAGCTTTTCTTAAAATAAATTGAGGAATTTCTAGAGCACATCAGGTTATTACTCTTTCCAAGCTGTCGATATTTTCAAAAGGTCGGTGAGAATACACTTTTTCCTTTAAATATCCTCAAAGAAAGTAATCGACGGGGTTCGGATCCAATGACCTCGGCAGCAAATGATTTTATAAAAATCTTCCTATCCCACGTCCCTGAAACATTTCGTGAAGAAACTCGTTAACAGCCCGAGAACTATGGCATGGCGCACCATCATGCTGATCCCATAAATTATTTGTAATGTTAAGTGGAAAGCCATTAACAAAGTCCAACAGCTAATTTATTAAAAACTGAAGGTACATATCCGACGTTATATTGCCTCCAAAGAAAAAGGGGCCTATCAGTTGGTTATCTAAAATACCGCACTACACATCTCTTAGAATAATACTGATCTCCACACTGGATAATATATCCCGGATTAGCTGTACTCCACCAAAGACAATTTTGGGAGCTAACTACTCCATTTGATGGTAGTACGCTTCATCAGAAAATATGATTTTACGTAGTCATCTTCATGCATACCTTGATACCAAGCTGAAAAATCAAACCGAATATTAAGGTCTCCAGGTTTCAACGTATGGACAAAAATAGGTTTGCAAGGATGAAAATGATTTGCTATAAGAACTCTTCCAGCAGTTGATTTACAAATAGAGCGTCTATCGTTTCCAGGTAGTACTTTTTTCAAATTTTTCCATGAAGTCTTGGGATTTTCAACAACGGCTTGGATAATTTTTAGGTGAATATCCTCATCATCTTCAGCCTGAACTTGATTTATTTTTATTGAAGTGGTTTTCCACACTTCCACTACTTTTAAATTTTGCCATTATGTGTCTAACAGTTTGACGGGATACAGACATTTAGGGATGCCTTTCATGGAAAACCTCGGTGATTTTTCTATAACTTTTGTAGTTGTCGCCAACAATTAAAACAATTTCAATTTTTGTTCCGTGGCTGGTTTTGGGGGAATAATTAAGGATAATGGTAAATTGATAAACTGAATTAATAGAACTAATACTGCAAACAATGTCAAAGTCATTCTTAGCATATTTACCTGTGAGAAAGATAATCACTTTATTAAATGTGATTTCGTAACGTAAAGTAAAAATATTTTTTATAGGTAGCTGTAATTTCGTATTTAGAGAGAAAAAATTATTCCAAATAATTCTTTAAAATAACTCTTCTTTGTATCTTGCTAAATAACAGTACTTTATTCTTGGGTACATTTTACGTTTTTGTCGCTACCCTGTCTACTACGGGTCGTTTTAGATTTTTTTATAGGGATTTTTAGCTTATTAATATACAGAACTGTTTTACACCAAAGTAATTTTTTTCAACTTTCAGTAAAACAAATTTCCATAATAATAATAATAATAATAATAAATTCTTTTATTAGTTATTATGGCAAGAACTCCGTGGGACACCCTGTATGAGTTTGTGTACGTCCATACCGGATAATCATTGTTTTTTATAGAAAATAACGGAGTAACAAAAAAAAACAGAGTAGTGGAAATTGGCGCTGAATATAGCTTACTTTTTTTTAAATTTGAAATCCCTATAAAAATATTTCATGCTCTAATCGAAATTACCTACTGAAAAACACAATGAGTTTTTAAACTGGCCTATTCCAATCCTGTTACAGATACAGCATCAATAAAGTTTGTATACTCAGCAGAATCCTTTCAATTGATGGCTTAATCCAATTTTATTTGAAGGCAAGTCAATAAGAAATTGGTTTACAAAAAGTTTACGCTGGACTGTTCGGAGAAAAGAGAAGGCATATATAAAATATCTTAAAGAATAGACGACTGCCAATTAATGACCCATAAATTTCGAATAAGAGAATTTTTTATCAGAGTAAAAGTCTATTATGATTTTTTGTTTACACACGAACGGTCAGGCTTTTTCATTTGTCCATAATTGTTTTTCTAAACCATAGATTTGCATAGTAGATACATTTTTCTAGTTGGTGAATAACCTGATATTATGCGGAGAAGCACTGCGCCGTTTTCCTTTGGTCACCACTCTAAAAATGGAACCAAAGTCAGTAGTAAAGGTTGATGCTCCCCGAGTCTCCGCATGCGCAGTAGGGTCGACCTTGAACGCCCAGGTGTGCTATTGTTATTTGGCCTTGATATGCGCAGGTGTTATTCCAAGGTCAAGGTCAAGAACTTGGCCTTGAACGCGAGCAGATGTTTCTTTGTTTGGTGATGACCAGGTGTACGATGCTTATTTCAAGGTTACATTTGCGGTGCATATTTTCAATGAATGCGAGCAGCTGTTTCTTGCTTGGCCTTGAACGCGAGCAGATGTTTCTTTGTTTGGTGATGACCAGGTGGACGACGCTTATTTCAAGGTTACATTTGTTTTGTATTTTTCGAGGTCGTCGGATGTATTCCTCCCACCATAAATAAATACTTGACCTTGGATTACTTCCTAATAAATATGGCTCATTTCGAAAATAGCTTTCATTGTCACTCATACATCGTATGCGTTAACTGTTGCTTTGGCATATAAAGTATTGTGTTTGTGGTGTGTTCTACAAGTGTTTATTCAAGGTACTTGACAGTAATTGTTTTTATTGTATTTTAAATCATGAGCATTTCAAAGCAGACCATAGCCGAAATTAATAATATGATAAACCAAGATATTCAATTTCTGGAACGTAGAAAATTCTCTACATTAACGGTGGGCAAAATTTATATGATAAAAAAAATTAATTCTTTGACTTCACGTTTTGGAAAAGCCATTATCGTCACATTGTTTGATCCAACACATCAAGCAACATTTGAAACATTTTTACCATCACGCGTAGCTGAAATTCTGACAGAGGATACTATTGAAATGATGAATAACTCCGGTGATCAGTACACCTTAACTTATTTGGGGCAAAGCTCACATGTATTCTCTGGAGGTAATACTAGAGCGTTGTTAAATTTTGGTTGTTTGTAATATATTGTTGATTAGGCTATTTTAATGTTGATTTAAAATGTAATAAAATAGTTCTTGTTAAGTATATATCGAAAAACACACACTCACACACAATCACATGTCCATTATTTTCTATTTAAGATGTGTGACTGCCCTACTGTCATTGAAAATCGAGATATGTACATTAATTGGTTATCATGTAAATTAAGAGAGCTGGCTGAAGAAATACTACACTTTGCAAATTATGGTAAATCCGATGTGGGTTTTAGTGAAAGTCAGTATAGGAAGTATATGAAAGACGCCGTAAATTTCACGGCTGGAGCACATACGTGCGAGAAATACCTATATGGAACCATTGATCTGGACGAATTTTGCGCTGGAATGATAAATGAAGAATTGGGAAGCTACCTATTCGAAGTGCCTCATTTACCCGATGAATTAGCTAGAAAATATGGCTTGGCTCCCGCAGATGATACCACTATTCTTGATGACCTTGGAAATAAAGCAGTCACCAATGAAGTTGATAGTAAAGCATTGGGTACTGTTAGCGATGACGAGATGGAGTGTGTTCAAGAAGATGAAGAAAATCTTTAATTCATTGTATAATATAATAACATGAGATGTTAAATAAATGATTATGTACCTAAATTATTGTTTAATTTTTTATAAATAGGCAACCTTCACAAAAATCACATCAGTTTAAGCTAAAAATGGGTCGTGTTAACAACACAATTGATAAATTTGGGCGCCAAAAATTTAATGACCAAAATCACATTGTTCTTGTTGGACAACCAGGAGTTGGATTTAGATTGACCGATGATGGTCAATATGATATACAAGGGAAATCTTTAACTAATGTAGCACCACCAAAGAATCCTGGGGATGCCGCTAATCAGGAATATGTTCTTGAACAAAGGCGTGAAATTATTAAAAAACTTAGTGAATTAGTGAATAATGATGTTTTGGAATATGTTAGAAAAGAACTTAATGAAATGAATAAAAAGCTTGCTGAAGAGGCGAATGAAGATTTTTTGCAATCTGTTACAAAAAGACTTAAGGAAATCGATTCAAAATTGTTGAATCAAGAAAAAGCTATTCAGCGTATACGTATTACGCGCATGTAGATAAAGAAACAAGTCTATTCTGTGTATGGTGACCTCGATTTTACATGGGATATGAGAGTGGAGGGGTTTGAAGGTCACCTAACAGATACAAATAGAGGCACAAAACTTTCTTGTTTCAGTCTGCATTTCAGTACTTCCAGAATACTACATAGTAATTTATTTTCTCAAAATGCAGTCACTAAAAAGTGAACGTCAAATTGCAGTTGTTCGCCCATTCTCTGTAAACGGTCGTCAGATGTGTGCCAATTGCGAAAATTGGGAATTTATTAGTGGAATAATGGGTTTCTGTGAATGGTGTCAAAATGAGTACCATAAGAAACATGGGATGAAATCACCGCAACAAATATCTCGTGAAAATTCTAGTGAATCTCTGCAAAGTCTCGCTGTCTCAGTGGGAGGTTCATCAGAACATAATAATCACGATACGCCGGAATTCAGTCAAGAAGGGCAGCGCTGGACTTCTTCAAGCAATTTTGAAGATCTCGAAATAATTAACGAATCACCGCAAAGTCCTGTTTTCTTAGAAGGAGGAGGAGGAGGAGTAGGGGGAGGAGGTTCATCAGAACGTAATAATAGTGAGACCATGGAATTCGACCAAGAAGGGCAGCGCTGGTAATTCCGAAAAATAGAGACAATTTAGATATAGTGTAAAAGTTTCTTATGATAGTCATGTAATTTTAAATTTATGTGAAAAAGTGCGTTTTTCTAATGATAGTGTGTATGTATTATTTAAATCTTAATAAAAATCTTTTTGTACTAAATATGTTTATTATTCACCATACATTTGAATTAACAAATCGCTCTTGATATATATTATTTCTGTGGTTCCGTTCTAAAATCCTCGCTAGCATTACATCCATTTTTCCAATTCTCCTTTGAAAACGATATCTATCAAGTATTAGTTGCTGAAAATTACTTTGTCTGGCTTGTCTATATGCAAAACACCAAACAGACATACGGTGGATAATATTTCTTTCTTCGTCAAATCTTACTTGCTTCATGGTGTATTGTAAAATGAATTTTTATTAGTTATGTCATTTATATATAGGCTGAACATAAAGAGAGTGAATTAGTTTTACTTTAAAATGGGTCGTGTTAACAACACAATTGATAAATTTGGTCGACAGAAAACTCCTGTTTGTAACAACTTATCGCGAGGGTTGCCCGGAATCGGATTTAAACTTACTTCAGATGGACATTTTGATATAGAGGGAAAATTATTAAGGAATGTTGCCCAACCGATAAATGATAATGATGCTGCTACCAAAGAATATGTCCTTACGGAAGTTCATCAACTTGGTTCGCAGATAAATACCATACTTAGTAATGTGCTAGTACCGGTTTTTCAAAAAATGTTTGAAGATGATGAGACCAAAATTACGTACCTTAAGGAAAAAATGTATCAAATTCACTCACATGCTGCACGGTATACTACAACGAAGATAAAGGATCCAAAAAAACCAAAATGGAAACCAACCTAGATAAAGTTCTATATAAAAACATAATTATACTGTTAAATTGAAAATAAAACGAATAATTATGAAAAGCAATATTTATTTTTATTATTTATAATGCATACATACGTAACGTAAAACCTATTTGATAATATTTATACAATATCTGATTTGTCTATCCAAGAATTAAATTGATTTGGAAAACCTAACCATTTTACAAACAATTGATCGTTTTGATTGTTCTTGCGTTTTCTAAGAATTTTCTCAACTAAATAAACACCAGGGCTAGCTGTCTTTTGCAGTTCTGCTTCGTAAAAACATCCTTTAATAGGTTGACCTTCCAATGATTGCAGCAAGTAGGTGGGTGGATTTGTAATATTAACTTTTGCTATTTCAAACAGTTCCGTGGACCAGGAAGGCGTATATCCTTTGTCAAATACACCTTTGTACTTGCTAATGCGAACAACGTCACCCAAATGAAATTTTTTTTTCTTCGGAGCAATTTTCAAATAGTCATATGCTTTAATAGGGGTATCCTCTTTTACACTGTTAGGCTTCATTCCAATGGTGCGGTGTTTAGTGTTATTATAGGTCTTCGTTATAGCTGGTAATATTTGTAACCATCTGTAAGAACCTCTAGCCGAGAATTGTTTATATAACTTATTTTTCAAAGTTCTTATAACACGCTCAACAATTGCCGCTTTTTTCGTGCTATATGTGGAATAATGGTTTATATTATATTTTTTCATGAGGGCTTGAAAGGTGCTATTATAAAATTCCTTTCCTTGATCACTCTGTAAATTGTTTGGTGCATATGATGCTTCTTCAATGATGCTTTTCATGGCATTCGTAACTTCAACACCGGTCTTATTCTTAACTGCTTTGGTGTACACGAATTTGGAGTAACAGTTTATACATACAACAATGTAACGGTAACCATCATTGTCAGTAGCATATTGCTGCATTTCCGCCAAATCAATTTGCCACAAATCTCGATATCCTTTTATGACTGTACGTCTTCTAACAAAATTTTTCCTTGCTGTCCTATGTAATTCATTTACGACTTTAATTTTTTCTCGGCTAGGATCCATATTATAAGGTTCCACGTCTTATCAGACACTGAGGATGGCAACTACGTGCAAAACTTAATATATTATTCCTTCTTCTCGAAGCTCTTCCATAATTGACATAATCTCATTATCATGTCCGGTATGTCCAGCTACTTTTGACCCCCACAATAATCGTAATCTATCCACTAACTCCTTAGGTTTATTCCAATAAACATATTGAGATGATTTCGACGATAGGCGCTTTTTTGCTGGTAGTTGGATTTTGTTGTCGCCTTTTTTTCTTCCTACACCACCACCACCACCCAGTTTAGTTCCCGTAATTAGCGGTTTTATGATTCGTAAATATTTTCTCCATCGGGTTTCTCTTAAACCACGTTTCTTGTCATAACCGTCGTATGCCGCATCGGTCAATTTCAAAATGGTTTGGTATTTTCGAAGTACATCTAGATTAATTTCGTCTTCATTACCTAGGAGTGGTGGATTTTTTAGAAAAATCAAATCGTAAAGATCAGCCGTTCCATCGAATTCAGCAATGTTTGTTTTGTTCTTGTATAACACCATCTTTCCGTTTGTTAGAAAACGAACCACTAAGTTGCCAATATATTTTGTTGATTTATTTTCTTTTTTACCAAAGCGTACACCATACACGGTATCATAATGAGATGGCTCCAATTTTAATCCATTTAAATAATCTTGAATAGTTTTTGCGGCTGAACTGCTACCACTTGATGTGTGTGGTGATGTGTGAGATGATGTTATCGTTGAAGGGGAAGGGGTTTCGAACAGTGACCCACGATTTCCACGTTTCGGTGTAGGAATCGGTGTAGATGTTTCAAAATCCGCTTCTGTTGGATGTTCTTCAAACATTTTCGCCATTCCCACCGAGCTGCTGCTGCTGCTACTCCGACTTTGTGGTTTAGTCGTAGTACTTGATTTTTTAGTTACGTACTGCTGCTGCTGCTGCTTTACGGCTTTAGATATAGATTCTAGTGGTTTAGAAACTGGTTCATAAAACTTTTCCAAATCATGTTCATTCTGCACTTTAGCTGCTTTAATTTGTTTAAATTTTTTTCTAACCGCATTTGTAGTTTCCAGTAGCTTTCGTTTTAATTCGATTTCTTCATTCATGATGCTTTCAAAGCACCGTTCAACGATGAAATGATTATCCAAGTTATTATTATAGGAATATATAACTATCGAATCCCTTGCGGTATCTGCCCGAATTTACATCACTATCCTTGTCAATAACTAAAAAACCATATTTATTATCCCAACATTTAGCACACATCTCTTGAAATTGTGTAAACGTCAGGTCGGGTGAAACGTGATCGGAAAATATATGTTTCATATTCATCTCATCTTGTTTAAACATAATAATGAAGTTGGCATTATCCCGGACGAGCTGCTTAGGAACACGAGAATACGTTTGCGCCAAGTAAAAGGCATCCACATTTTTGTGACGTCCCATGCTAAAATACGATCTTATAACGTCCTGTTTCTCACACATAACGTCATCAAAAATAAATATTGAATTAGGTTTAGCATCTGACGGTTCCACAATGTTATTTGCGTCGCTAAAAGCGTAGTAGCCAAGACCTTTGATTGGAGATAAAATTGTCTTTAAATATTCATATTTTGGTTGATAGAGCGACTTTGAGTAGATATAAACATTTTCGAAACGCAGTCCCGATGGGTGAGTAAGCAGCGAAATCATAACATTTGTTTTTCCACAGTTTGAAGGTCCTATTAATAATCCACGAATAGATGACGGTAGCAAAGGACCATGTCTTTTAAATAATTTTTGTTCTAGTCCAGAGCCGACCTTTACATCGAGATTATCGACGGGAAGTTTTTGTTTAAGATTGACGATACGCATCTTAACAAAATCTATATTTTATACTGAACTTTCACGTAAACTATCATTCAGATGTCGCTCGTCAGACGAAGTAGACGGTCTCGTTTATCAAGTAAGACTGGAAGCGGTATTGTTAATTCAGTAATTAATAGGCTACCGTTCGAGTTACACATTCCAGGCTATCAGTATTGCGGGCCCGGGACGAAAATAGTAAAACGTGTGGCAAGAGGAGATCAAGGAATTAATTCTTTGGATGTCGCATGCAAAAAACACGATTTAGCCTATTTGCGTAATAGTGAAAATTTAAGTGCTCGCCACCAAGCAGATCAGGAACTCGAGCAAAGCGCGTGGAAAAGAGTAAAATCTAAAGACTCTAGCGCTGGTGAAAAAGCTGCAGCTTGGTTGGTAACCAACATTATGAAAGCGAAACAACGTTTTGGTATGGGTGTATCATCATCAAAATCGAGAAAAGCATCCACTAGAGGTAAACGTCGCTTCCAGCGCCGCCGCCGCCACACTAAAGGAAATGGCGTCGGTAAACATAAGCGAGTACACAAAGTAGCTTTTGGATCATCTATTAGACGACCCGTTCGATCAGAATTGTTAAAAGCTGGTGGGAAAAAACTTATCGAGAAAAATATCATGAAAGCATCGAAAATAGCTGCAGTAGCTGCACGTAAATCCCTAAGAATAGCCGGTGGCAAACGAAAAATTCGCACGCCTAGAATCATTCCAATTCCGAAGACTGGGGGGATATTACCGTTAATACCAATATTTGCAGGACTATCCGCCTTAGGTTCATTAGCAGGTGGTGCAGCAGGCATCGTGCGTGCCGTAAAAGCAGTAAAAAAGTCGACTGCAGAAAAAATAGGTACCGGCTTACATCTAAGTTCAAGAGGAAATGGATTATATTTGAAACCATATCGCACAGGTTTGGGATTATTTATAAACAACAGCAAAAATAAGAAATCAAAAAACTAATAGAATCCCTACCTCAAAGACCACTATCCAATATTGATATAGAAAAGTACGCCTTAAAAATGAAAATACCACACTTTCGAGGCGTATATATGAGAGATTCATTACCTGTACGCGGTCCCAAACGTTATGAGGCCGCCATTATAAATTTGGATAGTATGTCGGGTGTAGGGACTCATTGGGTAGCATATAGAAAAAGCAATTCTGATGTAACATACTACGATAGTTTCGGTGATTTACCCCCACCTATGGAATTGGTACGATATCTGCAGATGGGTTCCGAAGCGACGAAGAAAATTTACTATACATACGACCGTCAACAAGAATTTGGAACAGTCTGGTGTGGACATTTGTGTTTGAAGTTTCTTTTACAATCATAAAAAGTATGTCTTTGACACCCCAAATGGAACGTGACAACTACACCAAAATGTTGCTATCACTTAAAGCATATCGTGAAGTCGGAGGATTACAAAAAATGACAGCTGAACAGTTAGAAAATACGCCCAAAGAAGTGTTGATCGCATTAGCTCCAAATGAAATAGCACTAGTTTGGGATAGGTTACCTAATCACCTAAAAAGTGACGTCGATATATTGAAATATCAATACTGTTTCGAACATTATAATAGCAATAATTCAGATTCGGACGAGGGCGATGGACCGATACCAAAAAAAATATTTTGTTGTTATTGCAAAATTAACGATGTGAATATAAAGGCAGAAAACAGTTTAAAAACGTCCAAAGGAATAAAGCAACGCTTCAGCTTAAATCCATTTAACTGTTGCAAACAGCAATAAAATAGCTACACAAATAGTTTCGTGGTCAGTCATGTCTTACACATTCACTCTAACAGGACATTCAAGTGTCTTAAGTGCGGATTTTTACCCACCCATCGAGTTAAATACAACAAGCAAATATGGAGTTGCACTGCTGGGATTTTACACATATAATTCGATTTTTAATATCGACGAAAGCAATAATTCATTCAGCCATTTGAAAACAGCTATACCAAAGCATTTAAGGATTCCACCAGGAGCTTACGAAATTAATGAAATAGCAAAAGCCATGTACACCGCTTTAAAAGAGTCATGCAATGAAGTTGGTGCCGATTTATTTTCATTAACAGCCAATAATAATACGTTAAAATGTGAGCTAAAGTCAAAATATAGCATCGATTTCCGAGGTAGCAATAGTATCGGCAAAGTGCTCGGATTTGGCTCTGTGTTGCTGCAAGGTGGACAAAGACACGAATCAAGTACCATCGTGGACATAATGAAAGTGCGCATCGTACGTGTGGATTGTAATATAATTTCCGGAGCATACCTGAATTCTTTGGAAAGTCATACGTTATTTGAATTTGATATTGACGTCGAACCCGGTTACAAAATCTCTAAAGAACCGCAAAATAATATTTATATGCCGATAATGCCGGATGGTCGTCAGTTTATCGACAACATTACTCTACGCATCTTGGACGATAGCGGTGATTTGATCGATTTTCGAGGTGAGAAAATAATAGTTAAACTAGAGTTGAAAAAAATCGTATAATGGGTTTTTGCTTTAACCGTCAACTGCATAAGCTGTCAACAATTCAAGATTCAGTTAAACGACATAAAAGTAAGCAGACAACACAGTCAAGGTTCATTCGCAAGTCAGACGGACGATCGAAAACACATCTGCACAGCAATCGCCAGCTCTCCGTGAAAGATTGCAAATTTCTACAATCGATCGGTTTGAAAGTGAGAAAAATTAGAAAATGATGGCCGCTAGCAGTGACAAAATCGAAGTTTTTACCGAACCCATTTTTGATAACTCCATTATTAGTTTTCAAGAACACACATATAAACCTTACGGTTCTCCAACATTCCGCAATTCCGATGAAATTCGTATACCTGTACACTTTCAAGATATCATTTTGGATATATCGGATAGTTACATTTACATCGAAGGAACATTTAAACCCAAAGATGTTAGTAAGAAATGTTATCTATCAAATAATGCCATCGCCTTTCTATTCGACGAATGTCGTTATGAAATGGGAGGGGAGCAAGTTGCCGTCGTTCGGAAACCCGGAATTACTACAACGATGAAAACTATGGTGTCATTGGGTGCCGCACAAAATAGAGCTCTCATGGCATGTGGATGGGGTCTAGACGAAGCAAATCAAGGTATACTAGATTCCACAAGTAACGTGTTCTCCGGCAAGCTTCCTCTAAAATATCTCATGGGTTTCGCAGAGGATTATTCAAAGGGTATTTTTAACGTCAAGCAAGAGTTGATTTTAATTATCGCCCGCACTTTCAACAATTGCTATATCGGCGAAGTAGATGCAGACATTTCAATTGAAAAAATTGAATGGAAAATTCGTCACATTATTCCAGACGATCGACAGAAGTTAAAGATATTATCACGCATGAATAAAGGTGGCAGTAACGCAAACGTTCCAATGGCTTACCGTAAATGGGATCTTTACGAGCTACCTTCTTTGAGAGAAACATCGTCAGACGTATGGGCCTTAAGAACTAGCACGAGTCTCGAAAAACCGAGATATTTGATTATCGGTTTTCAACCAACTAGCTCTTCCGACAACAGAGCAAAAGATAGCACACAATTTACAACGGCCGATATAAGTGATATTAGGCTCTATCTGAACTCTGCCGTATTTCCGTACGAAAGATGGAATTTAGATTTTTCAAAGAAACTGTATGCCGCAGCCTATTATAATTATGAGAATTTTCAAGCTAGCTACTACCAGCGAGAACTGAGCGATCCTATGATGAGTTTTGCCGACTATCTGCAAAATCCGTTATTCGTAATCGATTGCAGTCACCAACCAGAAGCCGTTAGGACGTCCACAGTGGACGTGAAATTGGAGTTCGAAACACGCAAAAGTAAATTTCCTAAAGACATTAAAGTGTACGCGTTAGTTATTCACGATGCATTTTTTAGCTACAATATACTTAATGGTTCTGTTACTAACAAATCAATACATTAGTTTGAAGTTGTGTAATTCTCCAAATTATGTACTTTACATATTTAAAATAAACTTATAAACGACACATTTGAGTTTTATTTTTACTACATACGACATATTTGAGGCTTATTTTAATACTTCAAAGGTGGGGCTTTGGTAAATAAGGTTATGAGGTGAAGAATAGAGAGAAATTTAGGAGAGGGGTGGGGAAAGAATGTATATAAGACGTGATTTAGAAAATGAGATTCACTCGAAGCCAAGATGTCATCAAGCTCGGATAATGGTTATTCCAGCGATGACGATCAGGCAATCGCACATAATGCGCAACATAGGGGTGTACGCAATACGCGTAGGTTTAGACCTAGGTATTGCATCTGGCACTGCTATGTAAAAGTTGGACCCCACCTCATCTATTGTATGCACTGCTACACAGGATTTAGGGGTCAGATAGGTGCTAGATTCATATCGTGCCATTTCACAGTGGGGGCACGATGTGAGCGTATGCAGAACTACTCGAGGTGTCGTCGGTGTCGGGAGAGACTGTTTACAGTCACTCACCGGAACTCATGCCTTATTTGCAATAGGACTTAAATTCCTATTACAAATAAGGACCCTCAAATAACAACCCTGCCTGCCCCCTGACAAAATCAGTCCTTTTCAGGACTACAGAATATTTGATCGTAGTTTGTAGTTAAACACTATGTTTCCTAAGGAAGATATTTCTCGAAGGAAAAATTGTGTTACTTTGGGTGAGAGATGCATTATGTGTTTAAATCATACATAGATAGTGAGAGAAAGAGCATTTGCAAGATTTAGCTTGTAGTTTTTATGTATGATAAGAACGCATATGCCTCTAGTTATTCAAAGTGACATAACTTTCTATCAAGAAACATATTTAAAAAAATAAATTCACTCTGGGTTGATACGCTCAAAAAGATACATCAGAATTTTTGTCGTTTCACATAGAACGTTGGCAAACCCGCTCTTAAGTATGACAAAAACAGACGTATCCTTTCAGTGTAACAAAATATTTCGAACAAGAAATCTATTCTATAGGAAATATTTTGTTACTCTGAAAGGATATGTTAGAACCGTTTAGCCCCACTCTCACCCCCACTCTCACCCTCCACCATCCTAAATGCTTTTAAAAGCGGGAGCAGCCATCACAATTTTCATTTCTTTCTCAACCAGCCATGAAGTGGGACAGGCTGATGTTAAGGACGACAAGGGAGTCCAAAATAAGTGAGTTTTGGGAGGCTTGGCGTTTAAAAAACGCGAATAAGCCAACGGCGATCGTACAGCCGATTCCAAGACCGCCGCCACCACCGGAGCCGGCTCCAACAGAGCCGGTGGAAGTTGTGGAAGGACCCCAGATGCTGCTGGGTCCGGAAGAAAGGGAGGCTCTCTTACAAGAGCTCACGGAGCGCCGTCGGAGCCGTCGCAGCACGCGACTGGAGGCACGAAGACGGCGCGCCGCACCGCGATCGGTTCAGATCGCGAGAGGGGAACAACCACTCTAGGTTTCCCTCTCTAACCCAACCCACCGCGAAAACGGTCCTTTTCAGGGCCACAAAAGATTTGATCGTAGTTTAGATATTCTTAGTCACTTTGTGTTTGACACTGAATCGGTGAAAAATGCAAAGATGACCAAGGATGACAGTTTCAGGACGTTTAAAAATAGACGTTGACATTTTTGCATAACTCTTTTCGATAATTTACCTAGAAGTGTCTAAAACTTATTTTAAGTTAAAGGTCCAAAATCCATTAAAATTGTTATTTTTCTAACTTAAAAATTGTATCCATTTAGTTATTTCCGAGACGTATATTTTTGGAACTAAAAATCGATATTTGTCGGCCCACTAAGATTTTTATTTTTGTATATTTGTAACAAAAAAAGCAACCACATTAACCCTTATATAACAAAAATATTTTTATTTCGGATCAAAGCAATGACAACAAGCACATAACTTGTGGGTTTGCTCAGGTTTGCTTGGGTTTGTTTAGCCAATACAAATAATAAGAATTTTGTTATTAATATTATTATTATTATTTGATAGTTCAAGGACATATCAGAACATTTGACATAAAACTTTTTATGATCAAAATGATCAGACTAATCAAAATTTCAAGAATTATGGGAACGTCACGACTTGGAGGTTTTTTTTTTTTAAGTCTCAAAGCCTGCGCAGTAGCTATTACCCCGCTAATTTTTTGGAATTTTTAAGAAATAACCTCAGAAATGGGTTAAGGGCAGTAAAAGAAACGTATTAGTCTTATTCAAGTTTTTCATAAAATGTCGGGAAATGCCTTAAAAAAAATTATGAAAATGCTAAAAAAATTGAAAATCTTTATTTCTTATTTTTTCGAAATTTAAAAAATGTCAAAAAATAGTTCAAATTAATCAAAATCTTTTGTGCTTTCCACTTTTGCCGTAGATGGTCGGGAAATGCCTTAAAAAAATTGATGAAAATGGTGAAAAATCAAAAATCTTTATTTTTCATTATTTTCAAATTTTAAAAATGCTAAAAATACTTTAAATCAATCCGCTATGCTACACTGGGGGTGGTAGGGGTGGGGGTGGGTTGTGGTGGGGGAAGCTGAGCTCTTTAAAAGCAGCTCGGCTCGACTGCTTACTTCATTACATTCGCTCATCTCAACATGGCATCATCAGATGATGATGGATACTTAAGCGATGATACTCCTAGGAATTTGGATAATTGGGCTCTAAGACAGAGGAAAGTTTTCCCCGTCCGATCCCGCCGGGTGTGCAAGATCTTAAACCTGGTGAAGGTGGGTGATGACGAGTGGTGTATTGGCTGCTATGCCGACTTGGAAAACAAGTCGGCTGGTGACCAATTCTTCAGTGGTCATGTAACCCAAGATTTCGGTAGTCGCGCGCACATACCGAACTGCAAAGGTTGTGGAGTAGCTCTTGGTACTCTACAACATCAGAGTGCGTGCCTTATTTGTAATCGAGCCTGATTACAAATAAGATATCCCGTGAAAAACGGTCCTTTTCAGGGCCACAGAATGTTTCATCGTAGTTTTAGTTACCTAATGCCATAGTATATGTGGTGTTAGATAGAAAATTATATAAGTCCAGTTGGATCGAGTATAATTTTCCTTGCAAAATCCGTCCTTTTCAGGATGACAGGATATTTTGATCTTACTTGTATTTATCTAATGTCACGACATCTGTGACATTAGATAGAAATTATGTAAGTCCAGACGGATCGAGTATAAGTTTCTTTGTCGGTCACATTTCCAGAACACAATTACACCATTTTTGAGAACTAAAAGCAGTTTTCGACAGTGAAGTCCGACAGTATCATTTTTGGATGGAGGGCATTTGTATAATAAACTCTAGTTTGTTAGAGGTGAAAAGGTGGGGATGGAGTGGTAGAGGGGGTAGATTATCTCTATTTAAGCGGTTGCGAGCGAGTCACAGAATCACTTCATTTTTAAATCTGATAGTTACCAGATCTAAATATGAATCCTGAACGTCCATTAAGTCGTGGTTCGTCGATTTGGAGCGACGAGACGGTCGACATGAACGAAGTCGACGAACAAGTCTTTGATGACTTTGACGACATAGAGCAGGGCATATTGGATGCTATCGAGTGGGACGAGGATGATCTGCGACCACTCGAAGAACCTGAGTTCGATTGGGGAGTCGAACTGCCCAACGACGATGCAGAGTTGTCGGCTGACGAGATGGAGCCGGACTCCAGTACCGATTGGGTACCACCACCGCCGCCGGAAGATCATGACGGTCCGGCCGATTCATCCACTTGGTGGATCACGGACCATCAGGATGAAGATGGTCCAGCGGATTCCACCAACTGATCCCGGAACCATGCCCGCCCCGACCTACCCCGACAAAATCAGTCCTTTTCAGGACTACAAAATATTTGATCGTAGTTTGTAGTTGATTCATGTCACATCTCATGTAACATGATATTTCTCAAGAATTAATTTCTTTTGGAAAATATTGTGTTACTCTGTAAAGACATGTACGTTCTTACCGTACGTTAGAACTAGCTAAATTTCTAGTAAGTTCTCTACGAAAAGCTGAGAGTTTGGTCTATTATCTTACTTGTAGTAAAATTCACATTTTATTACAAATAAGATGCATGTTTTTGGGCATTGTAACGGGTAGCCTCTCTTCACAGACATAACACTTTATCGCATACTTAAGTTGTGTGCATCTAACGATTACACACCTAAAGTTACGGCCCTACATTTTCCGTCTATTCGTTTTTTCTATTTTGCATTTTTACACTATTTTTGTGTGTAACTTCCGTATACTTATTTTAGAAATAAAAAATATTGTTTCATTTAACTTTTTTTTATTATCATATATACAAAAACATTTTCTTTTACTTATATATATATATATACATTACTATTACAAAAATAACTTAACTCTATATTTACAATAAAATTCTAAAACTACTTCTTATACGTTAAATTATTTATTGCTTCGAGTCTTTTAACGCACTTCTCTCTTGTCCTTTTATTTTCCTCCATTTTCACCCGCAGTTCATTCATTTGTCTTTCAAAGTCCACCTCATCACTATCACACTTTTTTAGTTCTCGTAGTAGTTTTTCCCTAGCACTATACGCCGCGGAGAAGACACACTTTTGGCTCGCCGAAAACTCGTTCAACCAGTCCGGCTCTTCAGCAGTTGTTGTTGACTGCTGCGATTCCTCGTACGATCGCTTGCATCGCATCTTGACCGGTTTGCGGCACTTCCCACGTCCTATTGTTGGTGATAGTGGTGCACCCGCGATCGGCGATTTTTCGTCAGCGTCGGCCACCAACACCATCGGAGGCATGGACTGCGGCGGCTCGGGCGTTGTCGAGTTTGGGCCTTCATTAATTATGACGACCGGTGACAGAGGCTTCGGTGGTTGTGACGTCTCCAAAAAATCGGGGTATTGGACTGGCACTGTTGGTCGCTTGAACACGAATTTCTTCTTCTTCTTCTGTTCACCCTCCATAGCTGCATAAAATTGACTTTTATTGCTGCCGGCTGTCTTTGGCAATTTCAGCAGCTTTTCCAACTTCGTAGTGGGTTGCCGCCTCGCCTTCTTTACCACCACATCACTTATGATATTGATGCGCCCGCCGTCCTTCTCCGTCCAGTTGTTGACGTAATCAACCGCCGAAGCTACTTTTTTTTCACCCACATTCTCTTCACCCACATTCTCTTCTTCCACAAACGCAGTGTTTAGCACGTCGTCATTGTGCCACTCGTCAAACACACCCGGGGTCAGCAGGTCAATAACGTCCTGCCCCATCAACTCTGCTTGGATACTTCCATCCAAGTTAAACGCATTTAACAATGACTCACTACCGGAATTCATTTTTCTAACTAACTCACTGCACTAAACTGACAAATGTATTTACTTGGCGAACTGTTCTAGCGAACTATGAAATGCTCTGCCTAGCAAACCAAATTTATACTTATCACCCCACCATAAACTCCCCCACTCTATCTGACGGTTGATGCTTTGGAGGCCAAACAAGTTCATTCAACTTACAAGGTTGCGTTCTACGGCTAAACAGCGATTCAAGGACATATTTTCAAGGTAATCGTGTGTCCTTACTTCTGTTATTGTTTGTGCTCTCAAGGTTATATGACCCAGACAACCCATATTTATAGACACTCTCTTTCCTTCGATGCCTATTATCAGAAACTATAATGTTGCCCGCAGATCAAGATAACAGTCGTCCAGCTGAGACTTTTTCAGGAGCACAAATAATAATTTCTGCTGTTTGCTATAATTGTAAAAGAGAAGTATATATTTGGACTGACCACATGCAATCTTACAGTTACATTGAATTGTTGAGAGTAAGGATTGTTAAGTGTCATTACTGTGGAACGCTGATGTGTCGACGAGGGCCGATTAGCAGATCTGATATGTTGAGAAGACAATGGATGCTACGAGAAGTTTATAAGCCAGACATTAATTAATTTTTATTTTTGTAACTTTATTACTATATTGTAAAATAAAACAACATATTATTGAAACAATTATCTATGTATTTTACTATCCTGCGTTATACAATTTCAACTATTGCTATTACTATAGTGGTTAATAAAACTACGTGACATTGGAGTTAATATTTTTTTATTTTTCTAAAACACAGGCTTTCCAACATTTTTCTAATTATAACTAATATTTTCGGGTAAAAAACTTTGCATAGCTTGTATTAACATATTTAGGTTATCTTCAGGGTTTGTTTCGTAAAACTTTATGTCTGGGTGCCCCCAAGGTAGAGTTTTTGTTGTTGATGGTATAATATAACGTTTATCGTCGTGGTGAGATAAAGCAACTTTATTAATTATTTCGGTATAAACGTCGTGTTTATAACTTCGAAAGGTTTTCATTTTTCGAAATATCTGACCACCACGTTCTACGATATTCCGATAATCTTCCAGGTGAAGCTGTTTTTCAATTACACGTTTTTTTATACCTTTCGCTTTTTTAATTTCGCTACTGATTGAGTTTATGTAATAAGCTTTGGCTCCGGTACCATAAAAACTTATTATTGGATCACCTGGAAATTCATCCTTCATTCTACCTACTACTGACTGACTTTTTTTTATGTTAAAAATATTTCCTTCGGTATAATTGGATGTATCGAATTTATCCGGATTTTCTGCAATTATACGATAAAAATTTTCGGTGTAAACTTTTAATATTAACGAATCTGTGTCGGTATACAGTAAAGAAGCATTTTTGCCAAATTTTGCTTTAATGAATGAGTAGAAAAAATCATAAATTACTGTTTTCGACATGTCCAGTATGGAAAATCCGATATAAATTGGTTTATTATAAGTTACCTTTAATCGATCCATATGAATGGCAACGAATTCTTTATTAAAAACCGTTGAACTTTTAAAATAAGGACGAGAAATTAATGCTCGTGCCCCAATTTTACTCCTGTCATTTTCCCATCGGGTAACTAGTTTTATATCATTACGATTCTCCACATTTTCCATGGTCTTGCCAAAAACAGCATTAATGATTAATTTAAAAGTGTCTTTACCAAACTTTGTTGTTGCCCTATTGCGCAAATCTGTATTTAAGTCGATATATGTCTTTAACCACGGGGATTGATTAAATTTTAAAATTCTGTGTGTTTGCATTACCATTAGGCCGTTATTGATTGCTTGTTTTAATGTTCGGTAATGAATGATATATTTCTTTTTATCGTTTAAATTCGGAATTAACTTTGAAAATTTTGCCGATTCCGTGGGTGGTACAATATTTTCAACTAAAAAGGGTAAGTCGGAATGGTCATCATATAGCGTATCCGGATAATGAACGTCAACTTCCAAAACGTATCCTTCTGGACCACTATCATCCACATCCATAATATTTAAATTTAAAATTTCATGCTCTGATAACCATCTAAAGCCGCCAAATGGTAATGCTTGCGACATACTATGACCGTACAGATTTGTTGCATCAAGATAAACAATGAAAGATGATGGTTCGTTAGGATCGTAGTTTGGTACATATATGTTGTTGGCAGCGTGCATCCTTTCTGAACACTGACTTATACCGCCTCGAATACCTTTTTTGAAAAAATGAACCATGTCGATATCAGTCAATAGCTCTAACTCTACCTTAGAAATACGCAACATACAATCAAACGAATAACTTGGAAGGGTATGGTACTGTGCTGGATCCAGTTTATACGTTTCTAAACAAGTATCGCGAAACTGTTCAAAAACATCGGTTAATAATAAAACATCAGATTTCAAATATAAATCCGAATAGTCCCCCAAATTCTTACAATTAAATGTGTCCCACACCTTTTTAGCTCTGTCATAATCTTCATCGCTAATGTGCTCCTCTGACAAACTATCATAAAACTG
This sequence comes from Philopedon plagiatum, assembly GCA_963971165.1. Lineage (NCBI taxonomy): Eukaryota > Metazoa > Arthropoda > Insecta > Coleoptera > Curculionidae > Philopedon > Philopedon plagiatum. Next base: position 41,571,180 of record OZ020191.1, on the reverse strand, counting down.
ATTTTTTGTGGGTAAAGTTGGATGGTTCATTTTCTCCATTGAATCGACAAAACTATAGGGAAAAACACCTTTTTTGCGCATTAAATTAAACTGCTCATTATCAGAAAAATATTTTCCTGTTTCCCTGAAACTACCCACAGCTAATCCATTACCCAAATTTTCCAGCGAAGTTGATAGAAATTTAAAACTATCGATGAACCGCAATTTCACATATTTTTTCTTTATTGCCCCACTTTTATTATCGACATAATCGTGAACGTAAATACTTTTCGTAAACGAAATATACTTTTCCTTGCTTTGAGCTAAAACATCGATCTTGTCTCCGTGACGACACAACTCTTTAATAAACATGTGGCAATCGTACCCGCTCAAGTTATGAAATATAATTGGAATAAAATTGGGTAACTTATAATTTAAATTGCAAATCGAATGAGCAGCACCAGGTCTTTTTTTCCCAGTTATGTGACAGTGGTCCTTTACTTTACAATTATTATTTTCAAAAGGTCGTTCACATATACCACATTTTGTGGCATTATTGAACTCCGCTATTTGGTCAGCCGTTAAAGTTTCCATTGCTCTTATATCTCTTAAGTATGTATTGTAAAGAGATCTTAAATCACTTTCAAGTCGCGAAACGAAAACCTGGGCTGCGTCGTTTCCCCGGTAGAGCTCAAATTTTGAAATCGAATCGTCAAAGGAGCACTTTATTAAATACGCAAAAGAATACGGTTCATGTTTGATGCTTTTGACTAAGTAAGAATTTGTGGGATTTGGTTCCACTGTATCCAGTGGTTTAAGCACCGATTCGAAATCCGCGTAAACAACAAACGGTACACGCATTTGCTTTTCTATGTTTTCAAATTTTAATATATTTTCACTTACACTCCTTCCAAATTTATCTATTTTTAAATTTAGTGATGGTGTTAATGAATATTTGTGGTTACAGTCATTTTTTTGGTGTAATATCAAAGATGATTGTGAACTAAAATATATCAAACAACCATCACAAAAATACATTTTATCTCTACGCGATGTAATTTGACTGGAACATAATTTCGATAAGTCTTTTATCCAACAATAATGACTTTTAGAACAACGCGTATCACAAATATGTTCATCATCATCTTTAATACTACAATCCTTTGTTATTAACAACAAGTTGACATGTCTGTTAAGTTTTCTACCCGAATACCTTAATGGACCGACAACTTCGTACTTTAACATATTATTTTCGAAAATTTTTTGCAAACCATAAACATTAACTGAAATATTATTCATTTCTTCAAATTTTGATATATCACGCAACTTTACTGGAAAGTCTATACCTGTAAAATTCAGCACTCTTGAATAGTGTGGATAAGATCGAATCTGTGATGCCATTCTAGTGGTGGGGCACAAAGCAGACACGATTGACCACGCAAAACAACACTCATCTTGATTAATCACATTGATGATGGCTTTTTTCAATTCGATGAAACGGGGTAGCTTTATATATGAAGATCCACCAAAAGGTTTATATTCATTGACATTTACTTCCAGGTATAGAATTTTTTCCAGAGCCCAACCTACGAAAACACAAAAAGATTGACATAAGTATTTATTTTATTTTTAGTCGTTAATTTATAACATACCTGAATCTTTTTCCTGAAACTCAGTCGATTGAGTCTTCATGGCTTCCACTAATGATTGATATATTTCTTCCAAATCGCTTCCTGAAGTAACAATTTCATTGCGTGTATTAAATGACTTGTCACTGTACATATTATCTTGTGTTGGTAACAGATACCGACCAACAACCACCATATTAACTTTCAAAGCACAACGCACTCTTACTAGGTCACTTACTACCTCTAACACTTTTGCTTTAATTTCATCAAAAAATAATGAATAGTCAGTATGTTCATTATCACTTGATATACGGTATGTGGCAATCCTATTTCTAAAAGCACTGGACACTAGCTCAACACCAGCTGATATTGGTGAACATGCATTACTTTTATGGTGTATTGTTCTTTGATGAGCTGCCATTCGATTTGCTGGTATGGTTATATTGCAGCAAGTGCAAGTACGCACCTCGGATGTTGATGCCCCATCGTCAACTTTTCGCTGTTTTCCACCATGCATATTTTCAAATCGTGCTACGCACGATTCTCGTTTATGTCGTAACATATTATAACTCCGAGTAAATGATTTACCACAATTTTCACACACGTACGCCATGACTTTCAAATTAACTTGCTTGAACCGTTTTACTCAACACAATGTTCTATACTAAAATTTAACCCCCCCTACCCTCATTTATACCGATCCACATTTAGACCCCCACTCGATCTTCATACCAAAACATGTTACACCCCAGTAATAACTCAAGGTAAACTAACATCACAAATGTAACCTTGAAATAAGCGTCATCCACCTGGTCATCACCAAACAAAGAAACATCTGCTCGCATTCATTGAAAATGTGCACCGCAAATGTAACCTTGAAATAAGCGTCGTCCACCTGGTCATCACCAAACAAAGAAACATCTGCTCGCGTTCAAGGCCAAGCAAATGTAACCTTGAAATAAGCGTCGTACACCTGGTCATCACCAAACAAAGAAACAGCTGCTCGCATTCATTGAAAATATGCACCGCAAATGTAACCTTGAAATAAGCATCGTACACCTGGTCATCACCAAACAAAGAAACATCTGCTCGCGTTCAAGGCCAAGTTCTTGACCTTGACCTTGGAATAACACCTGCGCATATCAAGGCCAAATAACAATAGCACACCTGGGCGTTCAAGGTCGACCCTACTGCGCATGCGGAGACTCGGGGAGCATCAACCTTTACTACTAAAGTCGAACACAGTAAAAGGGCTCTTACACGGGCAATTTTTTGCCTGCCGCCAGATCTAGTAAAGCAATCAGTGAAGGAATATTAATTATCATGCAGCAACAAACCTGACAATACATGTATAGCTCATATTGCCAAGTGTTGTCGGTATTTCTTTCTCTTTCTTTGTCAGATGCGTGATACCTAAGGCGCTCGCAGCGGTCAAAATAACATAATCCTCCTTTATCGTACGGCAATAGCATGTACTAATCTGAATTTGGCGCGTAAGTACTTACTACCACATCGCTGAACTCCATATCGTTTGTCATCGTCCAAAACCAATTGATTAACATTTGCCCCAAAACGTCTGTTACAGTGGCGGATTTGGGAAGGGGCGTAGGGGGCGGGGCGCGCGCCCCACTGACGCCTTATACAAAAATGATTTCAATAACGAATTTTACAACAATAAATCGTGTTACAGAAACATTAACCATTCCTACATATTCTACAAAATATTATTAACAAAATAAACATATAATGTCTTTAAAATGAATTATACCACAAAAATATGAATATTTAAAACTATTAATAAAATTAATAATTTCAAATATTAATAAAATGCAAGCCTTTTTTTGGAATTTTTGATTTACATGTTATTTGTTTCTGAAAATATGCCTTCCACATCTCACTGCGATTTAATCAAAATTTGCGCCGGATCGTTTTGAATTTTAAAAGAAACAAATAACCACATAGTTTTTTCCCAAACAAATTTTTTTTAAAGTAATTTTTTCAAAAAACAGCTTTTTCGAAAACAGATTAACAAAACTTTTCAAAAATATTTTCTCGAATACACATATTTCGAAAGTACAATTTCTCAAAAGGTCTTCAAAATATAATTTTTAAAAAATAGGTACATTTTCCGAAAATATATTCAAACCCAAGAAAACAGTATTTAGAAAATTAAATTATGAACTCTAGTAGCTTGTCAAATGTTATTGAAAAAAAGACCCAAAAGATCCTGAACAAACCTAAACGCACCTTTTTTGGGGTTGATCAGGTGCCTTAAGTTTGGGATGATACTTTCCTGTAAATTGCGTTTTTAAAAAGCCGTTAATTGAAAAAATTAATATCCGAAAAAATTTCATTTCGAAAAAGACGTTCTCTGAAAAAACGTATTTTTGAACACTGCTTTAAAAAAAAATTGGTTTAAGAAAAATTGTACTTTCATAACTACTCGTATATCCCCCAAATAGCATAAACAAAGATGATACAATATTTACACTTTCATATTAATCAAACAATTTGTCGGGTCGCGTGTAAGCTAAGATTACCAACTGTTCTGTTTTTTTTTTCAATAAACATATTTTTGATGTAAAATTAAGTAAATATTTTCGAAAAACAGATTCTTCGAAAGATGCTTTTTTGAAAATGGATTTACAAAATTGTCTCGAAAATATTTTTTTTTAATAAGGATCTTTTAAAAATACATTTTCCGAAAATATAATTTTTAAAAAACCTAGTTTTTCTAAATTTAAATTATGACTTCTACTAGGTTAGAAAATGTCAATAAAAATGGCAAAATAATTCTTAACCAACCCAAACGAACCGTTTTTAGATTCGGTCAGGTTTACATTTCGTTGTGTCTTCTGTGTTAGTCTGTAGTAAATTACTTTTTTCTACAAACGTGTTAAAAATGCATTTTTTAACACGCCGCAGACGCCTTAAAAATGTTACTTTATGGCACTAGTGTTAAAAGTACTTTATAGCACTAGTGTTAAAAGTACTACTATGGCAACTACGATGCCAACAATGGTTGTTAGATTTTTTGACAAATGTCAACTTCATGATTTTATATTATATCTACGATGCTACTTAAAACTATTTGTTTTGAATATGTTAAACTTTCTAAAAATTGTAATTGTATTTTTGTTTTTTATTGTCGTTTGTAGAAAAAATTTTGTATGATATTTATGTTAAAAGTACTTTTAAGGCACTCATTTGAATTGCTCATTCTGCAAACTTTCAAATTCGTGCCGTAAAATTATACTTTTAACACTTATATCATAAATAACTATTAAAAGTGTTGTTTTATTTTTTAATATGAATATTCGAAGTATTTTTCGCAAACAATGTTTAAAAAAAACATTCTTTCTAAAAACACGTTTTCTTAAGAAAAAGGTTTGAAAACATCCCTAGTTTTCGAAAATATATTTTCAAAAAACTGTTCTTTCAAAAAACATGTTTTCAAAAAATTTTGATATATCAGTCCAAATGGACAGAAGGTATGAATAAAAAAATCTAGAATTCTGGTAAGTTAAGATTCTGTTTTCGCAAGAACAGGTTTTGATATTTCGTCCAATATGAAATAGTGTAAATTTCTTAGAACCCTAAACAATAACAAAAATGTCGCACGCGAACTTGCCTGTTCTTTTTGGTATATACATTATTTGTGAAGCCACACCTTGATTGTCAACTTAGACAGGTCTTCGCGATCATGAATAAAATAATTTAATAATAAAATTATTGTCACAGATCGAACTATCGACAATATTATACAGTGTACTCGACTATAATATATTTTATTACGTCTAGATAAAATATTTTTACTTACTGACTCGTTGCTTTTCTATAGATTGGTAGCTTGTTCACTTACCTGCAACAAATAATTTAAAAAAATTACATTATTTTAGCAGTATTGAAAAATAAACTGTCTGTTGATCAAAAGCTGCCCCAAAATATAGCAATTTAACCAAAAATGTTTTGTATATTAAATGATTGTGTTTTTGTTGTGTTTTTGAGTATTGGTTTGTGATCTAACCATAAGCAATGGTATTGTATCTTTTAATTTAAAATACAGCTTGACAAGCTACTGGTAGGGGAAAAATATGTAAATAAATAAGATATTGTGATAACAAATAAATTACAAACAATTTCGACAATCAATACCTAATAACAATTGTCCCATGCTCACTCACTGACTATTGGATTGTTTATGTAAGAAATGTCCCATTGTCGATGGCAGTTTTATGTTTTTGTAATCACATTAAGTTTTGATACATATATAATCTTTCTTTAGGTGTAAGCCATACTATTGACCCATATTAGATTCTTTGACGCAAGATATTTTGAATTTAAATTTGAATGGTATGAATACTATATAGGTACTTTAACCAAATGCATATCATTCTCCTCTTGACTGTTCCAAACAGAATAACAAGAGGCGCGTTATGTTACTGTCCAGCTGCAAAAACCTAGAACATCCCACTTCTCGCGCTCTTTCAAACCTCGGGTCTCTAGGTTATGGAACAAATTTTCTGCAGAAGTTGTCCCTTTCCCCCAATCCTTTAAATCCCTAGTCTAACTGGAATTAATTCGAATTTGCAGCTCAGCTGCAAGTTGTTTATTTTTGTTTGATTAAAGATTTCCGGGATAGAACAGTAAAATTCCGGGATCCGCGACAACCCAACAAATTCCGGGATTTTCCCGGAATTCCCGGACGTCAGGCAACCCTATATGTAAGGGAGCATCGACGCATCTTACTACAACTTCCAACCAAGCGGTAGAGCAATTTTTTGTGTTTTATTTATGGGGTACATTTTGACAGATTTGTGAAGTATAGCAAATACTGTGAAAAGGCCACTGGAAAAAAGAGAAGCATGACGAAAAACCATTAGCCGATAATATGCTTTCACTAAACCAGCTTTACTTTTAATTTTATAAGTGTGTTCTTTTGTTTTATAAGATACAGTAAATTTTTGTACAAGGTGATACCGCGTTTTTGCTGTTTCTTTTATAAAAATGGCACATGTGAAGTTGCAGTTGAAGAAGTTAAATTATGGGTTGCAGCAGTCTGATGAACCCCAATGCGGGTCAATGCCTACTGTCTATCGGGCATAGCGTGACCATTATTTTTAGACTTTCTGTGCTTTAACGCCAAAACGGAACTTTTCAGTCCTCAAAGCGTTTGCTTGAAAAATTAAAATTTTCGCAAAATTCGAACCCAAAACTTTTAAAACGCTAACCAATAACTGTGCCTAAACAATGGTAAATGTTGTATCTTAATGGCCTTAAGAGCAATAAAACACACGGGGTGATGCTTTAAGAAATATATACAAGAAGAACGCAAAGAAGATAACGACGGGCGCTTAATTTAATGGAAAAGTTTTTAAACAGTTTTAAAGAAATATAGGATCCTAATGCTCGATAAGAGACCCTAATTAAATGCTTTTAATACTTTTTTGTGTACGAAAAAGTTTTTACGATACGCGACGTCGGCGTCGTAAACCCCCTGTTGTAAAAATAAAAAGTGTAAATACTTAGATACATTGTTGGATGTAACTTTTAGTATAATAATATTACGGGTAGAGGCAGTATGTAGTTTATTTCCGAAAATTTGATAAAGCACGACTTTTATATCAGAGTTTCTATTAACACACACGCGTTCATTTTTCTGATTTTTATTGTGTTAAAAATTTTATATTACTGAAAGTAATGGTCTAAGGTTCATTTATTTCAGAAAATATCACTATCACTACAAGGTCGTAGATATGGTACGAAAAGCAAACCCAGAACAGTACGAAAAACTTGTTAGATGCAGATGTAAAATATGTAATGTCCTAGTGCAATTTAGAGTTAATTGTTGCATAAGTTTTTTTGAAGAATATTCCCATGTTTATTCTTGTTTTTACTTATTTGAAATAATATTATGTAGATATCGTTTCAAATAATATCTTTAGCTCAAGTCCTTTTCCGAGCCTCCTTTAACAAATTATACATGGTGTCCGAAAAGTCTAAGTATGGGCAAATATCTTTGCTATTAGTAAAGATAGATCAGACCAAATTTTAGGTGTATTTTATTGGTTAATAAATCTACTTTTTTAAGTAATTTAACTTTTTAAATCCCCTTGAGGGGTGACGCTAGGGAGTTGTGGTACCTTATTTTAAAGGTCTTCAAAAAAGAAACATTTTACCGCAAACTCGAGGTACGTATCTTAATTCGTTTTTAAATGGCAAACTTTTAAAAGTTCAAAACTGAAAAGAAAAGTTAAATACCTTTATTTTTCTTAATACTTTAAAAGTTGTTCAAAATGACCACCATGAACTTCTTGGCAGTAATAAAGTCGACTTTGGAACTCTCAAATTTTTGAGGATGCCCACTGCCCAGTAAACCAACGGCTGTCGGCCTGGCACTGGTGGGAAGTCAGCGGCTCTTTTTGCTATTTTCTGACTGCATACGGTACGCGCGTGTTTTTCCATGCGATGAATTTCCAGCCTTCAACCTAAAGCATCATGAACTCGTCACACCAGAAACGATACTTCAGTTTCGAATCGAACGCGGTTACGATCCTGGCAGCCCACCTGTGAAAATCAGCATTCGGTGCTTAAGCGGCAGACCCTTCTTCTTATTGGAGAATGCAATGCCTGATAGTAATTTCCGAGTTTACAGGACGGTGCAGTAGGAGGCGCCCTCTACTAGCGACATAAAAAATATGGACAAATTTATGTTCCTCGCCTTAAGGAACCCCCAAATCCCTAGTTTACTAATCGTTTACCCGTCAAGGAAACGCATGCGCATTTAATTATTTTTAACTTAACCTTGCTTTTTATTGTTTTTTAAAAATAATTTCGATTTGGACCCTTGTTTTTGTGTGGTGTTTTTAATTATTTTCGTTATGGAAATGCTTGATGAAAACTGGGACATTTTGGAACTACTGGAAAATAGTTTTCCTCGGCGAATTTGTAATCGAATTTAAATTACCTTATAGAAATAGGAAATAGTATTGGTACCTAATATAAATAATCCTAATGATATACTTAGCTTATGGTCAGATATTTAGAAATAAAGTTGTTAATTATTTTGCTAACCTATGAAAATACATTTTTCTTTTGCCTAGCCTAGAGTTATGAAATCAGCAGACTTTTGTATATAGGATGTAATATTTATTTGTTTGTCTTTTTTTGTTGTTTAACAGTTATATTTTGTAGGTTATAATAAATAGAATTTTAATTGGCGGGAAGACCTCGGTCGTTAGCCTTTTGGGCCATTGTGCCTAATAAAGTTTATTGTTGTTTGGAATTTTTTTCCACTTTCACTGCTGCCCTGGCCATCCCTTGGCTGCACTTGCACAACTACCCATTATAAAAAATTTAAGAACCTCTTTAAAAAAGCACTTTAAGTTAAGAACAAGTTACCTAACTTGCGAGTTCAGTTAAGGGCATTGGTCAATTTTTTATACCTATCATGCCCGTGGTAGTGTTATGAATATTTTCAAAAACTGGCTATATGGTTTTTATTTTTACAAAAAAGGTGTTTCACATCACATTATAGATTATTCAGAGAATTTAACGGAGAAGTCGGAAAATAATGTAATTTAAAAAGTTATTCATATTTTAGGAAAAACTATAAAATGCAAAAAGAGTTCGTTGTCATTCTCCGCCTTGCACATTAATTTTTTTTAAATTATCTATAGTGTGATATGACACATGAATCTTGTGTACAAATAATTATCCTATACCCAGTTTTTGAAAATACTCATAATAAGAGTACAACAGGTATAATTCTGATACATATAGAAAAATTTGACCGACCCCCTTCGGTGAGCTAACATGTATACTTATTACTTAAAATTTTCAGATTCACAAGATTTTGGGCATGTGGTCGTAAGTAAAAATGTCCTGTATATTTCTCTAAATTTTATTTACAATAAAATGCATATTTACATTTTGGCATTTTTGCCTAATAAACAACACCCGTTGTAATTGTTATTAACTGTCAAAACAAAATGATTCACATTTTTATTACTATTATCTAATTCGGACTTAAATAATCCCTTTGTTTGCTAAAGCCTTTGGAAATATTATTTAAATAATAAAAACAATAGAAGAAATAAACATATTTTAAAACACTCGGATAATATACCGCCACCCTAACTTGACACAAAAAAACATGGTACGAGGAAAGTTATCAGTACAATATGTACAATACAACCAATATTTATAAAAAGTTTTAAAGGTATGTAAAAAAAGATAGGCCATTTTCACATTAATATACAAAAGCAATATAATTAATTACATATTACACAAAATTTTGAAAGTTTTAACTGCGGTAGTTTTTGGCTTCATTTCCAGGAAAACAAGACAAACCTTTAATGAGTAAAATAATTAAAACATAGTGGAGTCCAACGAACAATGTTTATGATTATCGGTACACATTAAATTTAGCTGTTTTTTTTTAAGCAATATCTAGTTCTAATGACTGTGTTCGTAGTGCATGCTCTTTTTACAACACTCGACTAACTAGCTTCTTGTGAATTAAAACTTCATATAGTTCTCCAATTGTGAGGAAGTCAGAATTTCAGGAGTCTCCTCCTACTTCGAACGGTTGGTGTATTGAACATCTAAAAACATATTTATCCATGGTAGTTTTTTATCTTTCATGAACACTCAGCGTCTATTTTTTTTATGTTCAATTTTGTTTATACTGTTGAACAATACTAAGTAAAAGTTCTTTTTTTGAGGATGTGTAACTAGGAGTGCGCTTAATGTTCGTTTCCTCTTCCATTTTGTTGAAAATAATTGTTAAATTAATTTGCTGAACACAATCACAGCCAAAAAATCATAGATAAAAACTTAAAGCCTAAAGCATAAATCAAAAAAATTGTTAGGTTATGATTATGAAAAAAAGTTCCGCCACCAGTCTTAGTTGAAAAATAAAAATTACTAAACTTTGACAAAGAATTGCGCTGTTGCCAGTGTTATTCCATTCTTAACTAGGGGTTTCTCAAATGCAAGTGGTGGAAACCATTTAGGGTGTAGGAAATCCCGCACTTAGGATCTCCCTAACTAATCCATCCCTAGAGAAAAGTTAGTGGAAATGGGCATTTGTTCCCATGGAATAGAACTTGTATAGATCTTTGTAACCAGCTTGAAAAAAAATCATAGATAAAAATGATTAAAGTTTCTTTAATATCAACATAATAACTGATTAATAGTGGGTTGACCAGGTTTGCTCTGTTTGCATGGGCGGGCTCGGCGGGGTTAAAGCGCCTGGCTGATGAGCTTATCTTATGAGTATCTAATGGTTGTTTGCCATACCAAACAGACAAATCACTAACTACTAGCTACATTACTTATCCACTTATACTATTAAATTGGCCAAGCAATAGAGGACGCTAAAAGCTGTGCAAATCTAAAAAATGCAAAATTGTAATTACTGCAAGAGCGAGTAAAATTATGCTTAAATTAAGATTTTTAAAAACAATAAGTTTTTAATAAACTATCAGAAGAGAATTCTGCATAACTATCAATATACGTTGACCTCCGGATAACTCACAATTGCCCCTTACTCACAAAATTACTTAGGCCAGCAAAATACTCACGATAGTGAGTAATTACTGACAAATTGGCAGTTGGTAGAAAGTAATAATAGTAGGTAGTGCAAAATAAAAAGATGGCTGTGGCTATACTGACACTGTTCCACTGTTAATGATTTGCTTAATAAATGCGAGTTTTTACAAAAACGTTTGTGTTTGGTGAAAGAAAAAACATGCGATCTTTTGCTATAAAATTATAAAACTCACCAAAATCAAAAGTTTCTTCTGGGTACCTAAGTATTTTGCAAGATTAGAAATTTATTTTTTATGCTATGATTTTGATAAATCTTTTAAAGTAGATAGATAACCAGAAATACTTGGAGGAAGCTGTGGCAAAAATGTGAGCATATTGTTTTTTATTGGCAACAAGATCGTTTTTATTTGTCTTGCACCTTTGACCACCAAGGATATAAAGAAATCGGATTCCTTTAAGAAATTTATCAGGAAAACAATAATTTTGCGATGGCTTAGTAGATAACCAGAAACACTTCCACAAGCGAAGAAACTATGATAACATATTGAACATATTTTTTGCTTATTTGTTTTCCTAATGTACTTTCGCCAACATGGAGAGAAAAAAAGATCTGATTCACACGTTACTATCAGGAAAGAAAAGAAGGATATTGCGACTGCTAAAATATGTTCTGATGTAAACTGCCCATGGAGCTGACCAATGAATTCTTGTTCAGTTGTTTTTTCTGTCATCATTCTCAAACTAAATTGGAGGGACCATAGTAGCGAGTGTCCGACACTTTTTTATGTGTTTTATCACACAACAAAAGGTTTACAGATCACCGTAACTAATGTAAGAACATATTTTCCTCCATTTTCAAGGTGGAAATATTAACCCACAGGAAGTCCCGACATGAATTATTTAACATAGTATACATATGTATATAATATACGGAGTTTTGCATTCAGATCTTTTAGAATCCGGATATAAGGACATAGGGTCTTATTTTAAGTAGGTACATGTCTTTCCATCTTGGTTTCTTTCCAAACATTGGTGAAATAATGGAATATATTTTCTTGAGCATAAGAGGTATAAGAACGGACACACGGAAATAAAGTCCCGTTTGCCAAAGAGACAAAATTGGACACTTATAATTTACGAGTATAGTAAAGAAATTGCCTGCCAAATCTAAACGCTATTTCATATTTCCGAATAAAATGTCGAAACAAATAAATGCTAGTTCCAATTCCTGTATAATACTTCTTTACATTAATTTGAAAATTTTTTTATTAAAATTCTTTTACGAATCTACCATGTGCCTAGAGAACAAATCTTTATCGAAACTTCCTTAAAAGGAAAGCATGGTGTAGTATTACTTTATAACAATATATAGAGAAAAGAACTTGATTCTAATTTAGGAAATCTCGCAAGATCTAAACGGATAGGTAGTTGGGATTTTCTGTCAGATGTCGCCTGGATGTCTAAAACGAGTAAATAATCATATATTCAATCCAAATTTAAAGTTGAATTAGCTTGCCCGCTCTATTCCTACCAAGAGTTCACCGTGCGCCTTGTGCTTCCAGACCACAGAATCCTAAAATACGAAAATCCCTGTAAACTGGCAACCACCAATCTCCTAATTTACCGATATCTTCAAACGCATTCTTATTTACCTCAATTAATTCATCCCGCATATCAAGCAATCTATGCTCGCGGGAATTATATTATTTCAATCTTTGGGGTTTCTTATTTAGCCCCCAGTATTACGAGAGTAATATAAAAAGTACATGAATATTTATTAAAACTTTATTAAAATTATTTACATTATTTGAACACAGAAAAAACCGCCATGCTATTTTCAATAATAGTATTATTTTTGAGTTTTGACCACTGTCACATTAGTTATATTAAAGTTAATATTGTCTCAACAAAAGGTTTATTTGAGTTCAAAAGTATTCCTACTTCATTGATAACTATATTACCATGGTTTCAATGCCCAAAATATTATTATAAATCAATAGATTTCCATTATTCCTTAGAGTGTAGAATTGTTAGAGCCCGATAAATAGACTGTTCAACAATGACCACAAGGACAATCAGATAATTTTAGTGCTATCAAACTTATTGTATTTTTTTCGTTGCCGATAGTTGACTCATTTATAATGATTTGCAGAAATTAAAGACGTAAACTAATACGTTTTTCTTTATGATAATATTATGTGCCTATGAGCTTCAAATAAGTTTTTTCTTTTTATTTATCTTACTCTATACTTACTTAGACAGTGATGATAAATCACAACCTCAACATTTGTTTTCAAATCTTTGTTAGGATTTATTTTACCCTAAAAATAAATAAATAGTAAAATAGGCTTTCTTGAACTTGGCGATGCTAACATTTAATACTACACTGGAAAGTGAAATATGGTAGTTGGGGAAATCCATAAGGATGTTTATAGCTCTGGTGTGAGTTGGACACTCCTAGTGTACCCACGGTACATAACACGTAGGTTTAGACCTTCGTGTGCTGTCCAAATATAAAAAATTATGTAAAATGTTTAATTAATTCTGCACTACTTTCTGATGATTTCGGTTGTTTTTGGCAAATAAAAAAGAGTTTGTTCGGGGCACTTGCACTGATATTTTTAAACTTTTAGATATATATTGCGTCTCCATTTAGACCTAAAAGTTTGAATGACAATAATTATTGTCAGTGACTGTATATCTATATAAAAAAATACTGACGAAATATAATGCTGCTAATGCGCCTTATATTAATATAATTAGTTTTAGATTTAGTACCTACACTTTATAACTACAAACAAAACTGTGGTTTTAAAAAATATTAACCCACAGAGTTAAATAAATGGAGTTTCCTATAACTGGGAGTTAATTTTTTATACAATCACCCATTTGGCCGAAAACTATAAAATGAACGGGCCGGTTCTAACTTTTCAGAACACATGCGTCCAAATTGCACGTATTCATTCCATAGCCCGAGCACGTAATACCGTTTTTTAAAGCTCTATTCAGCACTTGGCACTTATCTAAATGACTATCTCGGTTCTTCTGCATTTTGATAGGGCCTCCTGCAAAATAGCTTACATCGGGCGCCAAAAAACAAAAGGGTAATGAGCTTGCTATCAGCGGCGTTTTTCCAACGGCTTCCATATCTCCAAATGTCCTTTGTTTTCATCGTAATGGAAGATCGAACGATAAAGTCCGCTTTTACGCTAAATTTGGTATGTTAGATATTTCTTCTTTTCAATGCTATTATCTAAAACTTGGTTTGCTACGTTTAAATTTATTAGGCTGTAAGATAAAATAAGTAGTATCATTGTGCTAAACGTACCTAAAGAGATGGCTTTTATGTCAGAAAATGTACCAGCTACAATTTCTGTATGTAAAATACTTCGGTGTTTTTGTATACTCATTTTCAGAAATATGTAGATGTGAGAGAGAACTGTCAATTTACTAAGGCCAGGTTTGAATTTTCGTTATATTTTGCTGCAACCGCTTACATTTATTTGTAGCATAAGTTACAAAGTTTTTTTGCTAGCACAGAACTATTTTTTGAAACACATCTAAATGTTCTTTAACTTTTAACTGAATTAACTATACGTTCTATTATTTTGCACGGGACATCAAGATTTAATCACTCTAAGTACATCAAACGCCAATAATGTCAGTTCTGATTTGTTCATTTTAGAGCCGACTAAAATAATAGGGCTTTGAATGAACAAATGTGAGCACTAATATTAAGTTTTGTCATTCTGAAATCCCTGATTATTTTGATTGGTTTATTTAATAACTTCCTTGGGCATGTCAAGGTATCTCTATCTCATTTTACATACAGTAGTAACGAAAGACGTCAATAATAATTATTGGAGATCGCGCGAGAGTAGCAAATTAAAAACGCTATTAGACTAAGTTATCAACTAATTTTCACGAAAACTTATATGGTAAATGTGCCGGATACGAGGCTTAATCACGACATCTAAATCACGCATCAGTGACCTTTAGGCAAAATTTTTCTTAGGCTCAATTCTTAAGCCGAGAAAGCGTCCCCGAGGGAATGATGTTGTCTAGGTATGCTGGAGGGAAATCCAGAGTTAACGTGTACTCGTCAAGACGTATACGTTTATTGCCCAAGCTTAACGTGGGGGTGCTACATACAAACGTACATATCTACAAATTGTGTTATAGTCTGGGGCGTGAACATTTTCTCGTACATCAATTGATTTATGAAAGTATTATGTTATATAACCTAATATTGTATGTCTAGTGCGGTAAAATGCCAGTCTGTAGAACTTAAAGGCAAACAGACCGCCATCTTGCTTCAACCAATCACATGAGGGATGCAAAGCGCATCCAAAAAATGTTCCGAGTATACCCGATCTTCACTTCGGAAATAAACGTATACGTCTAGACGAGTACTCGTTAACTCTGGTATTTCACTGAATATTGTGGCTAGGATAATCTCTCAAATAACATTCATTTAGGACTTCATTCCTTACATGCAGGTTTACCAATCCTAAGGAAATATATTTATGATATTTTTGTGACTAATCTTTCATCAGAAGTCTGGTTTTTAGGGTTAGGAATTCATATTTTTTGGAATTCATACAATCCTATTTCAATGTACCTAAAACAAGCACATAAATGAATAACGATGACAAGTGTTTAAGGAAGCTGAAAGCAGCAAATTTTTTTATGCAAAGCATTTTAATCCAGATTTTAAAAATTATTAGAAAAATTATAAAAATTTTGCCAGCTATTCACTAGTTTAAGGTTCAATATTACTTACCTTAAAAAATACATGTTTAGAAGTTTATTTTCTTCTATTTTTGTGTAATTTTCATCCATTCGCATTGCCTATTTTCCCATTTTAACATACAAAAATATGTTCTTTGATATAAAATAACTTCGTTACAAAAATACAAAACGCTTTGTTGACATTAAAATCTGACATTAATCGTTCGACTTTTTCCGATGTGATACTATTAGATACGAATCGGGGATCGGGGCCGAAATTTGAATCGAAGTAGGCCGGTATTTAACACTGGAATCCAATTTAACAACGTATTAAATTTAAGACATTGTTAGCTAATCAAGAATTAAATTTTATTTCCGCAACCAGCTGTATAAATCTTCTAAAATAAATCTGTCACAAGTAAATAATAAAATTGTTTCAAAATGACGTATTTATTATTTAAATTATGCGAGATAATGCCCTTTTAGTGTTTTAAATAATTAAGTTCATTAAGCTTTTACTCTTTCATTTTATGCTTAAACCCTTTTAAGGGTTCTGCCAAAACGAAAACCCTGTAAACGAAGCTTTTCTAAAGGGATATAATGTAGTTTTATTTAAATTCATAAATACTGACAGCAGACGCAATCATTTCTATTAACCATACAAGTAATATTTTTAAAGACACTTGTTGTATATAGGCCATATTTCTAAGGAAACTTAAAGGAATGTCAAAAAAAATAGTTTCGGAAATTTTGAATAGAGGTGAATTTTGCGACTTTTTATAAGAAAAAGTAAGAAGCGTCCCAGTTTTGGTTATTACCGCTTAAATAAAATTACTGTTTACTTCCAAAAGTTTTGCATTTATTAATATCTTTAGGATAATAGTTCCTCATGCAAACCTAATTATGAAAAATGCGAAATAATTTATTTTCGCAAAGTTGTCTACGAACGAGTTGTTCTTTGGCCAAGAATAAGAAACAGTTCCGATTGACATAGGTCCAGAAACGCTTCATTTTTGAGACACAGAGTGATAAATTTTTAATTAAACAGTACGGATGGGGTAGACAAGAGGACAAATGGATCAAGAAGTGAAAGATACGGAAAAAGGTCATTCTTTATAAAAGTTTTTGCTTGCTTTAAAAATAAGATTCACGATACCAAAAATTTGCTTTTTTTGTACTTTAAAGTTGTCTTTTTAAATTGTTGTGCAAGACTTAAATAAAAAAGTTGTCGTAAATTTTAAAAGAATTCTTATACCAGATTTTCAAGTAAAATTTTGAAATTTATAAATTTAGCTTTTAAAATCAAAATTTCTGTCACATTGTTACCTTTTCTTATTTGATTAAACCTTTGATAACTGTGACGTATTTGTCAAAATAATAAAGATGTTGTCTTTAAAGCAAAGAATATTTATAATTCAAAATTATAGACTCATATAGGATAAAAAAATGATTAAAAAATATTAAATAATAATGATAATATTTCAGAAATATTTATTATTTTATTAAATTTTAATAATATGAAGGGCACATCATATCTGTTTTTTTAAAACTTCCTCTCCATATTTTACGAATTTTTCTAACTGGTGTCAAAAATGGCTAAAGCTTGTTCTCATTTTTTTCAGTGAAATCGATTCTATCGCTCTTAAAATTCTCTGCTTTAAAACTTCTTCGTCATCTTTAATGGGTCTTTCATATGTTAGTTGTTTAATGCTTCCCCAGAGAAACATATTACAAATTGTCAAATCGGGATGCATAGGGGCCACCAAATTAGATCATTTTGGCCCACTCATCGATTTAAAAATTTGCGATTGAGCCAATCCCTTACTCCTGCAGCATAATGTGCAGGACACCCATCGTGCTGAAACTACATATTTCGGCGATATTGGAGGCAATTCTTCTAACTTGTCAGACAAAAATGACTTCAGCATAGTAATATATAAATAAGAATGCCTGTTACATGTATTATCAAAAAAAAATGTTATAATCCCATAATAGGAAATGGCATTTACTTTTTTAAAATACTGACGCCGCGATTCGCACTCTGGATTTTCCCTACCCCAGCATCTCACATGCTGAGAAGCCTAAGTGCCGTTTGTACTGTAGGTTCACTCATCTGAGAAGATTATCATCTTATGAAAGTTCACGTTGCTACATAGAATTTCATCACCGACCCACAAACAAAAATGCAAGCGTTTGGTACTGTCCCCATCTTCCAAAGTGTGGTTAAAAATTGGTTTAAAAGACAAATTTTATTTTCCTTAAACACATTTTGAATATGGCTTTTTTTACACTATTGTAAACTTCTTGCTCGTTTTTTTAAATACATAATAGGATTTTCATCAACAAATTGCAAAATTAATACTGAAGAAGGATCGTTTTCATCGTGTCTTTTCTTGGACTTCTTTAAATCACTAACGGATCCAGTCTTTTAAATTTGATTACTAATTTATGTCCTGAACTTCTGCATAATTGTACATTTGGAAACTTTTGTTGAAACTTCTTCATAGCGTAGCGATAACAATTCTCGCCATTTCTGTGATTTTGGATTATAAATATTCTTTGCTCTAAAGACAACATCTTTATTGTTTCGGCCATAGGCTTCCCTAGACAAAGACAAATTACTATCTCTGTCTAGGAAAGCACATCGAGAAGGATATGATTTTGACAAATACGTCACAGTCATCAAAGGTGAAATCAAACAAAAAAGGTAATTATAATAATAATAAAAGCGGAATTTAAAAATTTCAAATTTTTACTGCAAAATCCAGATTTTTAATAATAATTCTAAAATTTAAAACAACTTTTTTTAACGTTTTGCATTAAAATTATCTAAAAAAGGCAACTTTAGTCCTAATCAAATTTTACGTTTTTCTTTTACATACCATGTACAAAAACACAAATTTTTGGTATCGTGGATCATATTTTAAAGCAAGCAAAAACTTTGATCAAGAATGACCTTTTTTCGTATCTTTTTTTTTTTGGATCATTTGTCCTCTTGTCTAACCCATCCGTGAACATACTGTAAATTGATTTTTGTTATTGATTTTATACGTTTTTCCTGATAATTCATTCAAACTTCGTAAGCACAACACTTTTTGGAATACCTAATAAATATCCTTACCACCATTCAAAATAATCTACAGAATGGCATTTTTTGGGGGATTTGACCACCCCGAATTCTTTTTCGCAACATTGACTATCCTTCTATAAACAGACAACATTCCTGTTTTATACTTTAACTTTTAGGTATTTTTTATCACGGTCTTTTTGACTACCCCAAATTGTTTTGCGCAACACTGATGATCCTTCTGTAAACATAACATGTCTGTTTTATGCTTTAAATTTTAGGTAGATTTTGTTCATTTCTTGTATTGTTTGGATTGTCTTTGGCAAAATATGACTTAAGCCCGGGCTAAATTTATAATAATAGTCTTATGGATATGCAACCGGAAGTGACGTCAAAATTCTGTGAAGGCTGGCCAGTTTGGTTTGTCACCAGAGGCGTCGATGGCCGGAAATAAGTATGTGCGCATACGGTATTTGACAAAAAGGATAATTTCAATCCATGGGCGGTTGTCGTCAAATAAGAAGAAACGGTCAAGCGCGAGTTCGAATTGCGCGTAGAGGGTTGCATACCACATACAATATTTTAGATTTCTCACAGAAAGCAAAATTCTCAATAACTATGGTAAGTCTAACCCTTGAATAAATAACCAGGGGCGTCGATGCCGGAAATAAGTATGTGAGTAAAATGAATAGACGGCCAATTGCGGGTTTGCCTCGCGCATAGAGGGTTCCGTACCATATACAATATGTGAATTTTTCACAGAACGCAAAATTCTCAATAACTGTGATAAGTCTAATCCTTGAATAAATAACTAGAGGCGGCGCGGCGATGGCGGAAGTAAGTAAGAGCGTATACGTTATGTAATTGATAAGGGGTAAAATATTGTGAAATGCTTACCCCGGTAAGTATTACAAATTTGGATATGTTCGGCTAAACATCTGCAACATTAAAAATGTTTCCACAGTAGTTTCCGAAAGTGATGTGCGTAGGGGAGAAAAAATTTGTTTATACAACGAAAAGGGCTGTTCCACATCTAATGACGTAATGGGGTCGTAGTTGAAATGGTCTCTGAAATTACATAATTGATCGGTAGGAGCACTATGACTATAAATCTGTCGTAACCTGGCGAAATCTTGTCTTTAACAAGAATACTTTTCTCGTCGGTACGCCATCTATAATCTGCAATGATTCCTCTAACGATATTGCAGTCCTTTGCAACTTTTGTACGGCATCCGCTAGTGCTCCAAAATTAGTATAAATCGTTTGTAAATCTGCTTCAACTGCACCGTCTGGAAATGTTCTCTTCCAAATGGCAGCGGGTTCTGTAACATCGAATTAATTTCGTTAATATAATATATTCTTTACTACTTCGGCAGTACCCTTTTCTAATCGTTTACTTACTAACAAATACAGAGGTGACGGTCCACGGACATTGGCAACAGAATGTTTTTTAGAATTTGTTGTCTCGTCTACGGTACTAGGGTTAACCAGTTTTTTTGATTGGGTGTAGAACGGATTTAATATGGTTTTCAAGTCTCTCACACAATACCTTCGTACCGTCGTCGCCGTCGTTCGGCTTTTGGGTTTGAAAAATTAAATGGAAAATAAATTCCGCAAAAAGTCTCTGGTCTCTGTGGGTTGCACTAATTATATATTTTTTACACATAACTCCGTTCCAACATAACAATAAGGAATATGCACATATTTTTTTACATACATCATTTAAGGAAGTCATTTACACACACAAAAAATTATTTTTAAGAAAATTACTAGAATAATAATTTACCTTCAAAAAATGTTTACTTTTCGGTATAATTTATTACAATTTAAAAATTAACCATTTGTCCTTAGTGAATATCTAATGATGTCTGGAGATCAGCTAAAATAAGTGTTTATCTACAGACCAAAATACATGTATAAGATGTGTCAGGGAATCTCCAACGGGGTTTTAAGAGAAAATTTAGTTCTTAGAGCATCAGGAAAGATGTCTCACGCCAGATGGCTTACAAATGTCAACAGAGTTCTAACGTTATGTGTTGCCACCAAGGAGCCGTCTCAAAACCTTAATATATTGACTAAATTTGTAGTTAAAGTGTACGCAGTATGTTCGTTTGAAGTTAATGGCAGTTGGTCTTGTAAAGATGGAGCAAGGCACTTTTTAGTATGATCAGAAGATCTCGTTACCTCTCTGATGAGGATTTTAAATATAGAAAAACAGCTGCAGGAACAAAGGACGTCAGAATATTTCAAGTACCTAAATACATTATATTTTAATTGTAAGCATTATGTAGACCTAACTGAGTGGCAAAATGTTAGCATAGGCGAACCCCCCTTAACGATGGGAATATCAAGTGATGAATTGAGACATCATTTCTTCAGTTCCGGATGAAATACCATTACTAAGATTTCCTTGCCATTCGCAGGTACTTGAAAGATGCATAAAATTAGTCACAGAAGCCAGAGACGGGTTTATAAAAGCCCGTATTGAATCAACAGAAATTTGGCAAATTCGAGACCAAAAACAATTTATAAAAGTTTTGGAACAAGACAAAACTTTCTAACTTACGGGTGAGAGGGCTAGGGTAGAACTCGACATGCAGATACCTCCACGTGGTGAGTTCTTGGTTGTTTTCAAAATAAAAATAAGCTAAAAGCTGCATTTCTGTGATATTTTAATAATTTCGCGTTTATTAAATCATCAAGGTCATTTCAGCAGCCTAAGAAATTATCGTAGGGCATTCAGATTTCTTGGGGTTACCCAGTATTGTTAAAGACATCTTTTGAATACAAAGGCTACTTCGTTTTCCAAAATTCGGTTTTGCATGCCTATTTTCGCTCCGCCCTAATGTATATCCATCAATACGTGACCTAGGGAAATAAATTTTTGGAGTAAAGTACTTTTTCAGAAATTGCATTTTAAAAATGAGCTTGAAATTAGAAATCAAAAAATGTTAAAAATATTACTCATTATCAGAAATAAAAGCGAATCGTGTTACAATAATGTTGTCAGTAGTGAAGAAATCCGTATTACACTCTACCCCGTACCGGTTATATTTTAAAATTCTTTTGTCTACTTGCATTAAGCTTCTAAAGAAAGTGTGGATAAAGTAAAGGAAAAAAATGGAATGCAAATCGTCTTTTAAATCCATATTTGAATCTCGAATCCTCCCTTTCAAAAGATTATCATATTCAAGTATTTCAGTAAATTATTATGCAAACATGTTTATCTGAAAGCTCGACCGCA
Source organism: Philopedon plagiatum (assembly GCA_963971165.1). Lineage (NCBI taxonomy): Eukaryota > Metazoa > Arthropoda > Insecta > Coleoptera > Curculionidae > Philopedon > Philopedon plagiatum. The sequence continues at coordinate 41,548,976 of OZ020191.1, read as the reverse complement.
CAAATATTTTCGCGTAACGAGAAAATTATACACCCTTTTTTAGAAAAACAAATAACACCGACTTCAGAAAAGATTTTTGCTATTATAGGCCTAAAAATATTTTTTATTCCTAAATCCAAACGCCGTGCATTGGTGTTTGAGTTTCGTGCCCTATTAAATGATGATATTTGGTGCCTTTTATATTCTTTGCATTTTTTAGTAAAGAAAGCAACAAAATTATGTCAAAATGTGCGTCCATTTCAAAACGTAAATTATTTAGTATTAAAAATAAGAAGGCCACGGTCTTCGGATTGGCTGGGGTTGATGGATGAATGTTTGAATGTTTGGCGTCTTGGATTAGAGCGGGTTTTGAAGGAGGATATAATATATTATATATATATATATATATATATATATATATATATATATATATATATATATATATATATATATATATATATATTATATATATATATATATATATATATATATATATATATATATATATATATATATATATATATATATATATATATATATACAGGGTGTTTCATAATTGAATGCTGATCCTTAAGGGTGATAATCCTTGGATGATTTTAAGAAAAAATCTTTATATGAACATAGGTCCGCAACAGCTTTATTTCTGAGATACAGGGTGTTGAAATTTAAGAAAAAAATCTGTTTTTCTTCAATATCTCTAAAACCGCTTTATATTTTTGTTTTAGATTTTGGTAGGTGCAAAGTACGCTTAAAAATACATTTTCTTCAGGATAAAGGTTTTTTAAATTTTCATCAGTGGCGTCCCTGTTAACATGCCCTGCAATATTTTTAATCAAAAAAAAGATACGCCACTGTTTTTTTTTTTAAATAAATGTTATTTTTATAATTGCCTTCTATCTTCTCATAAAAATGGTCTCTAGACTTTTTTTTATCCGGCGTACGGTTTTCGAAATAAAGTTCATTCATTTGCTTGTCCCTATGTGATTTTATCTAGTAGTCTCAATTTCACAATTTGTGGTAACCTAAGCATCTAGGCTAGATTTTTATATTTTATAGTAACTATTATTTAGTTCTAGGAATTAAAGCCGTTAAAGAGTGGGATTATTTTGTAGGCTAGAAACATCTAGTATCCTAACAACACATTTCGTTGTTTTATAAACGCAAACAGTTAATTTAATTTTGGTATATTTTGTCCAAAATGGTTAAGTTTTTACAAATAAAAAATGTATTTTTATGCGTGCTTATTATTAGAACTAAATAATAGTTAGTTACTATAAAATATAAAAATCTAGCCTAGATGCTTTGGTTACCACAAATTGCGAAATTGAGACTACAAGAAAAAAATCACATAGGGACAAGCAAATGAATGAACTTTATTTCGAAAACCGTACGCCGGATAAAAAAAAGTCAAGAGACCATTTTTATGAGAAGATAGAAGGCAATTATAAAAATAACATTTATTTAAAAAAAAACAGTGGCGTATCATTTTTTTGATTAAAAATATTGCAGGGCATGTTAACAGGGACGCCACTGATGAAAATTAAAAAAACTTTTATCCTGAAGAAAATGTATTTTTAAGCGTACTTTGCACCTACCAAAATTTAAAACAAAAATACGAAGCGGTTTTAGAGATATTTAAGAAAAACAGATTTTTTTCTTAAATTTCAACACCCTGTATCTCAGAAATAAAGCTGTTGCGGACCTATGTTCATATAAAGAATTTTTCTTAAAATCATCCAAGGATTATCACCCTTAAGGATCAGCATTCAATTATGAAACACCCTGTATATATATATATTGTATATATATATATATATATATATATATATATATATATATATATATATATATATATATATATATATATATATATATATATATATATATATATATATATATATATATATACATATATATATATATATATATATATATATATATATATATATATATATATATATATATATATATATATACCGGGTGTCAACGAGATCACTTTCCGGCTGCCATTCGTTTAGTTTTTAATCGAACAAGATGAAACTGGGCAGGAGTCATAGGCTAATAAAAAGTCATTTTTCGAGGTACTTGTCAAATTTCGACGACTTCCGGTTTAGCCGGAAGTGACCCCAATTTTGAATTTTCAAATGAGACTTCCTGTATATTTATTGATTTTTGGAATCTAGAAATCATTTTATGTACAACTGTATTATAGTTATTACTTTTTGTGTCAATTTAACATTTTTGAATCAAGTTTTTTGTTTTAATTTACAGTGCCATGATCGTTCTAATAGACGTTTACATCAGCACAAAAATACCTACACAATTTTATCACCTTTCATTTGTCTTACCAGAGCGTTCAAAGTTGAGTAAATCAGTTTTTTGATAATAATTTAAAAAATTAAATACAACTATAACACTTTCATAGTATAATTAGATGTAGTTTTTATTACGAATCCAATGGTGCATCACAACATCAAAATTCTCTTGGATTTTCTAAAGAAAACTGCATTTTATTGCCATAGCCATTTGTTATGGTTTGATCAAACATGTATGTAACTGCACGACAATCAAATAGTCAGTTAGCCACGACAAACAATTAAATTATAGCTGTTGAAAAAATAACTGAATGAAGCCTCAAAATATTGTTAAGTTTGCTATGGAAAACAATTGAATTCAGGATAAATGATAGAATTTTACAAATTTGTAAACAATTATTTTTTCTGGTCTTTAATATTATGTTTCTGGTTTGTGGCGAATTATTTACAGCCACCTATTATTATTATTCAGTTTTGTCATGGCTAAGTGGATATATCTGATCGTCGTGCAGTTGCATGTTTGATCAAACCACATAAAGTGGCTATTGCAATAAAATGTAGTTTTCTTTAGAAAATCTAAGAGAATTTTGATGTTGTGATGCACCGTTGGATTCGTAATAAAAAACTACATCAAATTATACTATGAAAGTGTTATAGTTGTATTTAATTTTTTTAAGTTATTAACAAAAAAGTGGTTTAGTCAAGTTTGAACGCTCTGGTAAGACAAATGAAAGGTGATAAAATTGTGTAAGTATTTTTGTGCAGATGTAAACGTCTATTAGAACGATTTAAGGTGGGTCATGGCACTCTAGATTAAAACAAAAAATTTGTTTTAAAAATGGTAAATTGACACAAAAAGTAATAAAAATAATACAGTTGTACGTAAAATGATCTCTAGATTCCAGAAATCAAGAAATATACAGAGTGTCTCATTTGAAAATCTAAAGTTGGTGTCACTTCCGGCTAAACCGGAAGTCGTCGAAATTTGACAAGTACCTCGAAAAGTGACTTTTTATTAGCCTATGACTCCTGCCAAGTTTCATCTTGTTCGATTAAATACTAAAGAAATGACAGCCGGAAAGTGATCTCGTTGTGCAGATGTAAACGTCTATTAGAACGATTTAAGGTGGGTCATGGCACTCTAGATTAAAACAAAAAATTTGTTTTAAAAATGGTAAATTGACACAAAAAGTAATAAAAATAATACAGTTGTACGTAAAATGATCTTTAGATTCCTGAAATCAAGAAATATACAGAGTGTCTCATTTGAAAATCTAAAGTTGGTGTCACTTCCGGCTAAACCGGAAGTCGTCGAAATTTGACAAGTACTTCGAAAAGTGACTTTTTATTAGCCTATGACTCCTGCCAAGTTTCATCTTGTTCGATTAAATACTAAAGAAATGACAGCCGGAAAGTGATCTCGTTGACACATATATATATATATATATATATATATATATATATATATATATATATATATATATATATATATATATATATATATATATATATATATATATATATATATATATATACCGGGTGTCAACGAGATCACTTTCCGGCTGTCATTTCTTTAGTATTTAATCGAACAAGATGAAACTTGGCAGGAGTCATAGGCTAATAAAAAGTCACTTTTCGAGGTACTTGTCAAATTTCGACGACTTCCGGTTTAGCCGGAAGTGACACCAACTTTAGATTTTCAAATGAGACACTCTGTATATTTCTTGATTTCTGGAATCTAGAGATCATTTTACGTACAACTGTATTATTTTTATTACTTTTTGTGTCAATTTACCATTTTTAAAACAAATTTTTTGTTTTAATCTAGAGTGCCATGACCCACCTTAAATCGTTCTAATAGACGTTTACATCTGCACAAAAATACTTACACAATTTTATCACCTTTCATTTGTCTTACCAGAGCGTTCAAACTTGACTAAACCACTTTTTTGATAATAACTTAAAAAAATTAAATACAACTATAACACTTTCATAGTATAATTTGATGTAGTTTTTTATTACGAATCCAACGGTGCATCACAACATCAAAATTCTCTTAGATTTTCTAAAGAAAACTACATTTTATTGCAATAGCCACTTTATGTGGTTTGATCAAACATGCAACTGCACGACGATCAGATATATCCACTTAGCCATGACAAAACTGAATAATAATAATAGGTGGCTGTAAACAATTCGCCACAAACCAGAAACATAATATTAAAGACCAGAAAAAATAATTGTTTACAAATTTGTAAAATTCTATCATTTATCCTGAATTCAATTGTTTTCCATAGCAAACTTAACAATATTTTGAGGCTTCATTCAGTTATTTTTTCAACAGCTATAATTTAATTGTTTGTCGTGGCTAACTGACTATTTGATTGTCGTGCAGTTACATACATATTTGATCAAACCATAACAAATGGCTATGGCAATAAAATGCAGAGTTCTTTAGAAAATCCAAGAGAATTTTGATGTTGTGATGCACCATTGGATTCGTAATAAAAACTACATCTAATTATACTATGAAAGTGTTATAGTTGTATTTAATTTTTTAAATTATTATCAAAAAACTGATTTAGTCAACTTTGAACGCTCTGGTAAGATAAATGAAAGGTGATAAAATTGTGTAGGTATTTTTGTGCAGATGTAAACGTCTATTAGAACGATCATGGCACTGTAAATTAAAACAAAAAACTTGATTCAAAAATGTTAAATTGACACAAAAAGTAATAACTATAATACAGTTGTACATAACATGATTTCTAGATTCCAAAAATCAATAAATATACAGGAAGTCTCATTTGAAAATTCAAAATTGGGGTCACTTCCGGCTAAACCGGAAGTCGTCGAAATTTGACAAGTACCTCGAAAAATGACTTTTTATTAGCCTATGACTCCTGCCCAGTTTCATCTTGTTCGATTAAAAACTAAACGAATGGCAGCCGGAAAGTGATCTCGCTGACACCCGGTATATATATATATATATATATATATATATATATATATATATATATATATATATATATATATATATATATATATATATATATATATATAATATATTATATCCTCCTTCAAAACCCGCTCCAATCCAAGACGCCAAACATTCAAACATTCATCCATCAACCCCAGCCAATCCGAAGACCGTAAGTGTTACTTGGCCTTCTTATTTTTAATACTAAATAATTTACGTTTTGAAATGGACGCACATTTTGACATAATTTTGTTGCTTTCTTTACTAAAAAATGCAAAGAATATAAAAGGCACCAAATATCATCATTTAATAGGGCACGAAACTCAAACACCAATGCACGGCGTTTGGATTTAGGAATAAAAAATATTTTTAGGCCTATAATAGCAAAAATCTTTTCTGAAGTCGGTGTTATTTGTTTTTTTAAAAAAGGGTGTATAATTTTCTCGTTACGCGAAAATATTTGTGCGGTCGAGCTTTCAGATAAACATGTTTGCATTATAATTTACTGAAATACTTGAATATGATAATCTTTTGAAAGGGAGGATTCGAGATTGAAATATGGATTTAAAAGACGATTTGCATTCCATTTTTTTCCTTTATTTTATCCACACTTTCTTTAGAAGCTTAATGCAAGTAGACAAAAGAATTTTAAAATATAACCGGTACGGGGTAGAGTGTAATACGGATTTCTTCACTACTGACAACATTATTGTAACACGATTCGCTTTTATTTCTGATAATGAGTAATATTTTTAACATTTTTTGATTTCTAATTTCAAGCTCATTTTTAAAATGCAATTTCTGAAAAAGTATTTTACTCCAAAAATTTATTTCCCTAGGTCACGTATTGATGGATATACATTAGGGCGGAGCGAAAATAGGCATGCAAAACCGAATTTTGGAAAACGAAGTAGCCTTTGTATTCAAAAGATGTCTTTAACAATACTTGGTAACCCCAAGAAATCTGAATGCCCTACGATAATTTCTTAGGCTGCTGAAATGACCTTGATGATTTAATAAACGCGAAATTATTAAAATATCACAGAAATGCAGCTTTTAGCTTATTTTTATTTTGAAAACAACCAAGAACTCACCACGTGGAGGTATCTGCATGTCGAGTTCTACCCTAGCCCTCTCACCCGTAAGGTAGAAAGTTTTTTCTTGTTCAAAAACTTTTATAAATTGTTTTTGGTCTCGAATTTGCCAAATTTCTGTTGATTCAATACGGGCTTTTATAAACCCGTCTCTGGCTTCTGTGACTAATTTTATGCATCTTTCAAGTACCTGCGAATGGCAAGGAAATCTTAGTAATGGTATTTCATCCGGAACTGAAGAAATGATGTCTCAATTCATCACTTGATGTTCCCATCGTTAAGGGGGGTTCGCCTATGCTAACATTTTGCCACTCAGTTAGGTCTACACAATGCTTACAATTAAAATATAATGTATTTAGGTACTTGAAATATTCTGACGTCCTCTGTTCCTGCAGCTGTTTTTCTATATTTAAAATCCTCATCAGAGAGGTAACGAGATCTTCTGATCATACTAAAAAGTGCCTTGCTCCATCTTTACAAGACCAACTGCCATTAACTTCAAACGAACATACTGCGTACACTTTAACTACAAATTTAGTCAATATATTAAGGTTTTGAGACGGCTCCTTGGTGGCAACACATAACGTTAGATCTCTGTTGACATTTGTAAGCCATCTGGCATGAGACATCTTTCCTGATGCTCTAAGAACTAAATTTTCTCTTAAAACCCCGTTGGAGATTCCCTGACACATCTTATACATGTATTTTGGTCTGTAGATAAACACTTATTTTAGCTGATCTCCAGACGTCATTAGATATTCACTAAGGACAAATGGTTAATTTTTAAATTGTAATAAATTATACCGAAAAGTAAACATTTCTTGAAGGTAAATTATTATTCTAGTAATTTTCTTAAAAATAATTTTTTGTGTGTGTAAATGACTTCCTTAAATGATGTATGTAAAAAAATATGTGCATATTCCTTATTGTTATGTTGGAACGGAGTTATGTGTAAAAAATATATAATTAGTGCAACCCACAAATATGAAAAACGTGACCAGAGACTTTTTGCGGAATTTATTTTCCATTTAATTTTTCAAACCCAAAAGCCGAACGACGGCGACGACGGTACGAAGGTATTGTGTGAGATACTTGAAAACCATATTAAATCCGTTCTACACCCAATCAAAAAAACTGGTTAACCCTAGTACCGTAGACGAGACAACAAATTCTAAAAAACATTCTGTTGCCAATGTCCGTGGACCGTCACCTCTGTATTTGTTAGTAAGTAAACGATTAGAAAAGGGTACTGCCGAAGTAGTAAAGAATATATTATATTAACGAAATTAATTCGATGTTACAGAACCCGCTGCCATTTGGAAGAGTCAAATAACATTTCCAGACGGTGCAGTCATATATATATACATATATATATATATATATATATATATATATATATATATATATATATATATATATATATATATATATATATATATATATATATATATATATATATATATATATATATATATATATATATATATATATATGTAT
>OZ020191.1:39381308-39446108 GCA_963971165.1 Philopedon plagiatum | reverse complement strand
TATAGTGATTTAACCAAATAAATTTCTAATTAATTAACTTTGTATTATATATTATACTATAATTATATTATAAATAAAATAAATAAATAAATAAATATATATATATATATATATATATATATATATATATATATATATATAATATATATAAAAAAAGGTGAAGAAAATATTGGGGAAACTGTCTGTATGGTAGTGCTCGACACGTGTTTCGTGCTTATTAGCACTCATCAGTCGCACATAACCAAGTTATTAGATGGGAAACTTGGAAGTTGAAAAAACACAAAGAGTTCACAGACCAGGGACCTGCTAGCACATTTGCGGTCGAGCACTACCATACAGACAGTTTCCCCCAATATTTTCTTCACCTTTTTTTATAAATAGTCCTGTCGATATTTCTTTATTTCTTATATTATAATATATATATATATATATATATATATATATATATATATATATATATATATATATATATATATATGTATATATAAGAGAGAAAGAATATCGGCTTTGCGGACTGTGGAAGTGTGTTCTTCTCTTTCATCAAAGTACGGGGAGTCCAGGAAAATGGACAACACCGGGCCGGGTAGACCATGACAGCTGTTTCGTCCCTGTTGGGACTCATTCAGACAGCCATAACCCAGTCGCATCGAGGCAATCGACGCTACCGTATCTTAAATCCGTTTTGCAAAACACAAGCAGGAAATAACATACCATAACGCCACCTAGCGGGTGCTGGCTCTAATGCAAAAGCAGAATACACTGAGAAGGTAAAATATCTAAGGGCGAACACGGCTTCTCTAGCTTTCGAGAAACACATTTTCGCAAATTCGCCCAACTCGTCCGCACCATTCGCGCAGATCAAGGAGGGGGGTCACGACGTCCTCACCAGAAAGACGTGTAAACCCTTAACAAAAGGCCAAGTAAGAGTCAAAATGTAGAAGTTTATCGTCCGTACAATATATAAGAGAGAAAGAATATCGGCTTTGCGGACTGCGGACTTCTATATATATATATATATATATATATATATATATATATATATAATATATAAGAGAGGAAAGAATATCGGCTTTGCGGACTGCGGACTTCTATATATATATAGAAGTCCGCAGTCCGCAAAGCCGATATTCTTTCTCTCTTATATATTGTACGGACGATAAACTTCTACATTTTGACTCTTACTTGGCCTTTTGTTAAGGGTTTACACGTCTTTCTGGTGAGGACGTCGTGACCCCCCTCCTTGATCTGCGCGAATGGTGCGGACGAGTTGGCGGAATTTGCGAAAATGTGTTTCTCGAAAGCTAGAGAAGCCGTGTTCGCCCTTAGATATTTTACCTTCTCAGTGTATTCTGCTTTTGCATTAGAGCCAGCACCCGCTAGGTGGCGTTATGGTATGTTATTTCCTGCTTGTGTTTTGCAAAACGGATTTAAGATACGGTAGCGTCGATTGCCTCGATGCGACTGGGTTATGGCTGTCTGAATGAGTCCCAACAGGGACGAAACAGCTGTCATGGTCTACCCGGCCCGGTGTTGTCCATTTTCCTGGACTCCCGTACTTTGATGAAAGAGAAGAACACACTTCCACAGTCCGCAAAGCCGATATTCTTTCTCTCTTATATATACATATATATATATATATATATATATATATATATATATATATATATATATATATATATATATATATATATATATATATATATATATATATATATATATATATATATATATATATATATATATATTATAATATAAAGAACTAAAGAAATATCGACAGTACTATTTATAAAAAAAGGTGAAGAAAATATTGGGGAAACTGTCTGTATGGTAGTGCTCGACCGCAAATGTGCTAGCAGGTCCCTGGTCTGTGAACTCTTTGTGTTTTTTCAACTTCCAAGTTTCCCATCTAATAACTTGGTTATGTGCGACTGATGAGTGCTAATAAGCACGAAACACGTGTCGAGCACTACCATACAGACAGTTTCCCCAATGATTTTCTTCACCTTTTTTTATATATATTATATATATATATATATATATATATATATATATATATATATATATATATATATATATATATATATATATATATTTATTTATTTATTTATTTTATTTATAATATAATTATAGTATAATATATAATACAAAGTTAATTAATTAGAAATTTATTTGTAAATCACTATAAACACATAGGTGAATCATCTGTCCGTAATTTATAGTGATATGGTAATATTGTTTATATTTAAAATAAAAATTATATACAAAAATATTAATTTTAAAATAATATATATATATATATATATATATATATATATATATATATATATATTATTAGTTGTTGGCTACTTTGAGGTAAAGGAAGCCAACGCGCATAGGTGATATTATTTTAGATAAACAGAGCAGTCATTTATTTTTATTACCAAATTTTTAGAAGGATTGGTTGATGAGCTTTTGAGATGTTTTTAACAGACCTTTTACCTTAATTATCCTGTATTGTTGGGCTCCAGAGGCAAAGCTTTTCCCACAAATATAGAAATATAGATAATTACATCAGGAATCTTTAACAACTTATTGGTGCAGTGTGGATATTAAAATAGCTTCACTTTAAAATAATTCGTCAAACTTAAAACTATCTAAGTAATAAATTCATAAAAAGTTAAATTTTCCTCCTGAGGGTTAATTTCAGGGGGTAAATTTGGAAATGGAAAAAAATGCAAAGGCATCGTGTAGGGTGTCATGGTGTCAAATAAAAGTTTATTTAAGAATGAATTCAACAATATATGAGATGTATTTTTATGCCCGTATGCTCAGGTTGGGTTGGGTTTCATTTTAGATCTGGGAGATCCTGTACATATATATATATATATATATATATATATATATATATATATATATATATATATATATATATATATATATATATATATATATATATACAGTATGTCCACGGATAGATGTCACAAGAGGACAAATGGACAAAAAATTTCATTGTCCGAAAAAAAAATCATTTTTGGTAAGCTTCTGCTTCTTAAAAAAATACGGTCTACGAAGAAAATGTTTGACTTTTTTATACAGGGTGCTCAAAAAATACAAAAATAATAAATTATGTGAAGAGTAAACTACCTTTATTTTTCATTTTAGAGCAAAATGATAAAGACAAAAAATATTTCAAATTCCAGTCAAAATTTAAATTCAAAATATCAGCTGAATATTTTACTTTTTATTTTTGTGTTATAATTTTATCAAATATTGCTATACCTACGTTTTCTAGGTAATTTTTGCCTTGTCCACCTCATTTCACTATCTTTTACGACAAATGTCAGAAAATTTCAAATGTTTGCAACAAAATTTAAAATATTTGCAAAATTTAAAATTTTTGCAACAAAATTTAATTTGCAACAAAATTTTAAATTTTCTGACATTTGTCGTAAAAGATAGTGAGATGAGGTGGACAAGGCAAAAATTACCGAGAAAACGTAGGTACAGCAATATTTGATAAAATTATAACACAAAAATAAAAAGTAAAATATTCAGCTGATATTTTGAATTTAAATTTTGACTGGAATTTGAAATATTTTTTGTCTTTATCATTTTGCTCTAAAATGAAAAATAAAGGTAGTTTACTCTTTACATAATTTATTATTTTTGTATTTTTGAGCACCCTGTATAAAAAAGTCAAACATTTTCTTCGTAGACCCTATTTTTTAAGAAGCAGAAGCTTACCAAAAATGATTTTTTTTCGAACAATGAAATTTTTGGTCCATTTGTCCTCTTGTGACCTCTATCCGTGGACATACTGTATATATATATATATATATATATATATATATATATATATATATATATATATATATATATATATATATATATATATATATATATATATATGTATATATATATATATATATATATATACAGTATGTCCACGGATAGAGGTCACAAGAGGACAAATGGACCAAAAATTTCATTGTTCGAAAAAAAATCATTTTTGGTAAGCTTCTGCTTCTTAAAAAATATATATATATATATATATATATATATATATATATATATATATATATATATATATATATATATATATATATATATATATATATATATATATATATATATATATATATATATATATATATATGTATATAGAAAAATGGAAGATTTCTTGGCCTATAGGTAATATAATAAATGTAAATGCGAAGATTTACTTCTTCGCTAGTGCAGCGAAAAGGCCGTGAATGAAAAATAAAAATAATGAGGACCATCTTTGATTCTGGTCTGGGTGACCTCCTGCTATCGATTTCTGGGCCCTTACCCATCAGCGGGCAGGCTTACACCCAGGGTGGCTGCATAACAGACCACGATTTGACCAGAATCAAAGAGAGTCCTTATATCCAAAATGTTCGGAAAGGATGTGTAAGATATAGTGGCTCGCGCCAACTAGTTCACCCAGTGTTGCTCCAAAAATGTTTGGCTGCTAACGCAATAATACTCGAAAGTATGTCGAATGTCGATTTTCTCGACGTCGACGGGACAAATGCACCATTGTACAACAATAGTAGAAAAATGGAAGATTTCTTGGCCTATAGGTAATATAATAAATGTAAATGCGAAGATTTACTTCTTCGCTAGTGCAGCGAAAAGGCCGTGAATGAAAAATAAAAATAATGAGGACTATCTTTGATTCTGGTCTGGGTGACCTCCTGCTATCGATTTCTGGCCCTTACCCATCAGCGGGCAGGCTTACATCCAGGGTGGCTGAAGAACAGACCACGATTTGACCAGAATCAAAGAGAGTCCTTATATCCAAAATGTTCGGAAAGGATGGGTAAGATATGTAAATGCGAAGATTTACTTCTTCGCTGCACTAGCGAAGAAGTAAATCTTCGCATTTACATTTATTATATTACCTATAGGCCAAGAAATCTTCCATTTTTCTACTATTGTTGTACAATGGTGCATTTGTACCGTCGACGTCGAGAAAATCGACATTCGACATACTTTCGAGTATTATTGTGTTAGCAGCCAAACATTTTTTGAGCAACACTAGGTGAACTAGTTGGCGCGAGCCACTATATCTTACCCATCCTTTCCGAACATTTTGGATATCAGGACTCTCTTTGATTCTGGTCAAATCGTGGTCTGTTCTTCAGCCACCCTGGGTGTAAGCCTGCCCGCTGATGGGTAAGGGTCCAGAAATCGATAGCAGGAGGTCACCCAGACCAGAATCAAAGATAGTCCTCATTATTTTTATTTTTCATTCACGGCCTTTTCGCTGCACTAGCGAAGAAGTAAATCTTCGCATTTACATTTATTATATTACCTATAGGCCAAGAAATCTTCCATTTTTCTACTATTGTTGTACAATGGTGCATTTGTACCGTCGACGTCGAGAAAATCGACATTCGACATACTTTCGAGTATTATTGTGTTAGCAGCCAAACATTTTTGGAGCAACACTGGGTGAACTAGTTGGCGCGAGCCACTATATCTTACCCATCCTTTCCGAACATTTTGGATATAAGGACTCTCTTTGATTCTGGTCAAATCGTGGTCTGTTCTTCAGCCACCCTGGGTGTAAGCCTGCCCGCTGATGGGTAAGGGCCCAGAAATCGATAGCAGGAGGTCACCCAGACCAGAATCAAAGATAGTCCTCATTATTTTTATTTTTCATTCACGGCCTTTTCTCTGCACTAGCGAAGAAGTAAATCTTCGCATTTACATTTATTATATATATATTGTAACGACCTCGGGTATTTATTCTCAGTGGAGATGATCTATTGATCTAGGTTAACCTAAGATTTAAAGACTTCGTCAACGTAAATGGGTTTTCTTTTATTATTCCAAAATTTTATAAAATATAACGTCAAGCTCCTAAAAAAAATATATAATTTCTTGTCTTCAATATCCTCGACGAAGACTCCTCCAGAAAATGTCTATCACCGTGGATTCGTCTTCTTCAGGGGATCCGCTTGCCTTAGGGCAATACTATGTTCTGATATCGGACAGCTATAACGAAAAGTAAATATGCTACACTACATCAATGAGAAGGGGTTTCTGGAGATTCGTATAAATGGACAGGTTAGAATGGGACTCCGTTGTATCGGGGTACCACCAAAAATAAAAAAGGGGGCCTCGCTATACAAGAGAATCACACCCGTGGCAGGTCAACCGTGTGCGATCTCAATAGCAGAGGTTAAAATGGGGCTCCGCTGTTTTGGGGCACTACGCTCGTGGCAGGTCAACCGCGCGCAGACCCAACAGCAAGATAAAAAAATTAAAAGGGGGCCTCACTATATAAGAGAATCACACCCGTGGCAGGTCAACCGTATGCGATCTCAATAGCAGAGGTTAAAATGGGGCTCCGCTGTTTTGGGGCACTACGCTCGGGGCAGGTCAACCGCGCGCAGACCCAACAGCAACATAAAAATTAAAAAGGGGGCCTCACTATATAAGAGAATCGCACCCGTGGCAGGTCAACCGTGTGCGATCTCAATAGCAGAGGTTAAAATGGGGCTCCGCTGTTTTGGGGTACTACGCTCGTGGCAGGACAACCGCGCGCAGACCCAACAGCAATATAAAAATTAAAAAGGGGCCTCACTATTTAAGAGAATCACACCCGTGGCAGGTCAACCGTGTGCGATCTCAATAGCAGAGGTTAAAATGGGGCTCCGCTGTTTTGGGGTACTACGCTCGTGGCAGAACAACCGCGCGCAGACCCAACAGCAAGATAAAAAATTAAAAAGGGGCCTCGCTATTTAGGAGAATCTCACCCGTGGCAGGTCAACCGTGTGCGATCTCAATAGCAGAGGTTAAAATGGGGCTCCGCTGTTTTGGGGTACTATGCTCGTGGCAGGACAACCGCGCGCAGACCCAACAGCAGGATAAAAATTAAAAAGGGGACCAATTGAAATAAATTTACAGAAAATTTGGTTGCTTACCCTTTAAGGTTAGGAGTTCTGTAGTTGTCGGGATCTGGAGCCAGACTAACTCTCTCCGCGACTAGCGTCTACGGATCCCACACTAAAAATTTTGCTTTCAAGTTTTTAGCTTTACTATCGCGCAGGTGCATCTAAGGTTGCATACGTTTCTGTTTTGGTTTGGTTAGGTTAGGTGCAATTATTGCATAGTGAAAAAACATTGTAAAAGCTAGAGCTATTATTTATTTATTTAAAGGTACTTTTCATGAAATATGTAAATGTTGTTGTCTAACTGTGGTAGCAGGTTGTCTAGTTGTTTATTTAATTAATTATTAAACCAACTGTAGTTGTAGCAGATATTTTGAAGTATAATCTGTATGATATTAAAATGTTTTAGGGAATTATTACATTATACAAGGCCGTCCCTATACGGCGTGCAGCGTGTGCCCCGCACAAAGGCAGCAATGGATAGAGGCGGTAAAATCAGTTAATAAGGAATTTTTTTAACTTTAGAATAATAGTTTATTATGCAATGAGCACTTAATGTTAACTATTAATATTGAATTGAAATATCCACCCAACATTATTACGTCAATTTTATTGTTGTCAGCTTCTTATTTTTCTTAATGCCAATGTCATAATCAGAGCTAGGCAAACTACTTGAAAAAAGTAGTGGAGTATTACTACTAACTACTTTATCATAAAAGTAGTTTAACTACTTGGTAGTTAAACTACTTCTTCAAAAAGTAGTTAGAATACTAACTACTAAGTAGTTAGACTACTAACTACCTACTAAGTAGTTAGAAGTTCAATATTTAACTACAAACCAAACCAGACATGTACCGTTGTGGCTCAAAAAACCAGTGCCGTAGCTGTACTTACAAAAATGATTAAAAAAAGGACTTGAACCTATAGCAAATAAAAAAATTTAAAATAAAATAAATTTTTTTATTATTTAAACTTTATTGTAAAGTTAACTGTCCACTGACTTAAATTTGAACATCAATTATTAACACAGTTCCTTTTTGGTACAAAAATACAAAACTAAATCATATTAGGTAAAAGGAATACGAGGTATTTAAATATCAAAAATTTTGATTTTTTGAAAACTTTTAAAACCTGAAAATTCTATATTAGGTTTGCTTATCGCTTACTGGACTGGAAACGTCAGACGAGAAATTTCCGAGAACTTGTTCTAACGAGATTTTTGGCACGCGTCAACATACATGTCATGTAATGACGTAATATAGAGGGATGTAGTTAAATATTTTTAAAAGTAGTTAAATTACACCAAAATAGTTAAAATATCTTAAGTAGTTAGCACTGAGTAGTTAACTACGTTTTGATTTTATGCAGACTTAAAATAATCGAGTATAACTACTAGGAGAAAAAAGTAGTAAGAATACGACTACTTTTACAGAAAAAGTAGTTAACTACTGCCTAGCTGTGGTCATAATAAGGAGATTTAGACATTTTATTATTTTTTAATTCTTTTAAGTCCAAAATTCGGTCTACTATAGTATTAACAGTTTATATATCTAGGTCGTAATGGAGGCATTTACTGTAGTAAACTAAAGATTTTTTAAAATAGAACATTGGAAAAATTTATATACTAGTTTTAGTTCTTTTTTTTTCTTATTATAAAACACCAATACTAAATGGTCAAACAGTTTGTGACTTCAAATGTCCAGACTGCGATGTAAAGCATAAAATACATATTACATTATCTACTTTTTTAAATGCCCTTGTATTACAAAACTAGTAATTTTCAACGCTCGCCCGTATAATGTGACAACGAAAACGCCAAAACAGAAGCGTATGCAACCACAGATGCACAAAGCAAAATTTTTAGTGTGGGATCTGTAGACGCTTGTCTCTCCGCGTTCCGGACTGCCTTTTATAGTCGATGGTCGTCATGAGAATTGTTTATTGTACCGAGTAGACAAAAGTTAAATGTTCAAACAAAACCTGTCAACCTTGTCAACCTCTCTGTGACAAGCAAAATTGTATACAAGAAAACCCAAAACTAACAAAAATCAAAAATTCTTACATGGAACAACGTGGACGAAAAGAAGAGGAGATACAGCAAGCGACAATTGAAAAATATCGTCACAATATATATATATATATATATATATATATATATATATATATATATATATATATATATATATATATGTATATATATATATATATATAATATATATATATATATATATATATATATATATATATATATATATATATATTATATATATATATATATATATATATATATATATATATATATATATATATATATATATATATATATATATATATATATATATATATATATATATATATATATATATATATATAGTGACCGGCAAAAAGTTCGCAACATATGGGAAAAATTTTTATTAGGAGAGTGTCGGAAAAACTTTCCCAGGGGATCGGTTCTGCATGTCCGATAACCTAAAAATCGATTTTGACATACGTCACGTGACCACTGGTATAGCGTCAAATTAAAAAAAAAATTGTTAATTTACAAAAAGTGAGGTTAGTTGACGAGATATCAAAAAAAGTTATTTGAAAAAATTGCTTAGAATTAAATTCTAGGTCCTTGTGCAAAATTTTAAGATTTTATTTAAAAAAATTGGAAAACTCAATTTTTTTTAAATATTTTTTTAACGATTTACAAATTTCCAGTTTTTGCCGTTTAGATAGCTTGCCTAATGTAAAGCCCATGTATCTGGATGAAAATAAACGAATGTAGTAGTTTTTTCTACAATTGACAGGACAAAATTAAAAAAATAGGGTTTCGCCGGACGCTAGCTGTTGCAATGATTTGTATCTAGCAGCAGTGTCAAAATTTTAGAGACATTTCAATGAGATTACATTGAGAAAACCTTAATCGTCTTAAATAATATATCTGAAGTTCGACTTTTTGTAAAGTTAAGGGGATTAAAATAGATAATAAACAAAAAATTACCTGTTTATTTAATCGAAATTTTATAAACGAAAACCAATGTAAGAAAAACTTAAAAGTAGTCAAATTCTGTACTAACAACACAAAAAATCATTGTTTTTCCTTGGGTGCACAAAATTTAAAACTCAGTATGACCACCATTTCTCTCCATACATACTGTTGTTCTCGAGCGCAACTCTCGATTAACATTTCGGAGCATTTTACGATTTATTTGCAATACACAATTTATAATGACATCCTCTAAATTTTGTATATTCCTAAAGGGTCGATGTTTGTACACAGGGTTCTTTAGGTATCCCCACATAAAAAAATCTAACGGAGTCAGATCTACAATTCTACAATTGACAGGACAAAATCGAAAAAATAGGTGTCCGCCGGACGCTCGCTGTTGCAATGGTTTGAATCTAATGAAATGACTGTATCAAGATTTTATTAAGATTTTTCGCACATAAATTTAACAACCAGGTCTATTTAGTTGTACTTAAAACTACCAAAGCAGGCTCTGAAATTAAAACAACCAAATAATCTAGTAGGTTAAAAACAACAGAAAATGTCAAACAAATTATAATTTGTTTGATTTCAACCTATGTCATTGGTTTATGTCTCGCATCTTACTAAGTTTGATATTTTACATAAGTTTATTAATATTTTATTCCTTAAAATGGCACCCACACTACTTCTTCAGGAAAAGATAGAAATTATTTTAATTTCTGGAGATAATTACAAAAGCCATAGAGAAACAGCAGCAATTTTTAATGAGAGGCACCCCGATAAATCCCTCCATTATTCCACAGTATCTCGTCTAGTCAATAAATTTAAAGAAACGGGATCGGTAGAAAATCAGTATAAAGTTTCCCATGAAAAACCGGTAACAGGTGACGAAGGTTCTCTGGATGTGTGTTTGTCGATCACAGAAACACCCCAATTAGCAGTTAGTCAAATATCGGAGATCACTAACATTCACGAAAGATCTGTGCGGAGGATATTAAAAAGAAACAAATTTCATCCGTACAAACCTAAATTTGTACAAGTATTAAAAGATAGGGATTATGACGCCCGCTTCGATTTTTGTGCCTGGTTCCAGGGTATGATTGAGGAAGATTTTAATTTCCCAAAGAACGTTCTTTTCTCGGATGAAGCTACATTTACCTCTAACGGAACCGTCAGTTCACAAAACTGTAGATGGTGGGCCACCGAAAACCCAGACTTTGTAATTCAGAGTAAAGACCAATATAGTTTTAAGGTTAATGAGTGGTGCGGAATTTTCAACCTCAGAATAGTGGGACCTTTTTTCTTTAGAGACAATTTAAATTCAGAACGATATTTAGAATTTCTACAAACTGAGATATCTGACTTTTTAGACAATTTGTCATTAGCCGAAAGAAGAAATTTATACTTTCAACAAGACGGAGCTAGCATTCATTCCACAAATGAGGTGAAGAGATGGCTGGATCAAGAATTTGGAAACCAGTGGATAGGACGGTTTTCTGAAAATCCGTGGCCTGCGAGATCACCAGATCTGACTCCGTTAGATTTTTTTATGTGGGGATACCTAAAGAACTCTGTGTACAAACATCGACCCTTTAGGAATATACAAAATTTAGAGAATGTCATTAGAAATTGTGTATTGCAAATAAATCGTAAAATGCTCCGAAATGTTAATCGAGAGTTGCGCTCGAGAACAATAGTATGTATGGAGAGAAATGGTGGTCATACTGAGTTTTAAATTTTGTGCACCCAAGGAAAAACAATGATTTTTTATGTTGTTAGTACAGAATTTGACTACTTTTAAGTTTTTCTTACATTGGTTTTCGTTTATGAAATTTCGATTAAATAAACAGGTACTTTTTTGTTTATTATCTATTTTAATCCCCTTAACTTTACAAAAAGTCGAACTTCAGATATATTTAAGACGATTAAGGTTTTCTCAATGTAATCTCATTGAAATGTCTCTAAAATTTTGACACTGCTGCTAGATACAAATCATTGCAACAGCTAGCGTCTGGCGAAACCCTGTTTTTTTTAATTTTGTCCTGTCAATTGCAGAAAAAACTACTACATTCGTTTATTTTCATCCAGATACATGGGCTCTACATTAGCCAAGCTATCTAAACGAAAAAAACTGGAAATTTGTAAATCGATAAAAAAATATTTAAAAAAAATTGAGTTTTCCAATTTTTTTAAATAAAATCTTAAAATTTTGCACAAGGACCTAGAATTTAATTCTAAGCAATTTTTTCAAATAACTTTTTTTGATATCTCGTCAACTAACCTCACTTTTTGTAAATTAACAATTTTTTTTTTAATTTGACGCTATACCAGTGGTCACATGACGTATGGCAAAATTGATTTTTAGGTTATCGGACATGCAGAACCGATCCCCCGGAAAAGTTTTTCCAATACTCTCCTAATAAAAATTTTTCCCATATGTTGCGAACTTTTTGCCGGTCACTATATATATATATATATATATATATATATATATATATATATATATATATATATATATATATATATATATATTTTCATATATAAGAGAGAAAGAAGAATATCGGCTTTGCGGACTGTGGAAGTGTGTTCCCCTTTTGCATCAAAGTACGGGGAGTCCAAGAAAATGGACAACCCCGGGCCGGGTAGACCATTACAGCTGTTTCGTCCTTGTTAGGACTCATTCAGACAGCCATAACCCAGTCGCAACGTGGCAAACGATGTTACTGTATCTTACATCCTTTTTGCAAAACACAAGCAGGAAATAACATACCATAACGCCATCTAGCGGGTGCCGGCTCTAATGCAAAAGCAGAACACACCGAAAAGGTAAAATCTAAGGGCGAATACGGCATCTCTGGTTTATGAGAAACGCATTTTCGCAAATTCGCCCAACTCGCCCGCACCATTCGCGCAGTGCAAGGAGGGAGTCACGATGTCCTCACCAGAAAGACGCATAAACCCTAAACAAAAGGCCAAGTAAGAATAAAAAGTAGAAGTTTCATGTCCGTACAATATATAAGAGAGAAAGAAGAATATCGGCTTTGCGGACTGTGGAAGTGTGTTCCCCTTTTGCATCAAAGTACGGGGAGTCCAAGAAAATGGACAACCCCGGGCCGGGTAGACCATGACAGCTGTTTCGTCCTTGTTAGGACTCATTCAGATAGCCATAACCCAGTCGCACCGTGGCAAACGATGTTACTGTATCTTACATCCTTTTTGCAAAACACAAGCAGGAAATAACATACCATAACGCCACCTAGCGGGTGCTGGCTCTAATGCAAAAGCAGAACACACCGAAAAGGTAAAATATAAGGGCGAATACGGCATCTCTGGTTTCCACAGTCCGCAAAGCCGATATTCTTCTTTCTCTCTTATATATTGTACGGACATGAAACTTCTACTTTTTATTCTTACTTGGCCTTTTGTTAAGGGTTTATGCGTCTTTCTGGTGAGGATGTCGTGACTCCCTCCTTGCACTGCGCGAATGGTGCGGGCGAGTTGGGCGAATTTGCGAAAATGCGTTTCTCATAAACCAGAGATGCCGTATTCGCCCTTAGATATTACCATTTCGGTGTGTTCTGCTTTTGCATTAGAGCCAGCACCCGCTAGGTGGCGTTATGGTATGTTATTTCCTGCTTGTGTTTTGCAAAAAGGATGTAAGATACAGTAAAGTTTGCCACGGTGCGACTGGGTTGTGGCTGTCTGAATGAGTCCAAACAAGGACGAAACAGCTGTCATGATCTACCCGGCCCGGGGTTGTCCATTTTCTTGGACTCCCCGTACTTTGATGCAAAAGGGGAACACACTTCCACAGTCCGCAAAGCCGATATTCTTCTTTCTCTCTTATATATTGTACGGACATGAAACTTCTACTTTTTATTCTTGCTTGGCCTTTTGTTAAGGGTTTATGCGTCTTTCTGGTCAGGACGTCGTGACTCCCTCCTTGCACTGCGCGAATGGTGCGGGCGAGTTGGGCGAATTTGCGAAAATGCGTTTCTCATAAACCAGAGATGCCGTATTCGCCCTTAGATTTTACCTTTTCGGTGTGTTCTGCTTTTGCATTTTTTTTGATATCTCGTCAACTAACCTCACTTTTTGTAAATTAACAATTTTTTTTTTAATTTGACGCTATACCAGTGGTCACGTGACGTATGGCAAAATTGATTTTTAGGTTATCGGACATGCAGAACCGATCCCCCGGAAAAGTTTTTCCAATACTCTCCTAATAAAAATTTTTCCCATATGTTGCGAACTTTTTGCCGGTCACTGTATATATATATATATATATATATATATATATATATATATATATATATATATATATATATATATATATATATATATATATATATATATATTTTCATATATAAGAGAGAAAGAAGAATATCGGCTTTGCGGACTGTGGAAGTGTGTTCCCCTTTTGCATCAAAGTACGGGGAGTCCAAGAAAATGGACAACCCCGGGCCGGGTAGACCATGACAGCTGTTTCGTCCTTGTTAGGACTCATTCAGACAGCCATAACCCAGTCGCAACGTGGCAAACGATGTTACTGTATCTTACATCCTTTTTGCAAAACACAAGCAGGAAATAACATACCATAACGCCATCTAGCGGGTGCCGGCTCTAATGCAAAAGCAGAACACACCGAAAAGGTAAAATCTAAGGGCGAATACGGCATCTCTGGTTTATGAGAAACGCATTTTCGCAAATTCGCCCAACTCGCCCGCACCATTCGCGCAGTGCAAGGAGGGAGTCACGATGTCCTCACCAGAAAGACGCATAAACCCTAAACAAAAGGCCAAGTAAGAATAAAAAGTAGAAGTTTCATGTCCGTACAATATATAAGAGAGAAAGAAGAATATCGGCTTTGCGGACTGTGGAAGTGTGTTCCCCTTTTGCATCAAAGTACGGGGAGTCCAAGAAAATGGACAACCCCGGGCCGGGTAGACCATGACAGCTGTTTCGTCCTTGTTAGGACTCATTCAGACAGCCATAACCCAGTCGCACCGTGGCAAACGATGTTACTGTATCTTACATCCTTTTTGCAAAACACAAGCAGGAAATAACATACCATAACGCCACCTAGCGGGTGCTGGCTCTAATGCAAAAGCAGAACACAGCGAAAAGGTAAAATCTAAGGGCGAATAAGGCATCTCTGGTTTACGAGAAACGCATTTTCGCAAATTCGACCAACTCGCCCGCACCATTCGCGCAGTGCAAGGAGGGACAGAAAGACGCATAAACCATTAACAAAAGGCCAAGTAAGAATAAAAAGTAGAAGTTTCATGTCCGTACAATATATCAGAGAGAAAGAAGAATATCGGCTTTGCGAACTGTGGAAGTGTGTTCCCCTTTTGCATCAAAGTACGGGGAGTCCAAGAAAATGGACAACCCCGGGCCGGGTAGACCATGACAGCTGTTTCGTCCTTGTTAGGACTCATTCAGATAGCCATAACCCAGTCGCACCGTGGCAAACGATGTTACTGTATCTTACATCCTTTTTGCAAAACACAAGCAGGAAATAACATACCATAACGCCACCTAGCGGGTGCTGGCTCTAATGCAAAAGCAGAACACACCGAAAAGGTAAAATCTAAGGGCGAATACGACATCTCTGGTTTCCACAGTCCGCAAAGCCGATATTCTTCTTTCTCTCTTATATATTGTACGGACATGAAACTTCTACTTTTTATTCTTACTTGGCCTTTTGTTAAGGGTTTATGCGTCTTTCTGGTGAGGATGTCGTGACTCCCTCCTTGCACTGCGCGAATGGTGCGGGCGAGTTGGGCGAATTTGCGAAAATGCGTTTCTCATAAACCAGAGATGCCGTATTCGCCCTTAGATATTACCATTTCGGTGTGTTCTGCTTTTGCATTAGAGCCAGCACCCGCTAGGTGGCGTTATGGTATGTTATTTCCTGCTTGTGTTTTGCAAAAAGGATGTAAGATACAGTAAAGTTTGACACGGTGCGACTGGGTTGTGGCTGTCTGAATGAGTCCAAACAAGGACGAAACAGCTGTCATGATCTACCCGGCCCGGGGTTGTCCATTTTCTTGGACTCCCCGTACTTTGATGCAAAAGGGGAACACACTTCCACAGTCCGCAAAGCCGATATTCTTCTTTCTCTCTTATATATTGTACGGACATGAAACTTCTACTTTTTATTCTTGCTTGGCCTTTTGTTAAGGGTTTATGCGTCTTTCTGGTCAGGACGTCGTGACTCCCTCCTTGCACTGCGCGAATGGTGCGGGCGAGTTGGGCGAATTTGCGAAAATGCGTTTCTCATAAACCAGAGATGCCGTATTCGCCCTTAGATTTTACCTTTTCGGTGTGTTCTGCTTTTGCATTAGAGTCAGTACCCGCTAGGTGGCGTTATGGTATGTTATTTCCTGCTTGTGTTTTGCAAAAAGGATGTAAGATACAGTAACATCGTTTGACACGGTGCGACTGGGTTATGGCTGTCTGAATGAGTCCTAACAAGGACGAAACAGCTGTCATGGTCTACCCGGCCCGGGGTTGTCCATTTTCTTGGACTCCCCGTCCTTAGATGCAAAAGGGGAACACAGTCCGCAAAGCCGATATTCTTTAATCTCTCTTATATATTGTACGGACATGAAACTTCTACCTTATATATATATATATATATATATATATATATATATATATATATATATATATATATATATATATATATATATATAGATATATATATATATATATATATATATATATATATATATATATATAGACAGGGTGCTATGAAATTCACTGCATATCTTTGAATGGGTGACCCCTGGGGTAGTCTACAGACATACCCAACAATTTTTCCCTCAAATCGTACACTTTTTTATTTTAAAAAGTACCCTCAACCACCCCCGTATCCGACGCTTCTAAAGAGCCTGACGTCATAGGCTCTAATATCTTGAAGAAAAAACAAATTAATGATCCAGCCGGGGCATTTAATTTACTGAAAACCAAACATAATCCAAAGTATTTGTAATTTCACAGGCGCATTTTACCAAATATGTGTATTTTAATTTAACAGCAATTTACTTAATATGGGAAAATATGCACTCGTGAAATTAGGTTAACATTGTAAGCAAAATGAAATAGGCAATGTGATACGGAAACACAAGCAATTATGACTTACCTGTTACATTAAGAATGAGATGAGAATTATTCCCACGAGCTTAAATTTTCTGCCTTTAAAAAATGGCTAGAAATTAAAACACATCCCACTAATTTTAACACACTCACAGACGGTATTAACAAATATGGTTTCACATAATTTACTATCACATTAGTACTACACAGTATTATAAAGTTGTAACCAAATTCTTTAATTACAGAAGGAAATTTGGTAAAAAACATATTATTATAATTAAATACATAATATTATGTAACGGCCGAAGCCACGCTGAAGGGTTATTGACCTCATTCCGCAATGTAATTCAATCGCCTATCTGATTGGTGGGTGATTCCGACCAACCTGATTGGCCGGCCGAACCCGTGCGCCAGCGTCAGCTGTGTAATCTACATCAAAGATGCATTTTGACGAGTTTAATAAAACCCTGCACATTAGTTTTTTTAATTTGTGAAAGAAAAAGTGAAATATTAACAAAAGTTAAAGCTGTTTAATATTAACAGAATATCGTTCGCGCTTAGTGATGTGCATTTTAAATTAGTAAAACACTAATTCCCTGGCAGTTAGTTAAATTTAAGGTATTTATATTTGTTGGTTTAAACAAATGTTCTCTAGAGGGTTTTATTAAATTTGTGTTATAGGTAGTGTTTTAACTTTTTGAAATTGAGAATTTTGGGAGAGTTTCTAGGTTTTCTGTCTTTAAAGGTAATCTAATAAAAGTATTATTTCCTCAAACTTGTTACACAGAAACATTGTTAAGAGACCTGGCAACACAGCAACCTAGCTCACTGTTCTTTTGTTCTTTATGTGGCCATATGTTTTATTATTAGTGAGTAGACAATTTTTTATTTGTGCGATACCTAGTTTATTATTGCGAAGTGCCATTTGTGACTATTTTTCCCCATTCTGAATTCAAATTAGGATTTACCGGTTTTAATATATGCACTGGATTTCATAACACCCTATATATATATATATATATATATATATATATATATATATATATATATATATATACACGGTGTCCCATATAAGAATGCACACTACAGGGATCTCGTAAACCAGAAGAGATACAAAGATGATTAAATTAGAGAAAAGTTGCGCTTTGCAAAGTCGCGATTCGAAATCTAAAAAAATCCGATTACTTCCGAAGATATTTGGGAAAAACCGAATTTTCCCGATTTGGTTTTTATTTTTTTCTGACTCTATTTAAAAAGATATGACAAAATAAATTTCACATTCTCATTGCCACTTTTTCTGCTCTATAAGCCGGCGTTCTTAGATTTTCAATACGACGTTTCGTTTCTTCGCAACCATCATCAACTTCATTTTTTTAAATAGTCGAAAAATTTTGTTTTATTCCTAAAAAATTCTAATTTTAATTATAAATCCCACGAGATATCGCTTCTTACATTTATCCGACGTTTCGGACGAAAAAATCATCATCAATATTATTTGATGATTATTACGAAGGAACGGAACGTCGGATCAAAAATCTAATTACGTTGTCAAGTAGAGGAGAAAAAACTACATGGGAATGTGGATTTTATTTTGACCTGTCTTCTTTAGTGAAATCAGAAAAAAATTAATTGCCAAAATTTATGTTTAAAATTTCAACAATTTGTAGATTTTTTTTTTGATTCTACTGCAAGCGATAGATTAAAATAAATTTTACATTTGTATTTTCGTTTTTCTCCTCTACAACATGACGTCATTCAATTTTTGATTCTACGTTTTGGCTTTTCTCGACCATTATGAACTTTTTTTTAACTGTTTTAAAATAAAATTTTCCGATTATTTAAAAAAAAGTTGATAATGGTCGAGAAAAGCCAAAACGTAGAATCAAAAATTGAATGACGTCATGTTGTAGACGAGAAAAACGACAATAAAAATGTAAAATTTATTTTAATCTATCTCTTACAGTAGAATCAGAAAAAATCTACGAATTCTTGAAATTTCAAACATAAATTTTGGCAATTAATTTTTTTCTGATTTCACAAAAGAAGACAGGTCAAAATAAAATCCACATTCCCATGTAATTTTTTCTCCTCTACATGATAACGTAATTCGATTTTTGATCCGACGTTTCGTTCCTTCGTAATAATCATCAAATAATATTGATGATCATTTTTTCGTCCGAAACGTCGGATAAATGTAAGAAGCGGTATGTCGTGGGATTTAGAATTAAAATTAGAATTTTTTTAGGAATAAAACAAAATTTTTCGACTATTTAAAAAAATTAAGTTGATGATGGTTGCCAAGAAACGAAACGTCGCATTGAAAATCTAAGAACGCCGGCTTGTAGAGCAGAAAAAGTGGCAATGAGAATGTGAAATTTATTTTGTAATATCTTTTTAAATAGAGTCAGAAAAAAATAAAAACGAAATCGGGAAAATTCGGTTTTTCCCAAATATCTTCGGAAGTAATCGGATTTTTTTTAGATTTCGAATCGTGACTTTGAAGGGTTCAGCAAAGCGCAACTTTTCTCTAATTTAATCATCTTTGTATCTCTTCTGGTTTACGAGATCCCTGTAGTGTGCATTCTTATATGGGACACCGTGTATATATATATATATATATATATATATATATATATAAACAAGTATATGTATGCGATATTAATTAATTAAAGTTAATGCTATTTGCTTCTAATTTAGTTTAAAAAATAAAAAAAAAATAAAATATACTAACCAACAGAAAAAAGGATTATTTCAACTATTGTTTCAAATCAAAAATTGGGGTTATTTTTCAAACATAATCCTAGTGTAGCATTTACGATTTTATAGTGCCAGTATGTAGTTCTGACCGCTGCATAAAACGTATTTAACTTTTCTTAATTCTGAAGAGAATCGATGTTAAAATATAGATACTAGGATTTTCTATATTTTTTTGAAAACTGCTATATATTTCGAAACCGACAGGGTAGATTTAGGAAACCCTATGTCATTTTACTCAGATAATATCGTGGATTTCCAAAATACAATAAAATAGAGGATATGTCGTGTAAAAATTTGAAATTGCCACTACTTTTCGACAGAAGCGAAAACCTCAAGCATATTTTAGATAAGTAGATCATTTACTCCCGTACTTACTACCAACCAGAGTTGCAATAATCCAATAGTACCATACTTAATATTTTTTTTAAGTGACAACTACTTGTAAATTATAAAATTCAGCTGCCTTTTTTCTAATATACACATAAGAGTATATATAAAAATGTTTTATTATATTCAGTAGGAATAAAGGTATAATAAAACACCCCAACATTATTCTAGAGCCAAGCATGGAAAACAGTTTTGCCCTTTAATAAATCCATAGATCCCATAATTTATGTCTCGTTCAGATGTTTGACATGTCTGCCAGCCGTTATAAAGAAAAATTGCAATCGAAAAAAATAGGCTGTGGAGCCCATCAGTTAGAATAGAGAAGATTTTATGGAAATCTAAATATATATTTGTATTGTTTCGAGCTGAACAGGCAATAAAGCCGTGAAAAATATATCCATTTCGTTATGCTGTACAGAATAGTTTAAGCCGAAATATACAGATATATTTATACAGCATCTATTATACACATATAGTCAGGTCAGGCAGTAAATTTTAGGAGACATATAATTTATGACATATTTAATACACTGATGAACAAAAAAAGCGTAACAGAAAGACATTGTTAAAATTTGATGTTTATTAATTTCCCTGCCTGATCCTTGGTCCAATAATAATATACTCCCAATATTTTAAGTTTATCCAAGAGTACTGTGGAAGATACGCCAAGGTAATTATGAAATTTTCAATGGCGAATGGGGAAAAACTTAATATAAAGCTGCGACCTCTTTTTTTTTGCAAGTCCTGGTAATGCTTTTTAACATACTAAAAGTTCCGCCTTTTCCTAGTAGGGGAACATGGTGAAAATCAGTCCGCCATTTTGGATTTCGTACAATTTTAGACAAAAGCAAAACTAAACCGTTAAAAATTTCAAAAAATGTAAAGAACAATTTGGTTTCAAATGGAAAACTACAACTTGTAGTGTTATTTTCATACACCTATCATTTAGGATTAAAAAGATATGTGGGATTAAATAATTATTTTTGCTTGGTTTTGGAAACATCACAGTTTTTCTAGAAAAGAGAGTCGTAAAGAAATTTAATTTTCTACCATAGTTCAGTTTTTATAAGTTTCTGGGCACAATTTTTAGTGAAACCTCAGTGAGTTATATATTTATGGAATCTAAAGACAATTTACTATTAGGTAGGTAAAGTAATATTCTCGAGAATTCGCTTTAGATTAGTAGAAGAAACAGTTGATTAAAAACCTTTTGACAAGAGGGTCATAAGAAATTTAATTTTCTCCCCTAGTTCAGTTTTTATAAGTTTCTGGACAGAATGTTTAATAAAACCCTAATAAGTTAAACACTTTTTGAATCTCCTGAAAATTTGCTACTGGATAAAGCAATATTCGCGGGAATTCGCTTTATATTAGAAGAGACAGACAGTCGACAGACCCTTCTCAATTTTCCCGAAGAACTTTCTTTTCCAGCGGGTATACTTTTACCAGTTTTTTTCCTGCCGGGGCCGAGGTAAGTTAAATCCTTTTTTAAGACGTTTCCCCTCTCTAGTCTACGAATCAGTAGAATATCAAGATTAATCCAGATAAGATCAAGATTAATCCAGGTAGATTATGACTCACTAAGTTTATAAGAACCTTACATATTATTATGTCTATAAATTTATTGTTCAGGAATTAGGAGTTGATTCTTGTTCAGGTTTGTTCTCGTAGTTCTTGAAGTTGCATATTAATAATGACCAAATAGCTTGAGTTCGGAATTTATCTGTACACTTCTTTTCACGCACCGTTTACACAGGAGAGTATTACTGGCACTGGTACAGACGCGACAGTCAGCTATGCTGTGTAAACACCTACAGTCCTTTAACAATCGCTGGCGTGAGAGTTGTCTCATCGGCTGACGTGACAATTTAAGACAGTTTGTTAAGCTTTTTATCAAAATAAAAAATGGCGGAAATCAAATTTCGTGGGCAACAGCTTGTTTATTTTATTAAAAAATACCGAGAATGTGGTTGTTTATGGAACATAAAAAGTAATCTTTACAAAAGACTGGAAGTGTTACGAAGAGCTGAGTAAAAAATTTTAAATGACAGTGGCCGACATAAAAAAGATAATAAAAAGTTTAGATAGATAGCTGTACGTAAAATTCTTGATAAAAATTGTAGTGACATATGAATCACCAGTAGCTAAATAGCCTAATGTTAATTATAGAAGATCTACAATGCGTATCCCTTTTTGAGTGTCGCCTTTAGCCTAAAAAACAACGCTAATTAATTTATTATCATAGTATTAACACAGATCTGCCCTTTTCATGTAGTTCTTCCAATCGCTCATATTATGCGATTCGTAGAAAATTGGTAAAATCTTTAGAACCTCCAACTAGTGAATCCTTCAGTAGAGTCAACTGAACGTCACACTTTACTCTTTTTGCTATAAAAAGCTTAACACACCATCTCTTACGTTTCTTTTTTTGTTCTTTAAGTTCCAAAAATGTATAGCTAATATAGCAGCGACAGATTTTACTTGTTTTCCAATTAAAGCCATTTTAAAAATCTCTTGGCGGACAGTTGCAGTAAACCCAATGCAAAATACTGTCATGATAGTGTCATTGTCATGTCCCTGTCAGTGCCAGTGACAGTTTCCTATGTAAACGCTGTTTAGGCGACTAGATGAGTTGATCTCAGTGTTAAATATTTAAACCTATTTCTTTATCATAGGTGAATATTTCGAATATGGATTGTAGGTAAGTGTTGTTGATTTTTTTTACCTCACTCCACCTGATCGAATTTTGGTTAAATTATTATTATGAATAATGGGTTTACTCCGTATGAAGTAGGTTTCTATGCCACCAAGACCATCCAGTTGGCGTCGATTTAAAAAACTTGTGGCGCCCAATTGAACCCCTCTCTGGCAAATTAAGCTACCCTATTCTTATTTTGCTTACTTTTATTCATTAACCAAATTTTATTTTTCCTCTGCGTAGGTTCTTACGCGGTAAGTACTTAACCAAGGATACTCATCATAATATCTTTGACAAATATTCACTTTTTTTCTTTAGATAAAGTGCGTCGAGATCTTTAGCAATGACAATAATGAGTTCTGTCACATAAGAGGTTACCAATTAAAGTAATTTGTGGTTAAATGGACTTATGGTTTTATTACATGTTTTTTTTATTTCATATTACAAAAGTGCTCCATTCGAAAACCTTATCCCAAAAGATTAATTTTTTTTCTGATAAAATTCACCCTCAAAATAGCGGTCAAACATCGCTCATTATAAAAAGGGACGATTGCATCTGGTGACGTAGTCCCACGATGAGCGATAAGCGTTGGCTTCAACAGTTGTGCGACTAACTTTGTCAAAATTACACTTCTCAAATCCTTATCCCCATTAGGGGATCATGGCGGTGTTGCCGCATCCTTAATTGGATTCACCACACTGCCCGATACATTCAGTTGGTTTTCGTGGGACGACGTCAACCCCAATTATTTGATTCTATATCTAATCCACAAATTGATATACAATATCAACATCAAGCATACTAAGTAATCATAATCAATCAGTGATCACTGGCATCACTGACATCACATTTCACGAATACCAAATACTAAAAATAAAGTCCCGTAACCCCGTAACACGCGAGTCGCGACATGCGTTTCAAAAGAAACGTTAAACAGACGTAAGGCACGATATCCCTTGCAACCCATATATCCTTCACGATGACATACGAAAATCAAACTTATGCATATAAATGTTAATGGACTTTTCACGTCACGCTTTTACACGGACCCTGGTATCAACTGTTACTCGCGATTTCTAGATGTCAGTGAAAAAATAACAGATCGTGAAATATCGCTCTTCTCTAGAGGAGACCGATCGCAATATATTGGCCGCGGTCTCAAATTTGCATCGGTAATTCCGGCGCTGTGTTCCAAGTGATGTTTCAAATACATGGATTCTTATTGGGGCAATAAATATTTTTATTTAAATTAGTTTAACTACTTTTATATGAAGTTAAATGTACTTTGTCACACTTATTGGAACACCAGGCCTGTATGTAGTTCCAACGATGCTTGGTTTTTAAAATATAGGTTATTAAACATTCCAGCCACAAAAACTTACAGTAAACAACTGTACAACTCTATTAATGTAATATTTTTTTATTATTCCGATATAGACTTACAAAGAAACACGAATATAAAAAAATATACTTATTTATATTCTTTATTAGATACAAAATTGTTACTCAAGTATAAAATTATAGTAAGGTTGTACAGTTAGCTAATTTTTGGTCAGGGATGAATATATTACCCCAGCTTTTTTACAATTTTGATTGTTTTCTTCACCATTTGGATTTCTGTCTTCGAGCTTTGTCAGTGCGATTCATTTGTTTACAATTGCTCGTTGCCATTGTTGAAAAATTGTGAGGCCCTAATAAGAAAACGTATAAAAATTAATAACTGTACAATAAAATGTGACTGTGATTTTTATAATTACCATTATACCTAACAATTATACTGTTGCTGAATTTAGGTACTTACATTTATTTAATCAACACATGACAGAACATGACAACAAAGATGTTGATAAAATAGTAATTTGGCCTGCATTTATTTCATAAATTAGTAATATTCACCTAAATAGTAGTGTCTTAATATAATATTTACAAACAAGAAACGAATTAAACTATTTTTAATGTATTATATATTTTTTAGGTTATGCTGCGTCCCATTACATGACCGTAATGTGGTGAAAGAAATATCCATAAAATCGGCAGCATAGCATACTATTTTCATGATTTTGTTAGCTCTTAATTGCAGCCTCTAAGCAAATTAACTTACCTTTGGAGCTACGAAGAGGCTTTGGTTGTTTTCACCGCGTTCTCTCTCGAGCTTCTTATCGGAAGACTACCCTGTTTTACACCCCGGCACAAAGCAGGATCTACTTTTATACGATTTGCCGTTACTCATTGTCAACAGTGTTTAGAAAAAAATTAATAATAAAGTGTTTTCGACAAATCAACGAGAAAAACACCACACTTTCTATGAAAAATTAGACTAACGAACAGAGCGCCTCCCTCGACAACCTAGCGAACTAACCAAAAAACAGAGACAGAAATTTAAAATGCAGCCATTGCCGATCGGTCTCCTCCCTTCAAGTCCTCCATAAATAGAAGCGAGTGCTGGGAAACTTTCTGAAAACTGTAATCTTAAAATAACAAAGAGTTGTTTTGCAAATTTATTCAAATTTTATAAAATAGAAACTGCAACTCCTGAACTAACACTCGTTGAACGCACTGCGTTAGTTAACTTTGCTTAAAAGTTTCCTATTCATCCATCGCTTATTTCAAGCAGATTGTGAAACAATACTTTGTTTAAAGGAAGTCCCTTTGTCATCATAAACATGGTTTGAACATAATTTAAAATAATTATCGGTTTTGTCCCTAGTTTGAAAGTTACAAATTACTAGGTAATTATAAAACAAATAAATTAATTATTTGTAATCCTTTCGTAACTCTGCTTGTGGTTGCTTCGACTGGATCAATAAAAATAGGTTAAAAGGTTACCTATCTTGTTCTCATAAAATTATTAACTCACAGTAAAATTGTGCAAACGTTCCACCCCATAGTACTGCCACCTCCGAACGGATGTAGTTCGTTCTTGGATATATTGGTCATTAACTCGTGAATTGGGTAGTCTCCAGATACGAACTGTACGTCTGCCATCACAAAGACAAAAGCGGTTTTCATCTGTAAACATCACGGTCTTCCATTTATCACGCCAGTTTACCCATGTATTGCACCAAAGCAAACGTTGAGCTCTGCGATCTACAGTCAAAGGAGGGCGCCTTCTAGACCTAAAGCAATGCAGACCTGCCTCATTTAAACGATTTAACACAGTTTGCGGGGTTATACGGTAGCGAAAACGTGCTGACTCAAAAACTTGCAGTTTCTTAAAGGCCCGATCCCAGCTCCTCTGACTCCGTCTTCCCTGGCATTCGTTGACCTTGGCCCGCCTTATCTTGGCCTTTCCCTGACAGTTCCAGCCACATTAAATCGGTTGCTCAGGCGGAAAATTACTCTTTGAGAAACATTTAACCGATTAGCTACATCAATCTGTCGCGCACCTCCAAGTAACAACTCAATGACTTGATTTGCTTCGTTATCAGTTAAATGACGCCTACTGATATTGTAAAACATAAAATAATCACAATTATTGCAAGAATCACTAAGCAACTGTGAAACAGAAATGAAGTCATTGAAAGAAAATTCCACATTATTTTATTTTTATCGCTAAGTTTCCTTTGATACAATTGTGCATGTAAACATTATTTTTTTCCGAAAAGAAAATTAGGGAACATAAACAATCCATTTATTTGCTTTAGGGATATTTTTTGTTAGAGAAACCACAGTATTCTTAACCTATTTCTATTTGTGTTTTGACAATACTTAGTTATAGCAAAGAAAATTTTCTGTAATTTTCTTTGGTTATAATATAGCTGTTTTGTATTTACTTTGTAAATTTAAGATTTTTTTCAGTTTATATTATAAAACACAAATTTATCTTTTTTTGGTAATAATATATACATGATATACAATTTAGACATGAAACCATTGTTCTACCAGAAAAATGTAGAAAACAGCTTCATTTTTTCATTTCTCCATTGACATCAAAATTTATGCCGGGCTTAAAAGTCTGAAATGTCTATCTAGCTTTAAATTAAAATTTTGCTGTCAAAAAAAAACATTACGGGAATAGCCGGTTGGAATAGAGAAGTTTTTATGGAAATATGAGGGCTCTTTTAAAACCTACGTTACGTTTTATTTCGAATTTAATACGACATTGAGAAAAAATATATTTTTTATTTTGCCCTTGTTTTGGTAGAAAAATATCTCATATTGCATTACTAAAAGGAGGTTCGATAATAATGGATACAATTTAATTTAATCCACATTTTGCTCTTATTTGAGTTTCTTAAATGCGACAATACGATTTTTGGTTACAAATTTTATTGGTAGTTTTTTAAATTTTTTTAATTATTATCTTTATTTACTTAATATTTCTAAAAAGACATAAACTGATAAAAATAAATGCCCATAAAATTTGATAGCAGAAACAACTTTTCCTTGTGGACTAGCTCACTTGAATTAAGTAGTTACTTTTAATTATTTACTTTGTCATTGAGATTCTTACAAAATTGAATCGTTATTATACAGGGTGTCCGAAAAGTCTTAGTATTGGCAAATATCTTTCCTATTAGTATGAGAAACAATATTGGGTAAATAGGAAATTGTTTGCTTGCCAAATAACTAATTGTCCCATTTGCAATGAATGATAATTTTTGCGACAATTTTTAAAATTAGAAAATAGACAATAGCCGGCAACCTTACTTGTTCCGTCTCTTTCATTTTATGGTCAGATTCTGCAGTCCATTGTAATTTGACAACCAAAAGTTTTAAACTGACGAGTGTAAGAATAAGACAACTAAGTGGTATACTATGATATTGTTTCTGAGTTTTATCTTAAATAGGTATGTAAAGAGAAGAGCAATTTTAGTACTTACTTCTGACAATAATAAAACTAAATTTGTTCTAGCCACCCGTTAAGAGATAAAAATCACTGGGAAACCAAGCAAATTGCTGAAATATCAGGATTATTCGTAAGTTTTTAA
Source organism: Philopedon plagiatum (assembly GCA_963971165.1). Lineage (NCBI taxonomy): Eukaryota > Metazoa > Arthropoda > Insecta > Coleoptera > Curculionidae > Philopedon > Philopedon plagiatum. The sequence goes on along the minus strand of OZ020191.1, from coordinate 39,418,354 downwards.
TGATTACTTATTAACAGTGACTGGATAAAAACCTGTCAAAACCTAACTGATCAACCGGAAGATCTTCATATAAACCAGTGCTAAATCTTAAAACTTCTTAGTGAATCTGAACGTTAATTTTTTTGGTAGGTGGCTGTAATTTCGTATTTGCAGAGAAAAAATTATTCCAAATAATTCTAAACTAAAATATCCTTTCTTTGCTAAATAAGGGTACTTTATTTTTGGGGATATTTTACGTTTTTGTTACTACTCCGTATAACATGGGATTTTTTAGATTTTTTTCAGAGAAACTCTTAGTTTAATATTATGCAGAACTTTTCTACCCCAAAGTGATTTTGTTTAACTTGTAAAAATTTTTCCCATATGGCAAGAACTCCGTGGGACACGCTGTATAGTGTATACTATTTGGATTTTTCTGAACATTTGTTGTTACTCAGCTAGATAAAAAAAAATCAAGAAATTTTCAGCGGAGGCACAAAAAAAAGACAAAATATACTCAAACCGTAGTTTACAAAAATTCCATAGGTCTGTCGAAGTTTTAAAGGAAAAGCACAAAAAAATATTTTGATGCTTCTATGGAAATTATATATTTTTTGAAGTGTCTACACTGGAAACGGACTGTTTTTTTTATAGAAAATTACTTAGGAATTACCATGTTTAAAACACAAACTAGTATTAATGACTGCTAAATACTGCTCGTAATGCTATAAGACATATCCTAAAAAGTTTAGCCTAATAACATAATAAAAACATAAATATTTGTAGGAGGCTTACCAAAGAAATCCTAAATTTAATAATAAATGATATATGATTCATCTTACTGTATTACAAAAATACTGGAAAAGCTTTATAAATGATGTATGGTATGAGTAAGATTAAATAGTTAAAGGGATTAAGGGATAATCCATATCCAGCATGAATGGTTACAATAATAAAATAAGACATGTTTTCTTCTGTATTAACTTCAAATTTCTTTTTGTTGCATAAATAGTAGGGAATATTTTATGTTCACTCATATGCATTCAACGCAATTTTAACTTGCACCAAAAGTATTTCGTTCACGCCATGAAACCGGATCGATTTATGAACAACTATTTGAATTTATATCGGTACATATGTTTTAGAATATACTGGCCATTTGGTTTTAACCAGTGCCATTAACTTACACACACACAAACACATACAGGGTGTCCGAAAAGTTTTAGAATGGTCAAATATCTTATTGGATAGTAAATCTACTTTTTTATGTAACTTACGTTTTTCAATACCCTTGAGGGGTGACGCTAGGGAGATGAGGTCCAAATTTAAATGCAACTCTATGCCGTGTGGTACCTTATTTTCTTCAAAAAAGAAACATTTTACCGCAAACCGCAGGTCGTTATCTTATGTTTTTAAATGGCAAGCCTTTAAAAATTAAAAATCGTGAAAAAATTTTTTAAAATGTAACTACGTTTATTTTTCTTATTACTTTACATGTTGTTCAAAATGACCACCATGAACTTCTTGGCCGTAATAAAGTCGATTTTGGAACTCACTTTTGATATTTTCGAGAATGGCAGATGTTACTTCTTGGTAGAGTTCCAAAATCGACCTTATTACTGCCAAAAAGTTCATGATGGTCATATTCATCAACTTTTAAAGTAATAAGATAAATAAAGGTACTTCAATTTTTATTTTTTTTTACGATTTTTAATTTTTATAGGCTTGGAATTTAAAAATGAATTAAGATACAAACCTCGGGTTTGCGGTAAAATGATTCTTTTTTGACGACCTATAAAATGAAGTACCACACGGCATGGGGTTGCATTAAAAAAGTTAAATTACATAAAAAAGTAGACTTAGTAACTAATAAAAAACACCTAAAATTTGATGTCTCTATCTTTACTTATAGCAAAGATATTTTTCCTTACAAATACTTTCCGGAAACCCTGTATGTTTTAATTTTGAAAGGATTTTTGATTACTATTATTCGAGTTATGGTGGCATTGATTTTATACGACTTCTTCAAAATTGTGTCACGCGAAGTTTTTAGTAAAAAAGTATACCAAAATATTTTTTCTACAAACGTGTTAAAAATGCATTTTTTAACACGCCGCAGACGCCTTAAAAATGTTACTTTATGGCACTAGTGTTAAAAGTACTTTATAGCACTAGTGTTAAAAGTACTACTATGGCAACTACGACGCCAACAATGGTTGTTAGATTTTTTGACAAATGTCAACTTCATAATTTTATGTTAGGTATATCTACGATGCTACTTAAAACTATGTGTTTCGAATATGTTAAACTTTCTAAAAATTGTAATTGTATTTTTGTTTTTTATTGTCGTTTGTAGAAAAAATTTTCTATGATATTTGTGTTAATAGTACTTTTAAAGCACTCATTTGAATTGCAGAATTCGCTTCGCTCATTCTGCAAACTTTCAAATTCCTGCCGCAAAATTATACTTTTAACACTCATATCATAAATAACTATTAAGCTACTAGTGATTTTATTTATTAGCCTACCATTTAAGCTGAAAGAACATAAAGCTGATCAAATGTTGGTAAAAATAGCGTTGTGTTTTGATCAGTTTTTTTGTTATTTGTGTTAAAAGATCCCTTTGAAACAGCCGAATTAACCAGTGTTTCAACTGCCTCAAAAAAGTTTTTGTTTTGTTATTGCCAACATTGTCTACACTAATATAAGAAGTGGTCTTGCGCTCAGGAAAAAAACTGTTAAGTAAAAGAAAATTATTTTGAAATAACTATATCTTGTCTTTTACATGATTTAAGGGAATAATTCTTTAAAGTGGGAAACCCATGTCTTCGGCCTTATTTCCCCCTAATAAGACAACGGTGTATTTAAAACACAATATTAATTCTTATTTATTTAAATTTACTGTATATGTATTTTTACATAAGTAGATTAGTTAGCGATTTAAAGAGAAGCAGCTATCTAAATAAATATATATTCTTGGATGGATAGAGGCGCGGATGTAGGAGAGGGGGCCCTCTGCGCCCCCTCTCCAGAGCCTAGTACTAAAAGTATTTCAATAGCGAATTTTATAAAAATATATATTGTAACATAAATATTAACCATTCATACATAAAAAATATTATAAACAAAAACAAACATTTGCCATCTATGTAAGGTCTATGTAAATTATACCACAAAAATGTGAGTAATAGTAAAAAAGAATCTTTCAAAATTACACTTTCAAAAATTAAATTATGAACTCTACTAGCGTAAAAAATTTCAATGAAAAAAGACAGAAAAAGATCCTGAACTAACATCAAGGAACCGTTTTTGTTTTCGGTCAGGCTTGTTTCCTTGTGTTTGTCTGCTACATTACTCTGTAGTAAACAACTTCTTCAAAAATCGTTTTTTTAATATGAATATTTGAGGTTTTTTTCGAAACAATGTCAAAATAGAACCCCTAAAACACACTTATTGTTGGAATATTTATAATTTAAAATTCCTTACGCCAGAGATAAATCAAAGCAAAATTTTTGTAAATAGTAGGCCGTGCAGCGTCAAGTATGCTTGTTACCATGGGATACTGCAATCAAGGCGTGGTTACATTATGCAAGTTTGGCTTGCACAAGTACTTGATTGCAAGTACTTGTTTAATGTCAATTCAGTTGCAAGTACTTGCTCAATTATTTGTAGAAGCAAAATTAGCATGCAAGTCGAATGCAGGTCTACATTTTTGCATGCTAAAACCTGTATAACCATAAATTTAACGTGTAAACAAGTTTGCAAGTCATTGCAGTAGTAGTTGAATAACAAAATGGCGCTGAATGGATGGTCGGATGAACAAATAGAGAGTTTTTTGGATATTTACGAAAAATATAAACGTTTATGGAACGTTAGCAGTGCTCAATAAGGAAATAAAAATGCATATGAAGAAATGGGTGTTTGGTTTCGATTTTCTGCAGAATAACACGTAATACTTCACCTAACGCATGATATAAAACGTTTATTGCAACAAAATTAATAATTTCAGACATAAATATGTTTAAAAAAACCGCTTTGCCTACAAAAATCATGCACAATTAGGTGAAATGTGTAAACATAAAAAGGCACGTTTATATTGTGCAAGTTTAGCTTGCACAATAGGCGAAATTGTTTTTTATACATACTATGATGTCTGTTTAAAAATGGAAATTTGAAAAACTGTTAATTTTGGTGTAATAAACGTTCCATGTCATGCGTTAGGTGAAGAATTACGTGTTTTACTGCAAAAAATGAAGAACAAACTAACATTTTTTCATATGCGGCGTCGAAGCGAGCATTTTTATTTCTATAATGAGCACGTCCAACGCTGCATAAATATTAATATCTTTCATAAATGTCAAAAAAACTCTGTATTTGTTCATCCGACCATCTATTCGGCGCCATTTTCTCATTCAACTACTACTGCAATAACTTGCAACCTTGTTTACACGTCAAATTTGTGGTTATACAGGTTCTATCATGCAAGAAAAGGAGACCGGCGCCGGCGTTCAACATAAATTGCACGCTAATTTTGCTTGTACAAATTGTTAAGCAACTATCTGCAACTCAGTTGACATTCAACAAGTACTTGCAATCAAGCACTTGTGCAAGCAAAACTTGCGAAATGTAAACGCTCAATTACAACAAACAGCAAATACACAATGGCGCGGTTTGGGCAATTTGTACTATCAGAAATTGACAAAAATATCCAAATTATAACACCAGTTACCACAAAAAGAGCACACGATTTAATTTGGAAGTAGTTAAACATAATATAAATCCTAAAATAAATCCTAATATAAACCACACGAACTTTAGGCTTTACCATGTATTAAAGTAGGTATATTTTTCTTAACCTTTTGCTTCTCACCAAATGTTCTCCACTTAATAGTTGGCGATAAAGGTCTTGGACCGTTGGTCTCGAGCTTTTATTAGAGAAAAATAAATAATATCTCTTCTTCCTGCCAGCTCGACTACGCTATGGCCTTCAAACGGCAACACCCCGAGATTTGCGCGTACGATTCTCACAATACACCCCGACATTAGCCACTGCGGTAGCAATACGGCAAGCAGAGAGAGTTTTCTGCAGCGCGTCTCAATAGTCACTCTCAGTGTGCTTTATAATAACCCAAAATCTGCAACGCACGCCCATGGCAGCTCTGCCCTGATTAGCAAAAACGCCGTATCTGCTAAAATGTTAAAATGGAGAAAACTAGCTTTTTCTTTTTTTTTGCAGCCGTCTTAAACTAAAGGTTATTGGCTATTTTTTTCTTTTCAAATATGATATTTGGATCACAAAATATAAATTTTTGCGAAAAAAAACAAAAAAGATTTAATAATTTAAAAGTAGCAGCAGATATCTCATTTTTCCTAAGCATCCGAACTGGATAGTTACGAGATATGCTTAGAAATAATGCCGTACTGCATTTACCCTAAGCATGCGCCCATACAAACAAATGAAATTGACAAGGAAAAATGCAATAAAAGATCCTTGTTTTTCCTAAACTGTTTTAATTCAAACTAATTTAGAAATAATACATAGGTATAATAACAATATAACGAACGTATATTTTAAATAAAAAAATATATTTAACGGGTGTTTATATACAAACAAATTTTAAACGAATGGCGTTGGTATGTTTAACCAAAATTCTTTTCTATTTAATGGCAGAACTTCATTAAGGTTTTTCAAAATATTGTCCCTCTTTTCTAATGGAAAACCACGGGGTTGACTTAAAGAATCTGGTAGTTTCATGCCGTTTGGTTTTATTGCTTTCACCTGAAGAAAGTCCAGGCAGTTTTGGGGTTCAGTATCAGAATATGATACTTTGAAAAGAAGAAGGTACTCTCCTTTGGTTGCGGTAATTTGGACAATATTTTTTAAATATATTCGATTTGGTTGCTTAAGTTTTTGTTGGGATACATAACTTTTCCATTTATAAAAATCATTAGCCATCATTTCCTTGACATCAACCGAACCTTTGTTAGCTGTGCTTACTGCGTTTACAAAATCCGGAAAGTCATAAGTTTTTCCCTGTCTTTTTAAAGATAGTTCCACCTGATGATGAAAACTATCTGCCGACATAAAAGTATGGCCGGGCTCAAAGTAATTGATGACAATTTTATCAGCGGAGATGTCAGCTGAATTAACTATATAAACCAGGAAACTTAAAAAACACCAGTTTTTATTTTGGCTGGAACAATTGTCAAGCCAGAGCGTTATAGATTTTAAATCTCGTTGTTTTAGAAAAAAGGCATAATAAGCACTAATTAAATCCTCTTGATCTCTTCCGCTAATACCTTCGTGCCATAGAACAGCAAAGGGCTTAGTCTGGCATTTTGTTCCCAGAGGCACAAAACTTTCATTGTAAACGGCAAGTCTTTTAGTAAAGAGTACTTTTTTAAATGAATCCACCCTGGGCAGCATAATCACTTTTTCCAAATCTGCTGAAAAATAAGTGTTGTCCTTAGCATTTTCGCTAGCATGTCTGCGGTAAAGCTCGCGGGACTCCTTGGCCAAAATAATATGATTTTCCCAAGATCCACATATCTCACAAGTGTCGACCTGAAGGTTATCTTCTTTGTGTCCATGAAGTTTAAAACCTTCGCAATGTTCGCATTCCTCATTGCCGAGTTTGGCAAAGGATATATTTTTCTTTTTAACTTCACAGCGATATATATTGTAAGAAACTTTAATGGTTGGAAATTTTTCAAGAAAATCTGCATGCATGCTTTTCACATTAATGTCACTCGGCAAATATCTAATATTTGGAGCATGCTCACGACGATAGTGGGAGATAATTGGATTAAATGATTCTATATGTGCGTCTATTTCGCCTTTTGGGATAAAATTAGCTGAACGACTTCTACCTCGTTTGTCATGTAAAGGAGTAATACTGCCTTTAGGGGTCTTTGAAAGAACTTCGTAAACAAATCTGTCGTTCGTTGGTTTATATCCCAGAGTACTCAAATAAAAATGCTTACAAACATGTACCATTCCTCCATTACTGTCTTTTAGAATATACTTAAATGTATTATTTCTTCCGTAACCTTCAATATCCCCCGGTTTTGTTCTCTTTTTAACTTCTAAGCGTTCACATGAATTTAAAACAAATGATCGTCGTTCAATATACGACAGTGTCCAAAACTGGTTATTTATTTCTTTTTTTCGATCTTCTGAAAAATGGAATGTACATTTAAATTTGCAGTTGTTGGTGTTGCATGATGGAAGAACTGGATGTTTCTTCTTAACAGCATCAGCTTTCTTTAAATATCTTAGTTTTAAGCTTTCTTTGATCTTTTTTCTTTTACGTACTGATCCAGCTTTTGTGTAAGAAATGTCAGAATTTTCAGACGCCTAAAATTATAAAAGATACTATTAATTTAAGCAAATAAACATACATTTTTATTCCTATGGAGAACTTATGAAATTTAGAGAAGAATATTATATTTTACGATACGCATTCATCGGGAGGAAACAAAAACAAAATAAACATGAAATTTGAACGGGATCATTAAAAATGGGTTGTAGGTAATATTGAGGATATAAAAATATAATTTTGGGTCTTGTTAGTCATTTGCCATATTAATTGGAATATTCAAGTCAGTAAAATTATGAAATAGTAAGAAAATCCATCTGCTATCTACTGTAAGGATAAATCCCAATAAGCTATATACTTCTAAAATCGTCATTTAAATAGATGTATCCACTAAAATTTGCCTAGATTTACTTTTCTAAACGTGATTATATATAACATTACGATTTACATTATTAGATAGCAAAATTTTTTGATTTACCTCAGATAACAGGGAAATGTTTCCACCCAAATCACTAGAATGCCCTTGATTTACATTTTCAAAATTTGAAGGGTTCTCGACGGTTCCATCACTACCAAAAAAACAGCTTGTATTTTGACTTCCAACAACTATTTCGTTCTCTGTGACAACACGCATTTCGCCAACATTATTAAATGAAAAAGTAACGTTATTTTTATTCGAATCACTGCAAGGCACTGGAATGACATTTCTAAAATTCGAAGGGTTCCCGGTACTCTCACTGCCAAAAACACAGCATGTGTTTCCATTTTTTGCGATAACTATTCCGTCCTCTGTTACAATTGGTATTTCGTAAACATTGGTATTTGAACAAATAACTTTTCCTTGATTCAAATCATTAGAATGCACTGAAATTACATTTTCAAAATTAAAAGGGTTCTCGGTAATATCACTGCCAAAAAAACAGCTTGTATTTTGACTTCCAACTGCTATTTCGTCCTGTGTAACAATCGGCATTTCGCAAACATTTTCATTTGAAAAACTGACATTTTCTTGATTCAAATCACTGGAAGGCACTGGATTTGCATTTTCAAAATTTGAAGGGTTCTGGGTAATATCACTGCCAAAAAAACAGCTTATATTTTGAGACCCGACTATTTCGTCCTGTGTAACATTCGGCATTTCGCAAACATTATTATTTGAAAGAGTAACATTTTCTTGATTTAAATCACTGGAAGGTACTGGAATTACATTTCCAAAATTTGATGGATTCTCGGTAATATCACTTCCAAAAAAACAGTTTGTATTTTCGTTTGAATTAACTATTTTATCTTCTGTTACAACCGCCATTTCGTAAACATTATTATTGGGATAAATAACTTTTTCTTGGTTAGAAAATGAGCTGGACTGATTACAAGCATTATTAGCTAATTTCAAAATTAATTTTGTTCGTTTTGACATTTTCTTACGACTCAAATTAACACACAACCTTACAATCAAAAAGGAGACTGACAACTGATAAACAAAATGGCAAGTCGACACACGTGCGAAAATGATGAGGGTTGCTTAGCAAAAACGCGGCAAGTAATACAGGCTTAGGAAGAACGCAGTATCGATAGAGCATTTGCTGCGTTTTTGTTAAACATATGTTTCATATTGCATTTTTATTAAGCATCGCTTGATGTTTTTGACATATACGGCAAACCAAATGGGTTGAATATAATATGTAGGTGCTCTATACGGCATTTTTGTTAAGCTCATTAATAGAGGATTGAATAAAATAAATTTTGGTGCCAATTTTACATTTTTAGCATTTTTGGCACATACTGCATTTTTGCTAAGCACGGCAGAGCTTATGTCGACGTCGGTTTGGAGGTCATAGAAAGCAAATCGTATTTGTGAATGGATTCCGTACGAGATATTCTTCTCTCTATCTTATTTTTCTCTGCTTTTATCGTCTAGTTAGCAAGTCTCGAACATTTTAGAAGCACAAGTTCTGGAAAATCACCTACGCGAAATTTACCCAGTAAAATTCAAAGCTCTCGTAATTTAACCTATAGTTAGAATCTTTTTAAATATTTTCGATTTATTTAGTCATAAGAAAAGGGATTGGTTCATTTCTGCTTATACAATGATTTTTTCTTTAGCCAGGTAAGAACCCGCTTCTATCGTTCGTGCTGGGAATAATGTCAGTTTTGGCAGTTACCCGACACGCTAGTTTTCTATGCCGCTGGTGAAATTTTGTAAATTTGTGGATTTAGATTTAGTTTACTGTGTGAATAAAAGTGCCTGTAAAAATATACTCATTTATTTCTAGCACCAGAAGTGGGGTAGTTTGTGTGGCTTTTTGAATCGTTGTATTTAGTACAAGTTGTATTTTCCAGAGCATTTCGGGCCATTCAGTTTTAACACTAGTTTCTACTCTAATAAGGTTCATTATAGTCAGCATATAACTTTCTACTTGTTCATTTGACCGATGAATTGATCGGGTGTGGTATAATGATAACTGATATCGAGAGAGTTTAAGTATTCGGGAAAGCTAAGGCTTTTGAAATTAGTGCCTGCGTCCATAATAATCTGTTTTGGTGTTCAGAATAGGGCGACAAATGGTTGGAATGCAGGACGGGTCTCTTCAGCTTTTACTGTTCTTAAGGGCTGTAGCATACAGTATTTTTTGAAGGCGTGTATTAGAACACGTTTATATCCTTCGCTGGTTATAGCCAATGGTCCCAAACAGTCGTCGTGTGGACCCTGCATTGGCGATTCCGATTTTTCAACATTTAATATTACGCCCTGTGCGCGTCTTCTTGATAGCTTAAATTAAAAAATGTCTGATGCATTTCTTCACACAAGATCGTAAATGGGGCACCAGAAATGTTTTTGAATCGATTCAATGGTTTTTTTTGTGCCACTGCAATGTGGCATTGCTCATCATGAAAAATTCTGAGTAATCCAAGACGGCTTTGTAGTGGGACAAAAGGTTTCGTAGAAGTGCCCTCAGGGGAGTGAACACCGTAGTGCAAGATAACATTTTTAACCGAATAACGAGTTTTATCAAGGCGCCCATCCTTTGAGTCATTAATTAGTTTAAGAGTTTAGGAATCACCTCTTTGTTCGACATAAAGTCAATTATTATGAACATTTACCCGGCTTATGACCTGATTTCTACTTGGAAAGTCAACATGGAGTAAAAAACTGCCTTTGCGGTAGACAATAGTTTTGGAAACGCTGTGATTGATTTCAAAACCAATTTTGTAAAAATAAGTTGACAATTTCATTGCAAAAAAGTATCACATTTACAAATAATTTATCGTGTCACTTAGGTACATACTTTGTGTCAATATATTTCGTGTATAAAATTGTGGGCACTCGTGGGCGAATCACGAATCACGGTTCTGATGTTAGAAATAAATGAGGGTGTAGCTCAAAAGTATATAAATTTAGAAAACGAAACTTTCGAAATGATAAACTTACATTTTTTTTAAACACTAGAATTCATTCGAAAAAGAAAATGATTTTGTTGGTTAGACTTTTAAAAATATGGGGTTTTCCCGAAAATATTTGGTGAAAAAGGAGATAAAATCCACATGAAAATTACGCATGTGATATAAAAATTAATTTAGTAATAATGAGCTTCATGCTCGTGAAAGTAGATTCATGTGGTAAAATTAATAAAATTGTTTTTCTGTATAAGCTTTTCGGACAAACTTCCTGAAATTCTAATAATTTCGAAGTTTAATTAAAATATTCACGATATTTACAAAATAAAATTATATTTTTGCAGCATGTAATCTAAAATTTAGCGTATTTTAAAAGACTTTAACAAAATATTTTCTTTTTCTTTTCTTTTTATTTCAATTTTTGCATATCATTCGTTTTATTTACGTCGCCGGAAAAAGAGCATATATAATATTTTCCGACGAGCAAATTTCCTTGTGAGGACACAGTATAAAATTACAATTTCTTTTGTGTATTTGTTTCTTCTACGGTTTCATAGTTCTTAATAAAATATGGAACCGATTCTTTTTGGGCATAACAAAAGAAATTTTTGTAACATGTGTCCCAAAAGTCTTGACATACAATATTTAGTTACATTTTTTTGAAACAAATAACTTTATTTAAGCTCTCATTATTGGCTATAGTTAACTTTTTAGTACCTTACAAAATTATTAACTTAAACTCTGCAATCTCCATCATACACTTTGCGAGACATAAGTATCCAGAAATCTTCAACTGGGCGAGTCTGAGGTAGACTAGGAGGATTATCGTTTCTGGGTACTAACGGTGTGTTTTATCGTTTCTGGGAACTAACGGTATGTTGTTTGTACAAAGCCAATTTTGTGTTTTCCTGGCATAATGGCATGATGCCAAGTCGGGCCAAAACATTATGTTCGTATTCTCGTACAAAATCGACTTATTTTGTGAGTCAATTATTGATTTAACGTATCTCTCACTATCTAGAGCTTCTGCCCCCGACTCGTCCCAAATAAGGTCTTGATATCCCTCTAGTCGAATTCGCACCCAAACCAAAATCTTATCAGCGAATTTCGCTTTTTCCTTGTATTTTACATTATCAGGACACTCTTCTGCAATATCCGTATAAATACCATCGTTTTCTTTACTTTACGAGTTGGCAAGAGTAAACTATTTTTCATCGTCCATGATAATAACTCTCTCGTACAAAATGTACCCGCCTTAGTTGACGACAGCACTGTGATATCCATGCTGATTACTTTGGGGCATGCTAGGGACACTTTCGTCTTTTTCGATATTATAGACCGTTTCTTTTAATTTCCCGCGATACTGTATTCTTTGAAGTACAGTTCTCACGCGCCAATTTTTTATCTAAGACATCACATGTAGACTTCCAGCTTAAGTGCTAACGTACCGTGGCGTCTGAAGAAAAGGGAAATGTAGTCTATTGACACGGGATTTAAAGGACTGGAGGTTGGGACGGTAAGGCAAAATATTCTGCAAGCAATTTGTTCCATAATCTGAAAACCCTAGATAGGAATCAGCGAGATAAGTGGTCTGTTCTAGATCTCTGTAACTGGATAGTGAAGGGGTGCATACGTAACGCGCCTCTTGTTGTTCTGTTAGGAACAGTCAAGGGGGAAATAATACCGGCTAGTTCTTCAGAGCAAGATCCGTGAAAGTACCAGTGGAAAAGGGATGAATCTCCAACATGCAGCGATCAGCGAGAGAAGGGATTTTTCTTGTGAGGATTGGAACATTGATGAGTCGAGTGGCTCTCTTTTGGATAGAATCAAGGATGTTAAGTGTCGTAGGTGATGCCGCTCCCCAGATGTGGGAGCCGTACTCTAGATTAGGTCTTATTTGGAAAACATAGAGAGTCTATAAGTTGGAAGGGGAGAAGTATTTTCTGGCTGGATAGAGAAATCCATGCTTTTTAGCTGCCGATGTTGCTGCTGAAGTAATGTGTTTGTGTCAGCTGAGATCATGTTCGAAAGCCATGCCAACAAGATAGAATGTTTCATTGTTCTATAGGGCTTGGCCATTCATGTCGATGGGGTGAGCGTTGCCAGATTTTTTGCGTGATAGGGATCAAGACTGGGTTTTGGAAGCGTTGAGTTGAGGAAGGTTATTGGCACCCCAGTCTAAGAGTAATTGAAGATCTTGAGAAAGGGAGAGGTGCATAGATCTGCGTCTATTATCCAGCTCTTGATTCGAGACTTGTCTGGAAAAATGAATATCGGAGTGAAGAGAACTATCGTCAGCTTAACTGTGGATGGGATTGGTAGTTGAATAGTGCAGGCCATTAATGTGAAGAAGAAATAGGGTTGGTGCCAAGACTGAACCCTGGGGGATGCCAGCATTGATAGCATGGACGTTAGATGTGTGACCGTCAACCACGACAGATATGCGCCGATTAGAGAGGCAGCTACCGATCCAGGTACATAGTTTGGTCGGAATACCGTAAGAAGGTAGTTTGTTGAGGAGTGCGGCATGCCATACTTGATCAAAGGCCTTGGAAATATCAAAAGCAACAATCTGAGATTCGCCATGTAATTCGAGAGACTTATTCCAGTTATGTGTGACAAAGCTACGCAGATCAGCTGTGGATCTTTGGTGACGAAATCCATACTGTCTGTCATGGATGATTTTGTGTTTTTCTAGATATTTTAGAATTTGAAAGTTGATCGCTTTCTCCATAAATTTGCTGACAACAGAGAGAAGAGAGATAGGTCTATAATTGGATGAAAGCAACTTGGATCCTTTCTTCGGGACAGGCTGCACACGAGCAGCCTTCCATCTATCTTGGAAGATACCCTTGTCATAAGAGATCTGCAAAAGACGTTGACGGGTGCAAGTTCTGGAGCGCATTTTTTTAGAACAATAATTGCTAGTATGCCATCCAGACCGGAGGACTTTTTGGTGTCAAGGGATAGCAGAAATTTTTCAACTTGTTTGACCTTAAGTAATATATCGGGCATTTTGTGGCGTAATGACGTAGCGGTTGGAAGGGCGAAATTGGTGGGAGAGATTAGGGTGGAATTGGCAGCGAATTGTTTGGCAAATAGTTCAGCTTTCCCTTTAGTAGTGAAGATAATTTCGTTTTCAGAGGTCAGGGCAGGAAAAGTGCTTCTACAGAAGTTTTAACCAGGAATGGGCTTCGACGCGTCGACATCGACGCGTCGACAGTGCGTCAACAATGTAATTAACGTCGACAATGTATACAATGTCAAGAATAATGAAAATATGAGATTAAGATACTTAAAATTCCAGCATCCTCAGCAACATTTGAAAGGTTGTTCTGAAATTGGAGATACATTCACACATCAATGAAAAAAACAGAGTCTTCTCGCATTCTAAAATGTGGATACATGTTTATTTACACAAGCTCGGAACAGTAAGAAATACGCTAAATTGTGATCACTATAAAATCAATTTCGAGGAAGACCTTAGTTAATATTATTTTCTTAATTTCAGTATTGTTATTGTAAGAATGTTATTTTTTATTAGAACGTGTTATAAATGTATTTTTTGTATCCTTTAATATTATTTTAATGGGTACTATAAATTTTAAAGTGATTGTCGACATTGTTGACATCGCTTAAGTTGTCGACATCGACACCATAATCGACAACTAGGGTTGTTTACAAGACATTGTCGACATTGCCTATCCCGGGTTTTGACCAATATTTTTGGCAAGCGACCAAAAAGCTTTGCTGCCGTTGTGACAGAAAAGCACTTTTATCTTTTATGCGGTTGTTAAACTCATTTTTGGACTATTAAAGAGTTTGGTTGTATTGATTTCTTGTCTCGGTGAAAATTTGACGATTTTCGGGTGTAGATACCTTTTGTGAGCTTTGACTTTTTTGAGCCTGGCTTTATCACAAGCCTTGGAGAACCATGCCTTTTGATGGTGTAGTTTAGGTTTCTTGCGTGTGTGTGGAATGAAACTTTCAATACCTGCTTGAATAATATCTGTGATATGAGTGCAAATTTCGGAGGGATCGCTAGTGGAAAAACAGACAGGGTTCCAAGAGAAAGCAGAAAAGAATTTTCAAAAACCATCCCAGTCAGCAGAATTGTAGTTCAAGATCGTGCGTTCTGGCATGATTTCAAAGAACTCGGGATGTATGGGACAAGAGACAGTAATGAGGCCATGGTCTGAATGACCAAGGGGAGCACATTCAGATGTTAAGTATGGCTCAGGATGGGTGGTAAGAAAAATATCTAGTGGATTTGGGTTACGGGTAGAAACGCGGGGAAAATATGTTGGCTCTCTGATTAAATTGGTGACCGAGTTGCGGTTTGCGAAGTTTTCTGCCGCTCTGCCTTCCGGGTCGGTTTTTGTGGATCCTAGCAATTCCTTGCTATGGACGTTGAAGTCGCCTAGAACGATAACTTCAGCAGAGGGAAATGCAAAAATAAGATGGTCAATTTTTTCCGAGAGAAAATCAAATCCTTACGGATACCCGAAGCTTGTCTTTTGTTTTTCTTACCAATCTTTCCGTTCTTTCTCGGGTAAAAATCCTGGGTCTTCCACTTTTTGGGAGATTTAGACAAAGTTTTCGCATTCGGCATACGTTAAATGGTTCTTCACGATATATTTTCTTTTTCTAAAATCCGAAATATTTTAGACTGGGTTGGGTTGGGTTACTACTAAATTATAATTAATGCATTTTCACAATTCTAACCTATAGGTACGATATTTTAAAGCAACCGACCTAACAATTAGTTGTCAAAGTAGATAAAGTCAAGAAAATCAAATATTGTTTTGTTTGCAAAGCCAACTTGACATTTTGGCATTTTCGCCTTATTTTGAGCTCTTGCATTTTGGGACATACGTTATTAAGCAGCAAGGAACATATTAATGCCACAAAATTGAAAGACCATAACCAACATATTTACATCCATTACATGTCTACACTAATGGGGCGTTGGAGTAGCCACTAACTCATCTAATGCTTATGACAATTCGATCAATACTTTTTCTTTGTAACAAGTCAGTATAAGTAGTAATATTATTGTTACATTTAAAGTAAAATCCCCTTAAAATACATTTCTTTTGAAAATGTTTAACAAACGCCAATATATCAAACAACACTGAATTTAACATAGGAAACCAACACTTGACTAGTAATAATTAGCACTAACGAAAGGTCCGCTAAACATAATACTTAAAACATTCCACGGTATTTTGTCATTATCCGCACCATTAAAAGCTGACAACTAATGTTTTTGTTACTTTTAGAGTAAAATCTCTCTAAAGTTTAGTACCCCTAGAAAGATTTTTACATTAAACTTACCAATACTTATGTAACACTAACTCAACGGTAGGTATAACCATTAATGAAATAAGAAACGTTCTATTAACTAATTAAGTATAATGCTTAAAATAATTCACGGTATTTTACTGTCAGCGATATTGATTTGTTTTTATTTATTGAAACGCATAACTCTCTTAGGGTATGCCCAGTATTACTAAAAAATAAGTTATTTGACATTCGAGACAAGGTATGGGCAACCCATACTTAACAGTAAGATTTTGCAACTAGAAATTGCAGATACACAAGTCCATAAACGATTAAATTTAAAGTGGTGCTCACGGTGTGCCTGGACTAAGTTTAATCCAAAGGTCTTTCCACTTTAATTTTTTTTTTAGATTTTGTTAAAGTAGTGTAGCCTAAGTAATTTAAGCCCAAAATGAAAATCCTAGATCAATAGATCGAAAAGAAATCTTGATTTTACTAATTTTTTTTTAGGTTAAACGGCTTTATTTTATGAAAAAGAGTAGTATCAAAATTTTTTAAGGCGTATATTCTTCTTTCAAGCCCTGAAAACGATATCTTCTTAGTAGAATTATTTAATATTTATAATTAGCATTGATAATCCTCAAAAAGATGAAAAATTGAGTTTTTCGTCAGTTTTCGATTGGTATCTATCTCTTAAATGGTACGTCCAAATACGATGGTTTTTGAATTTATTTTAAAGATAATGCAATTATCTACAAATCAAAAACAAATTGCTCCTCTATCTACATCTGTTCAACAGATATAGATAATAGAAAGTTGAAAAATTCGAACAAAAAAATTATGGAATCAGAATGTTGTGATATATCTCAATAATTATAAGTTAAACCGTCCATTATTTTCTGAAAGGTGACCCAATTTCCAGCAAAATAAAAAAAGAATTCATCTTTTTCTGGAATAAAACCAACGATAGGATCGTTGGAAACTATATGTCCGCGCCGAAGCGACGGTGTCGACAGTGCCAACCGCGTAGAGCGCTATGACGAAATGCATTTAAAAGCTGTATTATTAAGTTTTTTTCGAGTTTTACTTATTTAGTAAAAACATAAAATTGATTCCTTTTAATTCATTATTAAATTAAAAGGAATTAACTCTATATTTTCTCTAAGTAAACTAAGAAAAAACTTACTAATACAGCTATTAAATGCCTTTGGTCATAGCGCTCTACGCGGTTGGCACTGTCAACACCTTCGCGTAGACGCGGACATGCAGTTTCCAACGACCCTATCTTTGGTTTTATTGCAAATAAAAATATTTTTTTTTATTTTGCTTAAAATTGAGAAGAGTTTTAACCATAACTTATAACTATTGAGATATATTACAACATTCTGATTCCATAATTTTTTGATCGAATTTTTCAACCTTCTATGATCTATGTCTATTGAATAGATGTAGATACAAGGCCACTTTTTTTTATTTGTAGATTATTGCATTATCCTTAAAATGAATTCATTAGCCATCGTATTTCAACGTACCATTTAAGGGATAGGTGCCACGACGAAAAGCTTTTTCAGGATTATCAAAGGTATTTAAAAATATTAAATATTTCCAATAATAACATATCGTTTTCAGGATTTGAAAGAAGATTATACGCCTTGAAAAAATTGGTACTACCCTTTTTCATAAAATAAAGCCGTGTAACCTAACAAAAAAAATAGTAAAATCAAGTTTTCTTTTCAAACTATTGAACTAGAATTGTCATTGTGGGCTTAAATTAATTAGACCACACCACCATTCAAGTGTGAAGATCTTTGGGTTAAACTTAGTCGAGGCACACCGTGTGCTTCTATCAAATGATTTATAAAAAACCTAAATATTAAAAAAGAATTAATGGTACGCTTATAAATTCATTTAGTAAATGAGGTGAAAACTCTGATTAAACTACCACTCTACATTTTATCGTTTATGGGTTAGCGTGTCCGCAATTTCTTCTTGCAAAATCTACCTAATAATTGCTGCTGCCCACTATGGTAGTTAGCAAATCGACCGATCAAAGCGCAACGTTCTTAATTTCAATCGCCAATAAGATTTATATTTTAGCTGTGTAACAAGAAAAAAGAGACGCGGGACAGGGACAGGGAAGCAAGAGCCAGATAAGATATATTTTGTAGTTGTCGAAAACCTATTTTATTTTACTCGATGTCGGTAATTTTTGCAAAAGTAATAAATTTTAATGTTATTATAGTAACGAACCCCCATTTTTTTATGCGAATAATGATACCGAAGGCAGAAACCTACCAAAAAAAAAAGGAATAAATGGGTGCTTTTACTGGTTTTATGAGCTGCAATCAAATTTTAAAGCGTCGCTGAAAGAACAACTTTCACGAAGTTTGTTTCGAACTTGGTTTTGGATTTAGTTTTGCTACAAATGTTAAGAGCTGTAGGATATTAAGAAGAAACCCATACAGAAATTATGTTTCTTAAAAAAAATACATCCTATACCTAATACATTTAGAATTACTTGGGAAAGTAATATCTTGTTTCATATAATAATTTTTTAAGTATAATACGTTTTTTCAATTATTATGAGTAGGTTATTGTTGGACAATTCTAAAGTAATTTATTTATTTTTGTTGGTAAAACAAATTTAAAACATAATATTCCCCTCAAAAATAAAAGCTAGGCAACGTCGCATGTGCTACCGCGCGTATGGTCAGGTTTTCGGGTATTAGAGAAATTTTTTTAGTTGTTCGATTAAACCAAAATAAAGTATTGAATGTGCCTCCAGACAATCCCAGAAGTCACCTATTCCAATATATTAATCCAGTTCAGTATCAGTACTTTCTCACCGCAAATCTTATTTTATAAAAAGAAAAAAATGTATTCAGGTTTTTTTTTGTATCCTTAAGAATTTGGTTCATTTGTCCTCTTGTCAACCACATCCCTAGACATATTGTAGAACCTAGTTATTCTAAATGAAAGTTAATCAAAGCTTTCCATTAAAATTTTTTTAGTGGAATTATTTATTTTCAAAAAAACTAAAATCGATTTGAACTGGATCTATTAAGGCCGATTAGCGTATTAATACCATGAAGACAATTAATTCTTTTTAGGAAAAAGTGAGCAAAGAAAAATTTTTTTAATGGAAACGACGAGCTAAATCTTAAAATAAATGCAATAAAATAAAAAAAATCTAACAGGGAGCCTAACGTGAGTGTTGTTTGGTGTACCTTTTGGGTTGATCTGTACTGACGTACTTTAATACAAGATTTGCCCAGGTACAATAGCGTTTTGTTGTGAAGATTGTAGCGTTTATATTTTTTAACAACTATTACCCTTATTATTTTCCAATATTTCTGAAAAATTTTCTTAATCCAACGCATTCGCCAACTTTCAAAATATCTTGACCATTTGCATCTAAGCAGATGAGTACGAGTACCTTTCTGAGGAAAACTACATTTCCTTCTGAAAGTACACCTCAAGATGGGAAAATGTAAGTACGTAAACCTTTTTTAATATCTGTTGTAAATCTTTATTAAAAAGAAACAACTTTATGTAAACGTTTTTATAAGATAAAAATTATCCACAGAATTAAAAAAATATTACTTTAAGAAAAATAATTTTAACAAAATAAACAAGACATAGTAAACAGTAAAATAAGATTTTGTTTTTTAACGACATAGAAAAATAAACTTTCCGAGTAAAGGAGAAAAGGAAGCTAATAACAAAACTAAGAAAATGACACCGAATTTGCATATTTTTGAACATTACCTTCCCTTCTAAGATTGTAAAAATGCTCTAAAGCTACATGGTAATCTAACATTTTATTTCTATCGTCGGAAGAATTCATAGATGCATTTTAACAAATTCTGTTTATAAAATTCGTGACTCTATTTTTGCAATATGATTTTTTGATCTGATGGTTTGTTCCATCTGGATGAACCTCTGAATAAACTCCCACGTGTAACTAATTTCGGCCGGATATCTTACATTAGAAATATAATAAAGGCAAAGTGTCATCACACTAGACTTTTCGAAAATTAATACTTTTCCAGTGGGTGATTTATTTTAACATCCAGTAGCTGGAGATCTTAATTTTTTGTTGTTTAAATGTTTTGCAGGAGTAATTAATAAAATGTACGAAAGAAAAATATTCTTTCTGAAACTTTAACGCAAAAAGAAGAAGACTTAAAACATTAACATCCTGCATTTTGAAATTCAAACGCTTTAGAATATAATAGCTTGTATGAACTTAAAAAGTTAGCTCTAGACCTCCGACCGTCTTAATTATTGCACGCTACTGCGTTTTAACAATAAGAAATCCCAATATCATCTTTGTAAACCAAAGCCAAGGTGCCTTAAAAACTAATTTGCCATTGTAAAATTTTCTGCAAACACAAATTTTTCTAGAAAATATTTGAAAACCCCCGACTCATTTAAAATTAAAATTTAATTTAAATATTCATTTTCGAACTTATAAGTTTAAGACAGACAAGCAGGTATTTTCATTGAATTTCCAATTGGGTTAAAATTTCTCTCATATTTTGATGTCTCCCTCTCTTAATAAGCGTATTGGACTGATGGGGAAAACTAGGGTCGGTATGGTAATTAAAAAAGGGATGATCTGCAAGATCTTTGAACTGAATACTGTTGTGAAAAGTATTATTTATTTTTAACAGCTCTTAAAATGAAACTGATTAAATTTAAATTTTATTTAAACTTGAGTGTTTCGTTTTAATTGAAAATTCTGAGAAATTCGCAGTATATTTCAAAATGCTTTTGACGAAAAAACAAATAACTACACATTCGCTAAAATATTTCTGTTGTATTTTATTATTAAAGATATTAAGCCGAGCTTTTCAATGCTTCGGATTTAGAAATGATCCCACCAAAAACATACATGAAAAAGAACAGGCCAAGTTCTCGTCAGGACTGCGTAGTTTGTTATCTGAAAAAATAACTGAAATGTAAAAATTATGCCAAGTTCCTTGCCTACACGTTATTAGCAGTCTTTTGATAAGCTCAGAAAAATATTGTGTGAGCTGATAAATTTACAGACCAAACTTGGCAAGTTTTCAAGGGTCTCAATATTGCTCAGTTCTTTAATGAAAACTTGCCAAGTTTGGTCTGTAAATTTACCAATTCACACAATATTTTTCTGTGCTTATCAAAAGGCTGCTAATAACGTGGAGGCAAGGAACTTGGCATAACTTTTACATTTCCGTTATTTTTTCAGATAACAAATTACACAGTCCTGACGAGAACTTGGCCTCTTCTTTATATATTATGTATGTGTGATTTTGGTGGGATTTTATAGCTTTCTGTTCAGATACCAAATGATATTTATTTATTATTAGTATATGTGTACACTCCAAGCAAAAAATTTTAATAATAACTTTTTATCGATAAGGTTGCATGCATTCCTAGTATCTCTGTTTGTTGGGATTATCATAAAATAGAGGTATTTGAAAGTAAATCAGAAATTAAAAAAAAAGTTTTCGCCCGGGATCTAACCGGGGACCTTCCGCGTGTTAGGCGGATGTGATAACCACTACACTACGTACAGATGTAACTTTCTAAAGCAGAAGTCGCTACCTATTTTGTGTCAGAATCCGCAATGTTGGATTTTCCGCCATGTTGGATTTTTATTGATTTTTCTCATAATTATCACCTTAAACACTATTTATGTTCCAAATTTCAAAGCTCTAGCTCGATTGGAAGTATGATGATCTATCAGTCAGTCAGTTAGTGCCAGAAATTGTGATTTTTGTGCACGCATATCTTGAAAACTATTCCACCTAGACGTATGAAATTCGGAATACTGCTTCTTTTTGGCAACTTTAACCCCCCTGAAAAACTTCAGTCCTATAACGTAACTAGCCTCGAAGATAGAGGACGTCGAAAAGTGCTCGAGATTGTTCATATGAATATTGCACAGTGTGCACGCGGTCGGTTTCGCGAGAACTTGGCCTGGCGCACTCAGTGCGCTTTGATTGTACGAGAAACTTCTTAAACCTAACATTTGACTCAGCATGTCATCAGAAAACGCATTCATTATATCTGCAATGTTGTATGGGTTCTTAAATTTGCTCAGGTTTGTGCTTTAGGTATATCAATATATTTCTCTTAATATGTTTTTCTTTGTAAAAAATTTGTTTCAAAATTTAAGCAAGAATCAAAAATCATATACAATATCAAATTCATAGTCTAAACATATCCTAATGGTATTTATTATGGCTTTGCCAGGTACGGGTATAAATATATTCTCCATATTATATCACTTGTGCTGTAAAGTCTTGCTTACTTAATCAAAAATAGTATGTTTTCAAGACATACCATCAGACAGTTAGAGAATGACATTTACTCTACTGTAATATTATAATTATTGCGAGCTTTCTGATTTTTTAAAAACAGTTATAAAAATAAAACAGAAGATGAAACAGGGGGCGTTTTTCCATTAAATCTTCGCTCCTCGAAACAAGGATAATTAATTATTCTCTGTAATTAACTAATTAATATTTATCTTTTCAGAGAAGTTGAATATAAATATTTTTACCTTTATTCCATATTCCATTTATTAATGGAAAGTATGAAAATTTTTACAATACTGTAAAATTTAAGATCAATAAAATGACACAGAAATGAAAACTTCCCTGTAGTTTACTATTTAAAAATCGGAGGTTGTTTTATAGGGAGAGTTAGCTAAAACGGAATACTGCTTTTTATTGAGCAACAAGCAGTGCAATCTATTAAATGGCCATCAAACCATTATTTGTCATACTTGTAAGCCATTTCCCATTACAAATAATTTCAATGGGAAACACTAAATCGTTTGCTGTGCACATAACTTGTGTTTATTAGGTTTATATAAAAAGAAACTAACGATAAGGTGATTTTTAGAACCTGTGAGTATATTTTCTGTAATTTGTTTAAGTGGGTTAATATAAAATTCTTTTTTTACCATTACAAATATTGTAATATTCATAGAATAAAATGGAAAAGCAAAGGGTGGGATAAAACAGTGTACTATCCCAGTTTGCAAACACATATTGCACTGAACTTCATTCAAACTCAAAGAGTGGGGACGCTTGGTTGCAATGCGAATAATAGCTTTGTTCGCGGTAAGGATTCAGAACGGATTCGGGACTATTCGCATGCGCAGTTGAAATAATGACGCTCGCGGATCACAAAATTCCGGATTTCTAGTTACAGTTCCGTGTTCGCGGAGAAGCAACATTCGGTTCGAGATCCATTCTGAACTGATTCTATCGGTTCTAGGGATTTAACAAGAACCGTAAGTTCGGACACGCCCCCTATCAAATTTATATGATTTCACGATTGTGTTTGTTTGGTTAGGAATCCAAAGTTTATACTGAAACAGATTTTTTGCATAAGGTGATTTGGATTTTATTGTAACTGCCCTATGCCCATGCCCTATTGCCGCCAAAACCAAAAAAATACATTGACAGTAGACAATCCCAAATAATTCTAGTTCCGATGTTCCGAAATCGTTCGCGGTAAAAACAAATCCTGAATCGGTTAATAATTAAGCATGCGCACTACGACAAACCTGAATCAGTTCTGATCTCGTTCTGAATCGGTTCGGAATGTCTTCCGCGAACAAAGCTATTATTACCACTGGTCCTATGAAGCTTGCGCAGGATCTGAAGGATAAGGATGCAGGATTTTTTGTGACTATTTTTATTAATTATTAAACTTTTATAATTTTGTCTGTCTAGGATGTTATTTCAATTTATTTTTTGAAGTCTAAAAATTAAATTCAAAATCTTAAAAAGAAACTAGTATATCGTTTGAACCGCCTGTGTTGCCAAAATGCCACATTTTTACAAAAATAATATTTATTTTTACGGCATCTAAAATATAAAAAGGCTTTTATAAATTAGACAGATATGAATTATTCTGGAGAACAATATTGTTCTTGGCGTTTATTTACTTTAAAAGATATCGGCCTAAAATATTAAGTATCCCGTTTCATCAAACTTTCCTTACTTGTTTTTATGTAAAGTGAAGATAAAATTAAAACAAATGACAAACACCAAATTTCCAACTTTAACATTATGAATTTTAGGAGCATTGTCTAACAAAATTTTACATTGAGATTAATTAAACAGGTTTAAAATTTGGTACTGGTTTAAATTAATTTATTAGTTAGGTTTTGGCAAGTTTTTGTCCTGTCATTGTTAATAAGGTGTTATTAACAACGTTATTCTAATATTCTAGCAACTTACTGAGTTTCCAAATGACTTATAACTTAAAACGTATTAAAATGAGTTTAGTCCAATTTTTGTTAAATACACAATAAAATTGCCCTTTTAGTATATAGTAACTTCGTAAAGCGACTCGCAAATAAATTTATAGTTCTATAACGAATTATTGCTGTCATCAATTAATAGTTGTTATAGTAAAAGCCAAGATGTATGAGAACAAGCCCTCGGCTAGCTCTAATGTAGTGGGGCAGTTATCTTGAGGGGAGGGGGTACTAATTGTAATTCGTTAATGGCACATGCTAATGTACTTACCAAAAAACGATGTACACTCCTTAATACCATTGGAATGAGCCAATAAACAGATCTAATTTGGCGCCTAAGCCCTAAACCTAAGCCCTAAGCCTAAACTAAAAAAGTGCACATCATATCGAAACACGATAAGAGTAATAATTTAAATGGTTAAAGAGAAAAGGCGATGAGTCAAATGTAATGAGAAAAAATTATAATTTTGCAATTAACTCGAGGAAGTTCCAACGCTTCAACAGTGCTACAATATTACAATAAGATCAGTCTTTTTCTAGAAATATGGTTATTCTGAACATTAGGCCTTTTTGACGATTATAAAACCAAATAGGTACTTATTCTTGTTGTTATTTAAAGCTTGGACACTATGAAATCAAATGTGGACACCAAGATCGAATACTATTCTAAAAAAAAATTATAATAACGATTCCCTAATAAAGATTTATCTGTGAAAACCTGGGGGTAGAAACTAGATTTCAATTTTCTCCAAAAAACGGGTCATTTTCTTGTCCACCTGCCGTTCAGAATAGCACCGAACAAATAATGACAACTCTAAAGTCACAAATGTCAACCAAGACGGAATGACCGATAGTACTACCCGAGTTCATGCTCCCGCGAATCCACGTGATTCATTTGAACTACTTGAAAATACAACAGTAACGAACCTTACACTGTTCTTCTCCCAAAAAAAAAACTAAGCTTGGCCTGTTGGATCTATTACCAGAGGCGTCGATGCCGAAAATTAAGTAGCGCTCGATTCCTGGCAAAACCAGGAACGGGTTAGTGTCGCTAAAAGAGAAGTACCGAGTGCGCCAAATAATTTTTTTTTTATTGGCGTCTCATCCTCGGTGGTAGTGTTGATGGGTGTAGTATTAGTGATCGTAATAGCGTTTCATTTTCGATGCCCTAAGGACCCTAAAAGGTAGGACTTAAAAAGTCTGTAACTTTTATTTAGTTAATATTTTTTATCTATTAGATTTAAAGGTTAACTTTCCACTTGCACTAAGTATATTTATTAAACAGATTGTCACCTATGACTTGTTGACAAAATGTCGTATTAGATTTGTTTGACTTACCATTTCCATGAGTTATCTGAGTCCGACTTCGATTTTTGAGTCATGTAATGTTGAAATCCGGTCTCTAATATTAAATAAGTGGTTGTGGCTTTCCTTTCGGAGATATATTTTTAAAAGTGGATGGGTAATATAGACACCAAAGTACATCCCCTGAAATTCCGTGCGCATATCTAGCACGCTTGGTTTGCGCGCGGTACGCCTTTTGGTCTACTGCGCAGATGTCCAAAACTGAAAAATATAAGAAACGAAAAATAAAAAAGTCGAAAAAAAAGTTGAGAAAAAATTTAAATATGTAGTTGTAGCTTTATAATTGGAGATATATTCTCAAGTGGATGGATAAACGTTTCAATCGACACCACCACTAACTTGAATTCATAGTCTCGCGAAAATATTGCAGTAACGAACGTTACACCGGTATCAATAGATTACATCTCCCTTCTCTTCAGACGCCCATGGTATGTTAGTACTTAGTCTTGAAACCTACATGGGTTGTCCCAGATAAAAATAATATATAACCCTTTCTGACACCTTTAACCCTATACACGGATTGCCAGATGGAATGAACAGGTGCAACCCACGCGCGCTGACTCACTTTTCACATCTGCTGCCAATGTTTTTAATTTTTCACCTTCCAGAAAATGATATTTGCCCTACCATAGTCTATGAAAATCTGCTCGTCTAAGCCGGCATCCCCTGATACGCGTCGATCAGGCAGTTTTATTGCTCCATCTGTTCGGCGTTCTAACTTTAGCAGTATTAGTTATCTTCTGTACAATCTTTATTTTATTGACAATTTTCAAATTTTAAATAGTTTTTATTTTTACTTTAATATACATATTATGTGCAATTTTCCAACAGGTAAAAATTAGAGACGTTCCAATCTTTTTAAGGACCTTAAATATATTGCTGTGATATTAACCTTAATATTGAACGAATATGAAATTCAGATATTATCCAGAGCTCTACTAAAGTATTTCTGCTCAGCATAAATTTGAATTTTACTGCTAGAGAAAGATTAGAAAAGCCCTTTTGGTATGCCTGTCGATAAAGTCGAGATATATCTCAGGATCTTGTACGATTACGAGGATCAAATGCACTCATGGCATAAATTTTAGAATCCGCGATCTGACTGTATAATGGTCAGCAGTAATATCTTCGTAGGTATAGCGTGTGGTCCAAGAATTTTGCAACAAATGATTAATTTTTTTTAATGATTTTATTGACATGTCTATCATGAGAGTTATTAAAAACAAAATTACCCTTAATCAGAATCGTGAAAAAGGTAAGAACATAATGTAGGGAAAAAATTAAAATTTAAGCACCTATTGCTGAAGAATGAAGTACCCTTGTTTTAAAAAATTCAGCAAATAGGTATCAGTAGAAAAAGTCATTTAAGATTAAGTTATGCTCAAATATAAGATTATGGCTTCGAACTTTAATTTCCGTATCTTGCAAGATTTGGATTGGTTAGTTGCACAACCGAAATATAAATACCGCCAAAAGTTGGTGCATGTCCGATAACCATATCAGGTGCACTTATAATGGCTTTTCTAATAAAAATGTGCCTATTTGCCTTATGTTTAAGACTATTTGCGAAATTCGAAACTTGTGTATAATATCGTTGCAACAGACATGAAGATTTTGGTTACTTAAAAAAATATAAATCTTAGTAAATTTTACAAAGTTGATGTTGATTTGATGAGTTATGCAGAAGTGATTTGAGTGGGGTTAATTTGAAAATGTATTATAGCTGAATATAAAAGAAAATCATTATACAGGGGTAATTTAAAATTTTCAAAAAGCCGTTCAATATTAACAAAATATCGTATCGTCGCCTAGTGAGGTGCATTTTAATTTAGTTCTGGGTATTTATTTGAAGTTTGGGTACTTATTTTGGTTTAAACAGCTTTTCTCTCGAGAGTTTTATTAGATTTGTGTTATAAGCAGTATTTTAACATTACGAAATTGAGAATTTTGGAAGAGTTGGTAGGATTTCTTTGCTTAAAGGTAATGTATTGAAAATATTATTTCTTCAAACTTGTTACGTAAAAATATTGTTGAGAGACCTGGCAACACAACAACCTAGCTCACATTAATTTCCAGTGGTGTGCAGTGATTAAAAAATATTTTTGAGGGGCGATACCTAGCTTATTATTGCGAAGCGACATTTATGACTATTTTTCCGCAACCTGAATTCAAATATGAATTTACCAGTTTCAATATATGCAGTAAATTTCATAACACCCTGTATAATTTAATGCAATATGTAACAGCGACTGCCTTCGATTTTCTGTTAATTTAATTTTTTTCGCAGCCACGTGGTTTTTTAATTCTGATCCCCTCGCGGATTCAAAGGGATTATCTCTTAAGGGCCGCAGGAGCACAGCATCCTCTTCAGGACTGGAAATTCTATTACGATCGGAACCATCCTTTCTTTTCAAGGACCCTATGTGCTTCCAGCGCTTTTTAATTTCTAGGACTGTGCTCCTATTTCTACCATAAAATTGTGCTAGGGCACGAATTGACCATCCTTCAAATTTGTTATTATTTGTACATTTTCAGCTTCTGTTACATGACGGGACATTTAAAAATTTTTGACTTTCAGACATCGATAAACAATTGCCACCATTCACTTTTAAAAGTACATGTCAAAAATAAAAAAGGTGTATGTGGACACAATTATCATTTAAGTAGATAAATTTAATGTCTATTGATTATACCGTTTTTGTGTTGGTAACGGATAATGAGCTAAACTTGACAAATAGAGATAACCCGCACATGTCATCCAGGATTGGAATCTTCAGCTCTTTGATGTGTTTTGTTAGGTTTTCTGCTTTTAACAAGTCGCAGCGCTACTAAATCTTTAGTAAAAGTAATAAAATTAATTATTGAGGTCATCTGTGGCAATGAGATTAACATGAGTTCTGTCATACTTCAGTAACCTGAGAGATTAGAACCAATTCTTGTAGTATAGTGAGAGTTAATTTACTAAATTCGCTTAAGTAAATCGCAATCCTTTAAGCTTTACAATGCTGATGAGATTCTAGTGTATATTGCGCGCAACAAATGTTGCGGTAAACAAAACTAGAAATACTACGCATAATAAGATAGAAACTGAGAACAACAAAATGCGAAGAGACCCTGTAATTGCAGGCATTTGAGTGATCGCACTGATTACAGTCTTTCCTTCATCACTTCCCTTAGGGTCGTATTTATAGTCATTCCTTGAGTATTCCTCAGACCTTGAGGTATGATTTAAGCAAGGAGTCGCTAATGTTTGAGGATTAAATACTGACGGTGAATACCAGGTTAGCTGGTGGTAGCCATTAGAATGTTATAGTTCCGCCAAGGAAACTTGTTTCAATAAAAAATATGTTAATTTTTTTGTACGAAGTCATTTAGTACCACTTTTGAAAACAAAAAAGGCAAATGTAACAAAACCAATGTTTTGTCGTTAAATCTATAAAAAAGTACATATTAGTAGTATATTCTACAAATTTTTGAAGTTGACTCCTTTTACAAGAGTGAAAAGTTTGTGACAAGTCGAACGAGTGTGAAATAGTATACTAAAGAACAAGTTTTACAAAGCATCATTTTAGAGCACGCGTCCATGTTTTCTAACGGGACAAGTGCGCTAATAGCTTTAAAAAAATGCTTTGGTATGAAGCCAAAATAGAAAAAGGTATTTTCAAACGTGTTATACTGTTTTGTTCATTAACAAACCATACACCTTTTTTATTTTTGACATGTACTTTTAAAAGTGAATGGTGGCAATTGTTTATCGATGTCTGAAAGTCAAAAATTTTTAAATGTCCCGTCATGTAACAGAAGCTGAAAATGTACAAATAATAACAAATTTGAAGGATGGTCAATTCGTGCCCTAGCACAATTTTATGGTAGAAATAGGAGCACAGTCCTAGAAATTAAAAAGCGCTGGAAGCACATAGGGTCCTTGAAAAGAAAGGATGGTTCCGATCGTAATAGAATTTCCAGTCCTGAAGAGGATGCTGTGCTCCTGCGGCCCTTAAGAGATAATCCCTTTGAATCCGCGAGGGGATCAGAATTAAAAAACCACGTGGCTGCGAAAAAAATTAAATTAACAGAAAATCGAAGGCAGTCGCTGTTACATATTGCATTAAATTATACAGGGTGTTATGAAATTTACTGCATATATTGAAACTGGTAAATTCATATTTGAATTCAGGTTGCGGAAAAATAGTCATAAATGTCGCTTCGCAATAATAAGCTAGGTATCGCCCCTCAAAAATATTTTTTAATCACTGCACACCACTGGAAATTATCCAGTGGTGTGCAGTGATTAAAAAATATTTTTGAGGGGCGATACCTAGCTTATTATTGCGAAGCGACATTTATGACTATTTTTCCGCAACCTGAATTCAAATATGAATTTACCAGTTTCAATATATGCAGTAAATTTCATAACACCCTGTATAATTTAATGCAATATGTAACAGCGACTGCCTTCGATTTTCTGTTAATTTAATTTTTTTCGCAGCCACGTGGTTTTTTAATTCTGATCCCCTCGCGGATTCAAAGGGATTATCTCTTAAGGGCCGCAGGAGCACAGCATCCTCTTCAGGACTGGAAATTCTATTACGATCGGAACCATCCTTTCTTTTCAAGGACCCTATGTGCTTCCAGCGCTTTTTAATTTCTAGGACTGTGCTCCTATTTCTACCATAAAATTGTGCTAGGGCACGAATTGACCATCCTTCAAATTTGTTATTATTTGTACATTTTCAGCTTCTGTTACATGACGGGACATTTAAAAATTTTTGACTTTCAGACATCGATAAACAATTGCCACCATTCACTTTTAAAAGTACATGTCAAAAATAAAAAAGGTGTATGGTTTGTTAATGAACAAAACAGTATAACACGTTTGAAAATACCTTTTTCTATTTTGGCTTCATACCAAAGCATTTTTTTAAAGCTATTAGCGCACTTGTCCCGTTAGAAAACATGGACGCGTGCTCTAAAATGATGCTTTGTAAAACTTGTTCTTTAGTATACTATTTCACACTCGTTCGACTTGTCACAAACTTTTCACTCTTGTAAAAGGAGTCAACTTCAAAAATTTGTAGAATATACTACTAATATGTACTTTTTTATAGATTTAACGACAAAACATTGGTTTTGTTACATTTGCCTTTTTTGTTTTCAAAAGTGGTACTAAATGACTTCGTACAAAAAAATTAACATATTTTTTATTGAAACAAGTTTCCTTGGCGGAACTATAACATTCTAATGGCTACCACCAGCTAACCTGGTATTCACCGTCAGTATTTAATCCTCAAACATTAGCGACTCCTTGCTTAAATCATACCTCAAGGTCTGAGGAATACTCAAGGAATGACTATAAATACGACCCTAAGGGAAGTGATGAAGGAAAGACTGTAATCAGTGCGATCACTCAAATGCCTGCAATTACAGGGTCTCTTCGCATTTTGTTGTTCTCAGTTTCTATCTTATTATGCGTAGTATTTCTAGTTTTGTTTACCGCAACATTTGTTTCGCGCAATATACACTAGAATCTCATCAGCATTGTAAAGCTTAAAGGATTGCGATTTACTTAAGCGAATTTAGTAAATTAACTCTCACTATACTACAAGAATTGGTTCTAATCTCTCAGGTTACTGAAGTATGACAGAACTCATGTTAATCTCATTGCCACAGATGACGTCAATAATTAATTTTATTACTTTTACTAAAGATTTAGTAGCGCTGCGACTTGTTAAAAGCAGAAAACCTAACAAAACACATCAAAGAGCTGAAGATTCCAATCCTGGATGACATGTGCGGGTTATCTCTATTTGTCAAGTTTAGCTCATTATCCGTTACCAACACAAAAACGGTATAATCAATAGACATTAAATTTATCTACTTAAATGATAATTGTGTCATTTTAATCATTCTTCTGAGCAATCGCGTATATTGTACAACCTTTTATAATTAGACTTTATATTTGTTTAAATGGGCCTTTAAAAGTAACTTCAAATAAACAAGAACGGGAAGAAAATATAATGGATTTTGGGGGAACATTGGCATTGATGGAAAAGGTGTCACATGAAGACTATCAATCACTGAGGAATCATTAAAAAGTTAACTGAAGGAATATAGAAAAGCAGTTTACTTAAAAGTTCCTTGTTAATAAAGTTGGTCAAAAGACTTTACCATTTTGTGAGGATGAAATAATTATTGATTGATACCTACCTATATAAATCGAAAAATATAAAGTATTTTCCTGAAAACTTGGCAAGAATACAATCTATTAAATGTTTTAATTCTTATTTGCTCGAAAATGTTTGCTAATCATGGAATGCTATTTCTAAAAATATCTTTAAAGGTACTCTGTTCACTGATTATTCTCCAGTAAAATTTAGTTGAACAAATCTTACAAGTCTATACACTAGGAAGGACTTCTTACTCCACTGAAAGTTTAAAAATTCATTAATACATGTACATATTATATTAGGTCTTTCTCCATACTAGTATAGTTTGTGTAAGAGATGCCATTAGAGTACCTTTCAAATATCCTCAGCATTTGTTTGTATCTTGAAAAGTTCACTTAGACTTCGAGCCTGCACGACCGAGGGCATTTGATTGATACGAGATTTAAAGGATTGAAGGTTAGAAGGAGAAGGCACACATCTGCAGGCAATTTGTTCCATAACCTGGAGATCCTAGGTACGAATGAGCAAGAGAAGTAAGGTGTCCTAGGTTTTTGTAGCTGGGCAGAAAACAGATGCCTTGCATAAGTGTCGTGCTTCTGATTGTTCTGTTAGGACTAGTGAAGGGGGGGACTTATAGCGGTTAGCTTGTAACGGGCTAATTTATATCTCCAGAGCAGTAGCATTTACAGTCTGTTTTTCCGCTTCGGGCGTTTTTCATTGTGTCTTTGCTCTGGAGAACATTTCTTTTGTAAATTTAGTTTATTAGTGAGATAGCTTTTATATGTTTTTTAGACATTAGGATCATACATGTTTGGACTTAAGGGAAACCCTTTATATTTTCGTATTACGTTCTTGTCTTGGTTGCCAGATAATAGTTCGGAGTAAATCGAGCAATAGGAATAAGAACGGTAGACGCTCGCGTGAAGGAGTGCGGGAGACCTTTAGATAGAATGGTGAATAATGAGAAATGAGAAAATCAATAATTTATTAAAGCAGGTCGGGGTTTGTTTTGAATTTTAATTGTCAGAGAAGCAAATGACTCCTGAAATATATATATATATATATATATATATATATATATATATATATATATATATATATATATATATATGTATATATATATACAGCCAATCAGAAGCAGTCTGTACGACGTACACGAAAATCACACCTGTTGTTTTCCTAAAGGAAATTCCACGACACTATATATATATATATATATATATATATATATATATATATATATATATATATATATATATATATATATATATATATATATATATATATACATACAGGGTGTCTAAAATAGGTGATACCACTATTGCTATCTCCGAAATGGTAAAAGATCCGAGGTCGGTTGAATTAGAGAAAATGTACCATTTCTAGTCCCTATTCATATTCCGTTTACGTAGTTGCCAAATTCTCTATAGTTTCTTATCTGCAGGGGATTTTTTAAAAATAGTCAAAAATTTAATTCTTAAATATCTCGAAAACTATCACAGTTAGAAAAAAGTTGTTTTTACAAGAATCACATGATTTTCTACCTTCTCTAAAGTAACGTTATTGATTTGATTATACCATTTGTTTTTACTCCGTTACTGATACTAACTTGTTTTTTTCAAATACGGACCTGGATTTTTTGCTGCATTTTTTGAAAAAATACTTAATACCCTTTACAACTATGTATAACTTGATTATGGTTTTCGACGTTTTGATCAGGAATAACATCATCAGGATTTTCTATCGATACGGACCTGGGATTTTCCATGTTAAGGCACAATTTCACAACCTATCGCTGTGGTTTAAATTATTCAAATGATTAATTTTAAACTATGTTCATGATTACTAACCAGAACCCTTTGGTCATTAAAGTTTGTCAAATTGCACTTAAGCCAATGAGTTATTGAAAGCAAAAGTTTAGCAGACTCAGCTCAGATATTATAATTAGCGGCCTTTATTAACAGCACCTAACTAGTGGTTAAGTTTACTACATATTGTAAAAGGCACCCTTGATGATACGTCTTCATTATTTACGTTTTTAATATTTTCGTATCCAAAAATCACCTTTCAGTTCAAAAGATAATAATAAATAATCCTATTTTACCAAATGGTTTCATTTCTGCTGCAGCTCATTCTGCTGGTACAGGTGAATTACTATTTACTGGCTTTGAAAACAAACCAAATCTCAAATTAAAGACCTTTAACTATATTCTAGCATAAAACCATTGTCATATTTTCTGGGTTCCGATTATAAGGAATTATTCGAATCTAAAATTCGTTTTCTGCTTTATTTTTTGACGTTGCGTTGAATTATAACATGTGGACGGGCGGACGAACAGGTTGATGGACGCGATTGGACTGACCACACGAAGCCAATCACGCTTCTAAGAAGTAATTATTAGGATTTGATATAATTAAAACTAAGATTATGCTTTTTTCAGGCATTGGACCAATTTTACAAACTTGAGGGTCCTGGTTAGTAATCATGATTATAATTAAAATTTACCAGTTAAATCAATTCATCAATCCAGAGTTACTGATTCTGACCTAATTGTCGCCATAATAGGTAGTGAAATGGCGCATTAACTTGAAAAATGCCAGGTCCGTACTGGTAGAATATCCTGATGATGATACTATTCTTCACCAAAACGTCGAAAAACATAATCAAATGATACACAGTTGTAAAGGGTATGAAGTAGTCTTTCAAAAAATGCAGCAAAAAATCCAGGTCCGTATTTGAAAAAAACAAGTTAGCATCAGTAACTCAGTAAAAACAAATGGTATAAACAAAACAATAACGCTACTTTAGAGAAGGTAAAAAACCGTGTGATGTTTGTAAAAACAACTTTTTTCTAACTATAATAGTTTTCGAGATATTTGAGAATTAAATTTTTGACTATTTTTAAAAAATCCCCTGTGGATAAGAAACTATAGAGAATTTGACAACTCCGTAAACGGAATATGAATAGCGACTAGAAATGGCACATTTTCTCTAATTTAACCGACCTCGTATCTTTTACCCTTTCGGAGATATATATATATATATATATATATATATATATATATATATATATATATATATATATATATATAAAAATGAAATAAAGATTACGGGGATTCGGCCAGAAAGTCTTTATTATATTTTTCTTATAATGTGCCTAGCTTTCGAAATGTTTCATTTCTTCCTCAGGGCACTAAAAAATTAAATTAATTTATAATTTATTATTTAAAATTATAGGAAATTAGTAAAACTTACATTATATTTAAATATAAAGACAGTTAATTTTCGAAATTTTATGAAAAAATTGGTTGAAAAATATTCTACTTGGAATTTTGACAATATTTTTTGAAGTTGACAGTAAATAAAAAATTGGAAAAAAAATATGTTAACTTGATGCAAGAGGTAGAAATCAGACATTTGACAAAAAAATATATGGGAAGGTATTCATGATTTTCTAACATCTGTCAAAAATGTGACGTTATTCATGAAATTAAAAAATTTTTTAATTTTCTAAAAATATTTATGGTAAATTTTGGTTTATATTATTTATATTATTGTCTATATGTAAAATAAAGGAATATATGGAACTTAAATTTTGTAAGTCAGTTTTTTTATTCATAGGACAACTTTCTTTATTAATTTCAACCATTTCTAGAAAAAGTCTTTTATTTAGATTATTTTCAATGTGTAAAATTCTTGTGTCGTTAAAGTTACAGGTATGTCCAGTGTCAATTAAATGTTCGGATAGTGTAGTTGATTTTTTGTTTAATCTTGAGTCACTTTTATGTAAACTAATTCTTTTAGAGATTTTCTGTGAAAAAAAAAAAAAATTTACCATAAATATTTTTAGAAAATTAAAAAATTTTTTAATTTCATGAATAACGTCACATTTTTGACAGATGTTAGAAAATCATGAATACCTTCCCATATATTTTTTTGTCAAATGTCTGATTTCTACCTCTTGCATCAAGTTAACATATTTTTTTTCCAATTTTTTATTTACTGTCAACTTCAAAAAATATTGTCAAAATTCCAAGTAGAATATTTTTCAACCAATTTTTTCATAAAATTTCGAAAATTAACTGTCTTTATATTTAAATATAATGTAAGTTTTACTAATTTCCTATAATTTTAAATAATAAATTATAAATTAATTTAATTTTTTAGTGCCCTGAGGAAGAAATGAAACATTTCGAAAGCTAGGCACATTATAAGAAAAATATAATAAAGACTTTCTGGCCGAATCCCCGTAATCTTTATTTCATTTAATTTATTACACGGCCGTTATTTGTACAACAAATATATATATATATATATATATATATATATATATATATATATATATATATATATATATATATATATATATATATATATATACTGGGAATACTGTTGAATAGAACGACTGTTGATTTTCTTGGGGTAGCGGTCTCGGGACGAAGTAAAACTCTTTTTTCACAAACGCCAACCTTTGGGAAATTTCTTTTTCCTTTTTCAAGGCTACAATAATGGAAATTATTACATGATGGCTTATATGTATGGTTTTCTTTTTATTAAAAAAACATAAAAAGAAAAACGGAAAAAAGTTACATATAAATATATATATATATATATATATATATATATATATATATATATATATATATATATATATATATATATATATCTATATAATATATATATATATATATATATATATATATATATATATATATATATATATATACATATATATATATATATATATATATATATATATATATATATATATATATATATATATATATATATATATATATATATATATATATATATGTTTGAACGTAGACTTTCACGGATGGAGAAATGTGAAGAAATATTGATCCGGGAGTACATCCGTTCGTTTGTTAAATTCCTATTGGAATCTGGCAGACGTTTCGCCAAGGTCTCACTTGGCATTATCAATGCTTACTCGTTGCTGTCAAGTCGTAAACTGATGAAAGTTTGAAGTAATTATTAGGATTTGATATAATTAAAACTAAGATTATGCTTTTTTCAGGCATTGGACCAATTTTACAAACTTGAGGGTCCTGGTTAGTAATCATGATTATAATTAAAATTTACCAGTTAAATCAATTCATCAATCCAGAGTTACTGATTCTGACCTAATTGTCGCCATAATAGGTAGTGAAATGGCGCATTAACTTGAAAAATGCCAGGTCCGTACTGGTAGAATATCCTGATGATGATACTATTCTTCACCAAAACGTCGAAAAACATAATCAAATGAT